>JARWLC010000014.1:94019814-94432314 GCA_033318265.1 Phyllotis vaccarum
GTCTCACTTAAGTTTGTCCTATTACGTACCCGCTCCCAGGTTGTGGATTGTAGCCTGATAATCCTTTGCTTTATGTCTAAAATCTTCTTATAAGTGAGTACATACCATGTCAATCTTTCTGAGTCTGTGTTACCTCACTCAGCATGATACTCTCCAGATCCACCCATTTGCCTCCAAATTTCAGGATGTCATTTTTTTCCTCCATTGTGTAAATGTACCATTTTTTTTTTTAAAAAAAAATCATTTTCTAGTTGAGGGGCATCTGGGTTGTTTCCAGGTTCCGGTTATTACAAATAATGCTGCTATGAACATAGTTTAGCTAATGCCCTTGGGTTAAGAAAGTGAAACTTTTGGGTATATCCTCAATAGTGCCATTGCTAAATCACTAATTCCCAGTTCCCTGAGGAAACTCCAAACTGATTTACAAAGTTGCTGTACAAGTTTACATTCCAACCAGCAATGGAGGAGTATTCTCCTTGTTCTACAACCCCTTCAACATAGACTATCATCCGTGTTTTTGATTTTAGCTATTCTGACAGGTGTAGAATGATGTCTCAGAGTTGTTTTGATTTGCATTTCTCTGATGACTAAGGATTTTGGGAAATTCTTTAAGTGTCTTTCAGCCATGTGAAATTCTTCTGTTGAGAATTCTCTATTTAGCTCTGAACCCCATTTTTAATTGAGTTATTTGGTTTTTGGCCTCTAATTTATTGAGTTCCCTATATATTTTAGAGGTATGCTCTTAGAAAATGGAAAGATCTCCTTTGCTCTTGGAAAGGTAGTGTCAACATAGTAAAACTAGCAATCCTACCAAAATCAATCTACAGATTCAATGCAATCTTCATCAAAATCCCGACACAGTTCTTCACAGACCTCAAGAGAATAATATTCAATTTTATAAGGAAAAACAAAAAAAAAACCCCATGATTGCCAAAAATTCCATTCAATCATAGAACTTTGAAAGGCACCATCATCCCTGACTTTAAGCTATACTACAGAGCTCCAGTAATAAAAACAGCTTGGCATCAACATAAAAACAAACTTGTCGATGAATGGAATAAAATCAAAACCCGGATATTAATCCATACACCTATGAACATCTGATTTTTTACAAAGAGGTCAAAATTATATTGTAGTAAGAGGTTTCTGTCCTGGACTTTCAGGTCTAGTCTCAAGGTTCAGAACTGCAGACCCACAGACCGCAGAGACACACAGATGCTGACAATACTTTTAGGCTGATTGGCCTAAGGCCCAGGCATATCACTTGTTAGCTCTCCACCCTTCCTCTAACCCATGACTCTTCTCCTGTTCAGCCATGAAGCTCGGTACCTTTTCTTAGAGCAGCATAGTTGTCCTCTGTTTCTTCTGGCTTCTCTCTGGCATTCTGCTCTGTTCTTCCAGTTTCCAGAGTTCTCCTAGTCTGATAGCCCCACCCACACTTCCTATCTGCCTTTGGCCAATCAGCGCTTTTTATTAAACTCATAGGCGGGGACAATTATTTACAATGAACCACCTAATCCCCCTACATTATATAATGGAATAAAGATACCACCTTTAACAAATGGTGCTGGCATTGCTGGATGATGATATTTAGAAGAATGCAAATAGATCCATATCTATCATGCTGCACAAAACTCATGTCTCAGTGTATCAAAGACTTCAGCATAAACTCAGTTACATTGAACCTGATAGGAAAGAGAAAAATGGCTTTGTATGCATTGGCACAGGAGACCACTTACTAAATATAACATTAATAGCTCAGACACTAAGTACAACAATTAATAAATGGGACTTCCTGAAACTGAAAAGCTTCCAAAAGCCAAAGACAAGGCCTTTATTTCCCTATTGCCCCTCTCTGTCTTTCTCTTTCTGTCTCTCTCTCTGCTTCTCCTGTGTCTTTTTCTGTCTTTCTGTCTCTTTGTGTCTATCTTCCTGTTTCTTTTTCTCTCTGTCTCCCCTTATCCTCCTTTATTATTCTAGTCCTGGCTATGTAATTCATCTAGTGTATATTGTTTGTGCCTGTCACTCTTAGGGATGTATCATGCTTCTCTATGTTGGATTGTTTCTTACTTTTCAGGTTTATCTTTCTCTGGGTTCACTGTGTCTTTAATATTCAAGCATTTTCATGATATTAAAATATTGTTTCACATTTTTACATTACATTTCTTTTAATATGCAATCATTGCTTTCACTCTCCTAGTTTTATCTGCTTATTAGTTTTTGTTATATTTTCAATTCTTAGTCGTAATTGCAATCATCCTAGTGTATATTAATCTGTATTCTTCACCATTTTCTTCTCTCTTTCATTATTTTTTAACATGTGTATTTTGTTCTTAATATTAACTCACTTTAAATGAAGATAGTATGTGGGGCAAATACATCCCGAGGAGAACCTACTACTGTCATTGCACCTAAATCTATACGACTCCTAACTGCACTTTAAACATTTATCCTTGTGTCCACAAAAGTGTATCTCTCACCTCTCATCAGAGAAGCTTCATTTTTGCAGTAGGTTAAAACTGCTACAGAGATAAGTCTATAACTGATAATGGGTGCCCAACCTGAATTAGTAGGTCTACAATGTAATCCCTTCCCATAATTTTCACAGAACTCAGTGGTAGAATTCCAAGATTGTTCCAAAAGCCTGAGATTTATGATATTTGATACTAGATAGTATCTTCTAGATTTGATAAGGAAACAGAAATAAAATCTCAATGATGTTGTCTAAACAAGAACTGAGTGATGACAGCACTGGTTGGCATGCCAATGTGGAGGGGTTCCACTTCATAAGTTATCTCTCCTAGAGCAGTACACACACACACACACACACACACACACACACACACACACACACACACACACACACGAGAGAGAGAGAGAGAGAGAGAGAGAGAGAGAGAGAGAGAGAGAGAGAGAGAGAGAGAGAAACTTGTATGTACACATACCAGCATCTTGCATGCATACATATATGAGTAGGGGGTGGAGTGGGAAGTTCAGGAGATTAACTTTAAGTTTAGAAATGTGAAAAACTTCCCTATATGTATATAATTTTGATAGTTCAACTTTCTAGCCATAGGAATTCTTAAGAAACTTTTGAAGAAATATCCCAGAATAATATAGTAATTTTTGTAAGAAAAACACTCCTTGATACCGCTGAAAAGAGACTGAATTCTAGTTTACTTGTGCTCTGCCTCGGTACTTCTTCCAAAACAAACTGTACTCTGTTCTTCTGTAGTCCCTAAATTTAGAGTTCCACAAAATTTATCATTACAAATATTCTGATTTTAGTTGGTACTTAAACAAATTTAGCCAACAATATTTAATTATTATGAGGGACTTCAGAAAAACTCTTTACCCTTATAATAAATTGTGATTGAGCTCTGAGTGAGCTCTGAGAAGAAGCCTCATGCTTTCCAGACTCCAGGCTTCACTATCCTCAAAGGGTTTCACATGTCCTACTCTCCAAGAATTAGTTTAGACTCTTCATTAATGAAGATGTGTTATCCCCATGGAGATGTTCATGTAACCATGTAGAATATAAACAATACAAATTGAGAGCTTGCTCATACATGAGCATAACAATGAATCACCTACCTAAAGAAAAGTGTGGACCAAATAGCACATGTCATAAAGAAACATTGATATTGGAATGAAGAGAAATTTGTGAAAATTAGAGAATGGAGTTATAAAATCATGTCAAATAAACTTGATTTTTAGAAAATAACATTTCTGCTTTTATTCATGCAATGATTGCACAATATTAAAAAACCTATCAATGTCCTGAGTACGATTTCCTGTTTTGTTCAAAACCTAATCATTATTCATTTCTGCAGTAAATAAAACTTTGTATCGTAGAGATTTTACTTTAAAAAAAGATTTATTTAATTTTATTCTTTGTGTATGAGTACTGTGTCTGCATGCACATCTGTGTACCATGTGCGTTCCTTGACCATTGAAGCTAGTTGTGTTTGTAGAATCTTCTGAAACTAGTCACACATGATCCTTAGCATCTTATAGGGAGCTGGGAACTGAACCCAAATACTCTGTAGGATCAACAAGCTCATAACCACTGTGTCATCTTTCCAGTCCCTCACAAACTTTAAGAAAGGTGCCTTGAGAGCTTATTCTTACTAGCCTGAATTTCTACTAACCACAGTGTGGCTCTTATTGTCCGCATCCACCTTAGCACTTTCTAATTGGAAATTTTCAATTTTAGTTTCCATTTGTAATGATACCTCTTATTTCTTAATCATGTCCCATATTCTGTGAAAACATGTGTGCAGACACTGTCATGGGCTTTGTGTTTTGGATCTGATAACTTTGGTTCTTGGCTAGACTACTAGATATTGCTAAGTTCTGAGACACAGAAAAATTGTTTTTCAGGTCAATCAGTTATCATTGATGAAACACAAAGATGATAAAGAATTTAAAAGATATACTCATTTTATTTGTGTGTGCGTGCATGTATGTGTCTGTGTGTGTGTATCTATGTGTGTGTATGCATGTCTGTATGTGTGTATGTTTGTGTCTGTGTGTGTGTTTGTGTGTGTACGTGTGTGTGTGTGTGTCTGTGTGTATGTGTGTGTGTATGTGTGTGTATGTATGTGTATGTATGTGTATGTGTCTCTCTGTGTGTGTACATGTATGTGTGTAGTACATACAAAGGTAAAAAGAGGACAAAAAAATTTTGTCTTGAGTCACAAGAGATTGTGAGCCACCTTGTGGGTGATGAAAACTGAAATATGGCCTTCTGTGAGGGCAGCAAGTGTTCTTAACTATAGATCCATGTCTCCAACAGCTAATTTTCTTTTTATATATTTTTTTTTACTTAGAAAATGATAATTTATCTACCCTTTACTTATGTCAGCTTTTGAAATCTAAATATGTCTTCTGTCAATCCATCCAGACATTAAAATTATTTTCTAAACTAGGATTGTGAGGGATTGTTCTAAAAATTTCTGGAAGTGATTAAGCCCTATTTAATTCTGTTGAAAATACAAGTTACCGAGTCTTTAAGTTCTTGAAACTCCCAAATCATTGCACTTTATTCCCTCAGATGATCTAGAAATTAGACTGAAGTAGGCGAACCATCTTTACCAACTTTATTTTACCTAATTTGTATTACATAGAAAATAATATGGCTTTCCTTAGTTACTATTTTCTGGAAGGGAATCAAGGCCTAAATGCATTCAGTATCCTTTCTGTATTAGAAGTAGAGAATATGGACTTTAATAGATCTCGATTTCCTAATAATAGTCTACATATAAATCAGTAAGTATCAAAACAATTCATTGGTTTTTCATTTGACATAAACACAATAGTTATTATCAACTAACATGGCCTCTTATCTTACTTTGATTTCATTTCATAAGAAATACCATCCTTAAGACCTCTGTGAACTATATTTACTCCTGAGATCACTGAGTTATCTTTCTGATGTGTTTTGGGTATAGAATGCTCACATAGGTTCACATGTTGAAGTCATACACACCAGCTTGTGGCCCTAAATTTGGAGATGCTGACAATTAGGATATTGGATTATGATAGAGGAAGTAGTTCACTCATGAAGTGTCCAGAAGATGGATTTTATTACCTATACTTTTCCTGTCTCTGTTTCTCAGATGTCATGACCTGATCAGAAGAGTGTGTTTCCTCTCTTCTGCCCTTCTAACATAGTACTCACCATTGTTATGGCCCCGCAACCATGGAAACTACTGATCTGAACTGAACATTCTGAATGCATGTGCCAAAATAAATATCTTTCTTTTTGTCTCGGTTATCCTAGGTATTTGTCACAGTGACATCATCCTCAGTTAAATTGCATGGTTTTATATATTATCCACTTCTCAAATATTTTGCTTGCCTTTCCATATTTGAAACATTATTCATTTAAAATGTATAAGTATCCACAGGCTACATTTTAAAATGTATTATCTTGTCATTAGTTTGACCATGGAAAATTTCATTCATTCAATTCCTTGTTTCTGGTGTGAAGATCACACAGAGATCTCCATTTAAACATATGTAAGAATTTAAATAGCCAGAAGCTATATTTTAAGTGGAATTTAAGTGCACAATTTGTGTATGCATAATTCCTTTTTTTTCCCCCTCATCTCTTCAGCTTGGAGCATCTACAGCTAGAGTTTATTTTTGTATACAAAATTGAATAATTACAGTTTGCACACGCTTTCTCAATGTCAATCTCTGAATTTAAATTGCTTTCATATTAACACTTTTAGTAAGAAGAAGTACATATTCATGTTGCTCACACTCTGGAGGATGGAAAGATAACTCTGCTGGAAGGAAGCCTAAAGCCATCAAATTCCTTTGGCTTTCTATTGTAGTTGGAGAGTTAAGAATGACCCTCTAAGTATCCCAATAAAGTTAGCTAGCTCTTTACTACCACGAAGAACCCTTGAAACTGTTTTTGTTCTCTTTATAAATATTTACTAATGAATATCTCCTTTAGTTACATGGAAATTATCATTGGGCTTTTGTGTAGAAAAATGGGAGGGACTATTCCAACAGTGTTAAAACAATTATCAAGCTGTTTCTTGAGTACGGCAAATGAAAAGAGTGGTACATTTGCTACATTGTGTTCAAAATTAATTTTCGAAATGAGCCTAAAAATGATTATTTTCAATGGATATTTAAACTCAAATTTGCAAGAAGGACTCACTTGACCTTAGGCATGTTGAGTAACTAAAATCATACAATAGCACATACATTTTTTTGGCATTGATTCACATTGGCTCTTTTTTTCTTTCTTTCTTTCTTCTTTCTTTCTTTCTTTCTTTCTTTCTTTTTTTGTAAGTCTCCGTTTGTGTTCTGAATGTCTATTATGATTTCAGAAAAAAAAAATACAAACAGTATTGCTCAGATACAGTATTCCGTAGAGTTGCAATTTGGTATCATAGATTTTACATGCCAAATGCCAGAGAGAGGAAATATTTCAGGCTCTGTGCAATTTAATTACCCATACTAGCACCTTTCTGTGGCTACCGAGACTGCTGGGCTAATAACCTGGCCATTCCCTCAATCTTGTTTGAGAGTCCTTCATCCTTTACAAAGAGAGACTTCAGGAAATTTATTCTTGAGACATAATTAATTAAGAGTTTCCAGGTTGTGTGTGGTAGTAACATCTGTTATTCCAGCACTTGTAAGGTGTTGCAAGAGAGGGATGGTAAAATTAAGAGCAGCCTGGTTTTTCAAACAAGACACTGTCTCCAAACAAGAAACTTATGTAGACTAAGCAAAACATAATTGATACAGAAGAAATAGAATCTTTGGGGTGTTTATTATACTGGTATACAAAATTTTGAGCTTTGATTTCTTGTATTTTATAGCTTTATACATTGAATTCTACTATCAGACTAAGATGAATGATTTTAGGAACAGAAATACATATGGAGCATTATCCTCACCCAACAACCAACATTTTCTTACTATAAATCATACAGGGCAATTTGCATAACTCCTCATCTGTGGGTGAAGTCAATAGATTCGTACCTTCTCACTGCAGTTTCTGAGAAGGCAGACTGAGACTATATATTTACAGTTTAATAATTAACATAATTAATGAAAAATAAGCAAAATTTTGTTGCTCAAACATACATAAAGGAAGTTCTAAATTTGTAAATGTGCTAAAGAACTCTATTGGACCCACTTAAGAGTCAACGGATCTGGCATCTTAAAAAGAGAGAAGCACAGTTTATAAAATGCCACATATTGACAAGTATTGTTTTTTCTTTGCCATTGATTGTAGGTATGAATGCATAAGAAAAAGTACAGTAAAAAGAATTTAACATTATTTTTAAATAATCTTAAGGAAAACAGTAGATAATATGGGATATTCAGGTGTATCAGCTTTAGTGATGATTTACAGCCTTGAAACAGTCCTGGCAGCATTTTTCTTTCAGTAATACAACTGAATCTTTAACCTCTGAGATCAGAATTGTCCTACCTTGTTGAAAAGGTACAAGTGACTCCACTAACTTATTGTCTATTTGTTGGTTCCTATATAGTTGAGGCCAATGACATGACTCATCTGGTCCACAAGTCAATGTACCTAAATTCAATTCCTACATTAAAAACAAGAAAGAAAATAACTAAATCCTGAGTTTTCCTCTGACCACTACAGGCACACCGTGTTGTATAAACACACGTTATAATAATAAATAATAAGAAAAAAATATTATTTAAAAAATAAAAAGCCAACTTCTATTAAATCATGCACTTATTTGCATATGCAGAAATGTGTTAGAATATCTTCTTTTAAGTCTTAATTATTGCTGATGATTTTTATTTTTTCTTAGATTTTATATGAATGCAAAATCGATCAAAAATAATTAGAACAACATTAGGCTTCAAATATGGGAGGCTATCTTTATATTTTTAATAGAATAATATTGCAAAAGGACATAATTTAGTATCATATATTTATTGTCAGATACAAACAAAATCCTTCAACTTAATTATCTTTGTAGGTGATGGTCATCTGTCTTTATAATAAAACTACTCTACAAACAACCACAGCCTATGGAGTTTTGTAATATCTTATGGGATAAAAAGTGTTATTATAAACAATAGCTTAATGTACAGTTAGGAGAGGACGAAGAAGAAAATAAAAGAGATGTCTGATATCCTTTAGCTGAATTCTGGTCAAAGTCTATGAGTTCATGTAAAACTATAAGAAGTTTCAGTGAATTTTTAATTAGTAAATTCTGTTTAAAAGAAACCTAATCCTTCCTTCCTCAGTATTTCTATCCCGAATCCTCATTCTGTACTTCATATTATATGATGGATCCAGGTTACAGGTCTTCATTTGCTAACTGCTCAGAGGTAATGACTAAAAATAAACGTGATTTATTTAATCTACTGAAATCTAAATGAGATGCATACAAGGTTACAGCTTACGAAACAAAAACATATTGTCACGTTGATGCATTTTAATGAAGCTTTGGCAATCTCAGAATTAAAGAAAAAGTAATCAAGTTTGATTTGATAATCATTGTGGACTCCTCAGTAAAGTAAAATGTTAAGGAACTTTCCAATACAATTATGTATTTAGATGCAAACCACGTACACTTTCTAATGATGTGAGCATTATAATTGGCCAAGGATGGGCCTGTGAAGATAAAGAAACAGAAACTTAGAAGCAAACCTAACACTCATTTCTATCACCACTGTTCTATTTTTACATATTATTTTGATAGCATTTTGAAAATTACGTGCTACATATTTGACCATATTCACCCCAACTCCTCCCATTAACTTTCTCCTTAACTCCTGATCATCCACCCTACCTTTGCTACTTCATGCCCTTTAGAAAATTAATTAAGTCCATGTCCTGTGATTAGTGATGTCTGTATATTTCTGGGTGTGAGTCAGACACTGTAGTGTGGTTGACTTGACAGGGGCCCTATTTTTAAAAAAAATAAACTTCTTCTCCCATAGAAGCCACTAGATGTCTACAGTTAGGGATAGGGACCTCACAGACCCAGTTCCCAATCCAATAGAATGTTGACTGACTTTTTTTACCTGTTGTTGGCAACTACAGCTATTGGGATTCATTAAAGCTTGTGGAATGGGTTTTATTAGTGATAGGCCTTTCTTTTTTGTGTCTTGGAAGAAGGATATACATGTATCTGCCACTGTTAGTGGGTGACATTTCAGTCAAAGGGAAATGTGTTTTGTTTCTCTGGGTTCTGCCTTTTCCCACCAAAGGTTCTCTAGGTTTTTTGACCATTAAAAAAATATCTATCCCCCTTATAAAATGTTTCTATATGTGTGTATTTATTTCTGTGTGGTTTTCTACATAGGTCAGAAGAGGGTGTCTGAAGTATTGCAGCTGGAATTGCATATGATTGTTAGCCTCCCAACATGACTTCGGGAACTGAAGCTTTACCAGATATTGGGTACTGTTAACCAATATGGCATTACTTCAGCTCTAATCCACTAAGTATGCCTAGGAATTAGGATGAAAGTATGGCTTTCTCAAACCTCAGTAGATTATTCAATGTTCACATTTCATTGTCCTTGACTATTCGGGTTCTGTGGGAAGAAGATGTCACCCTTTCAGTTTTGACTACATGTATGATAGACTGACTCTTGTCTAAACATTGAAGTTTAGGGTTAATTGTCTCACTGCCACCCTGCCACCTTCTTTATGATTAACTTTTAACACCAGCTGCCCAAAGTTGTTCCTAGGGACAAAGGCATAGGCTCTAAAAGTATTTTATTCTTCAACAGGATATATAGCATGGCAAGAAATGCATAGGACAAATATGTAATTCCCTGAAAAAATTCTTATAATATTTATAAGGATTTTGAATCTGCATAAATCAATGTCATTGTTTTAAATATTATCCTTCTACAACCATCAAAATCAAGTCATAAGCCACACTAACATCTCAGGAATGGAGAGACTGAAAGAGTTAAATCTGTACAGTCTTACTCAAAAGAATGAAATACAAGAATATTTCATCACAACCAGAATATTATCATATAAATGTGCATATTATAGCCAAGCTCTGTGAAGGATGATGAATTGGGACCAGTCTAATGATCCTATAATCTGGCAAAATACCTCCTATAGACATCCTTCATCTTAAAGCCATGAGGGATTCTTCTTGGAATAATGACTAATAGATGTTAAGTTCTCTGTGTAAGTAAGAAGAAATCAGTTATAATTTATCCACAATTAGTCAAACATACTTAAGCCTACAGCTTGGGCAAAATTTAAGCGCACATCTTCACAAACATGTCTGCCTGCAGACCGTCTGACTCTGGGATAAGCAGTATATCTACTGGGAAAGGAAAACAGGGAAAGGCACAGAATTCCTCCATTTCTTCTGAACTTCCATGTGCTTTAGACTTTGTTGTATTCTGCCATTTAAAAAAATTGAAGATAGTAAACATTAATGTATCTGAAATTTTATGGAAGATACTGTAGATATGTTAATGATTATTGTAGATTTTATAATATTCCAATACTGGTATCCCAATCTGAAAATGTGCTTTGAAAAAGAGGTTACCCTCAAGTTTTGAAAACCATCAAATCATTTGAACACAAATCACACAAAAACTGTGAAGGTAATATTATTTTAATAGAGCTAAGTATATACCATGGGAATAAAATAGTTCACTGAAAGAACATCTATGAAAGGTGGTGCTTAGATTCACTCATCATCCTGCCTCTTTCATCAGACAGTTTAAACATCAGTTTCTATAGAAAGCTCTAAGCTGCTAACCCAAGCCTTTCTCTTCGAAGGCAAGTTATTATGAAATAGACATCCATATAGCTCTTAAAGCTGCTATCCAAAATGTTTTTTGGTAATGCATTTTTCTCAATAAGTTGAAATATTATTCAAATATGTTGTGTTTGTGTGTGTGTGTGTGTGTGTGTGTGTGTGGTGTTTGTGTGTGTGGTAGGAGTAATAATTGACTTATTTGTTATCATTTTTTGATTATTGCTTCTAAATAAGCTCATTTGGATGGGGAGAGATTGTTCAGTGGTTAACAACACTAGATGTTTATTCTTAGGATCCAGTTTCTATTCCCAGCACTCACATGGTGAATAAAAAAATGTCTGTAAGTCTATTTCCAGGATATCCATCTCCTTCTCTGGCCACACTGAGTACCAAACATGCAAGTGGTTCACAGTTATACATGAAAACAAAATGGCCATTCAAATAAAAACTTAACAGTGTTTACATGAGAAGATAATTATTTTTCAGAAACTGAAAATAGGGTTAGTAAGATGAATCCAGCCCGAGTCCTCTACAGAAAATTGGAAAAATCTAATTAGCATCAGAGATGTGAAATGAATATTGGTATTCTTTTAATAAATATTTATTAAAGTTTTTGAAACATTCTAAATACTTGAACAAGTCAAATAAAATGAATTAAAACACCTCTTAGTGAATTTCTAGAGGTTTGTTACTGAAGCATGCAATTAACAATTCTAGACATTCTAGACATGTTGTCATTTCCCCTGTAAATTATATATTTGGTCACCTCTTTACTTTTCTATGATTTATTTATTTACATAAGCTGATGTGTGGTGGAGAGCAATTTTTGACAGGTTACTTTTCTCCTACCACCTACTTGACCTACTAAGCCATGTCACTGGACCTTTTCATACTACGACACAAAATGCAAATTAATTTTTAGCTAAAACAAAGTTGCCAATATTTTTGATACTACCTAACATCTAGCCTACGATCAGCTTTCCCAGATAGCTTTAGAAACACTGTTCATTTTTTGTTTGAATTCATCTCTCTGCAGTATGTGTGGCTCTGTCTTGTCTTGCTGAAGCTATTCCCACCCTTATTTTCTCAGTCCCACTGACTCCTAGAAAGACCTTATGAGTTGTTCTCTAGGAAGCTCCTCCCTCTGTTCCTTCCCTCTGCCCTCTCTCACTGCTCTTTTACTTTCTCACATTACTGGAAGTCAAATCTAGCATCTTATTAAGATTCAACTATTAAGAAAGATGACCTCCTAGGTTATGGTATTCTGCACACGAAAATTGAGTCATGGAAGTTCAGAGTAAAGGATAGCTGATTAAAAAAAAAAAACATACATTCTTTCCTTTGGAACATGTTACCTTTTTATTTTGATTATTATTTTATTAATATGAGTGTGTTCCTATGGGAATGTATATGAATGTCTGGTGCCTACTAAAAGCAAAGGTAAGTATTAGCTTTCTGGAGTTACATTCAGCTGTGAGATGACCAGTGAAATTGCTGGGAACAAGACTCTGGTAATCTGCAAGGGCAGCAATTACTCTTAAAAGTATCTAAGGGGAGCACTCCTCCATTGAGAGTGGGAGTGTAAACTTGTACAGCCACTCTGGAACACAGTATTGTGGTTCCTCAGAAATCTGGGAATCAATCTCCCCAAGGATACAGCAATACCACTATTATGTATATACCCAAAGGATGCACATTTTTACCCCCAAAGCATTAGCTCAACTATGTTCATATCAGCATTATTCATAATAGCAAGAACATGGAAACAACCTAGATGCCCCTCAATGGATTAGCAAACTGTGATACATCACACAATGGACTACTAATCAGCAGAAAAAAAAATGACATCCTAAAATTTGCAGGATGGATGGATTTGGAGAATATGCTCCTGAGTGAAGTATCAACAAGCCTAGAAAGAGAGGCATGGGATGTACTCACTCATAAGTGGATTTTATACAAAATAGCAAAGAATACCCAAGCTGCAACTGCAACCCTGAACAGCTTGGGATCAGAAGGAACTTAAGAGAGATACCCAGAGATTCCCCTAGAAAGAGAAAATATAGAAGATCACCATAGAAAATTGGGATAATAATGGGTTGCAACCAAGAAGAGGTGGGGACAAATCATGAAAGAAGGAGATGGTTGAGTAAGAGGAGCAACAAAGAGGGAGATAGAAAGAGCAGGACATCTTGATAGAGAAAGCAAATGTAGGGTTGAAAAGAGACTGGGTGCTAGGGAAACCTCCAAGGACCCACAGGATGTCCCTGGCTAGATCTCCAACCAAACGTGGAGGGAGTTCCTAAACAGGACTTTACCTGCAATGAAATGAATATCCTCCTTAAGTGTATCACAGAACCTACATCCAACAATGAATAGAGATGGAGGCAGAGATCCATGGCTGAGCACTGGGCTGAGCTTCCGGTCCAGCTGAGAGCAGAGGAGGAGAGTCTGTATGAGCAAGGGGATAGGGATTATGAGGACAATTCCCACAGACATGTCTGGCTAGAGCTCTGGGGAGCACACTGAATTAAGAACAGCCACTGGGGAACCATCAGGAAAAGGGGCTAGGCCCTCCAAGGGCAGACAACTGTCAATTGGCATGGGCAATATATGGACCCTTGAAGGGTGAGATCAGATTGTGTTCCTGTGCATGGGCTGGCACCTTAGAGCCAATTCCCTGCAGAGAAACACCAACCCAGTCTTGACTTTGGGATGAGGAAATTGGACTTGCCTGAAGTGGATGTGCCATGCTGGGCTGACCCACTTTGGGACTTCTTGTCCTTTTGGGGGAGTTGATGGGAGTATAAGGAGGGGGGAGGCTGAAGGCTTATTGGGAGGGAAGGGAGGAGTTAAGGGAGGGGAAGCAGGGGGATACATGGGTAAAAAAGACACTTTTTAATACATAAAATAATAAATTGAAGATAAAAAATGAAATAAAATAATAAAAGGATCTATTTTCTTTTTCTAGTCCCAAAGATGTCTTTATTTAAACTTCTCTGGAAATTTATTTTTGGGGAAAACTTTAAAGAAGGCAACAAAAGTACAAGGTTGACAATGAACAAATACTCCATTTCTTAGAGAAAAAAATCAATATGATATTTTTGTAAAAGTTAGGTTAGTGGTAACTAGTAAGTTCTATGACTATTCAACAGTATTGCTAAGAGTAATCTGCATTTGGATGGCAGGTAGTCCTAGAAAATGTGTGCACCTAAAGCAGAGTGATTGATGTACATACTTTACACACTGTTCAGCTGGAAGACACTGGTGTTTTGGCATAGGGTACTCAGAGGATCCTGAGCCTTGCTATTCTCAGGAACACTGTGGCTCATTCTCACAAGGAAAATGGTAGGAGGCATGTTATTATTAAAATGAAATTGCAGTGTAAAGAAAAGTTACATAAGGGAGTCTGTGGCATTTTACACACATATATATGTACACACACAGGCACACACACACACACACACACACACACACACACACACACACACACACACAAATTGTTAGCATGTATAGACACACATACATATCAAAAAGAGTTTTTGTAATTTAGAAAGGACATGGTGACTTTGAAAAATAAGAAGCTTTTCCATCCTAGCTATAAACAAAGCAAATGAGTTTATTTCTTATGCATAAAATGATTGAAAAGGGAAGCAGAAAACTAATGCTTAGAAATGAGATTCTTTTGATTGCTAATTTCTTCCAGGGTAGGACATCCGGTTCCTCTCTGGAAGCAAACTTTCAACAATCAAGACTCCATTCTGCTACAAGTTTAGAGATGTGTTGGAAATTGGTTCAGAAATGTGTTAAATCTCAGCTGGGGAGGAAACTGTACAGGAAGAGGTTCTTTATTTTGATAAGGCAGCCCAATCTTGCCTAACCTTTAACCAAGTATTTGCTAAGTAGAAGGTTGTATGAAAACATCATCCTCAATCATTTCAGAAAATGAATTGTAATTGTTTTTCTATATTAATTCCTGCGAAGAATTCTCAGATAAGCTAAGTACTAATAGCATGATATACTAGTTGACTATGGCTGCTCCAACAAATAGTAGAAAGAGAGTGATTTAAATAGCTGAACATGTGGCTCGGTACCTTTTCTCACAGCAGCATGGTTGTCCTCTGCTTCTTCCAGCTTCTCTCTGGCATTTTGCCCTGTGCTTCCTGTTCTCAGAGTTTTCTTAGTCTGGTAGCCCCACCCACACTTCCTGCCTGCCTTTGGCCAATCAGTGCTTTTTATTAAACTTTTTATTAAAAAGGCGGGGACAATTATTTACAATGGAATAACATAATCTCCTACAAGGTACCCTTTTCAAGACATTTTTATTGTTTTTAAATATGACTTTGGTTTGACTTTTTGAGATTATAATGTAATTACACCATCACCTTCCTTTCTCTGTCTCCAAAATAATTATTTTCATATCCAAATATAGAAACATATTGATACGAAACCCATCTTTTAATTTCTTATATTGTAACTCTCTGGACTTTTAATTTTATTTTCTCTCAAATAAATAAAGGTATTTTATTGGTTACTCTTCTCATTGTAGTAACATGTTTTCCAAAAGCAACTCAGTAGAGGAGGACTCTGCCTCACTAATTAAGTAAAGATATAAAGCATCATAGGGAGAAGCCATAACAAATCAACTGGTTTCACTAAGACCGAATCAAGACACAGAGCTTAGATGGGAAGTGATTTTGCACTATAGAACCTCAATGGCCGAACCAATTCTAGATCTTCTGATTTATCAAAAACAGCAATAATTTCAAATTCTTACATGCAATATTATGATTGTATTGCTTGTGATGAATTAAAATCAAAAGAAGAATGGAGAAATTAGCTGTCACAATGAAATATATATCCAGCCAAAGCAGTGAATTGGTTTGACTTGAAGTTGGAGTCTGTGGAAACTAACATAGCAGAAACTTCTGGAAAGAATTTGTGCAATAGAGAAGAATTGTCACTGTAAACCTGTGTTCATGACGGTCATTGCATTGTCACCATGAAAAAGTCTCTGTGACTGTCCGCTTGCTAGTTATGCCAGCAGACAAAGTCTAAAATCTAAACATATATTTTCTTTAAAACATTTATTTATATATTTTATTTTGTCTGTAGGAAATAATGTGTAGTACATACTTGAAGAAGCTCTTAGAAGCCAGAAAAGGGTGTTGATCTCCTGGACCTGAAGTTGCAGGCAGTTGTATGCCACTGTATAGGTGTGGAAAACTTAACCTCTGTCCTTTGAAAGAGCATTTAGTACTCTTAATCCTTTAGCAATTTCTCTAGATGCATCTTGAGTACTGTCAAATACACTTCTCACCACATTCTTCAGCTAGCTATATGACCTTGACAATACCTAATTCTCCTAACTATTCTTTATAGTTCAGTCTGATAGAAAAGAAATTCTATTTTTTTTATGGGATTTAGAAATAGAAGTGCAAACACACACTACTTGCTGCGAATTATGTCCACCAGAGTAAACACTTATTAAATATTAATCAACATTGTATCATTGTTTGTATGACAAACATTTTTATAATCCAATCACCCATTCTCTAAACAATCAGCCTATCAATAGTTATGCTCTCAAATGACCTAAAATGTTACTTATCTTTTCTCTTGTGTATTGGGATCAAGAATACAAACAATAGAGCAGGCTAAACCTTTGAGCAGTGATTCTTAACCATGTGTTTTTTTGTTGTTGTTGTTTTTTTTTTTTTTTTCCTGTGGGACACCTGATCACACTTCTAGACAGTTTGAATTACGAAGGTAAAGTATAGATAGTCCTGTCAAGCAGGAAAAATCCAGGTATCCTGCTAAAGTATTGTGCACATAAAATTCCCCTCTATACTATCTGATACATATTATTAGAGATATTGATAATGAAGAATTATGAATTACAACTGTGAGAGTAGTAGATAATATAATCAGAAAAGTATGTCACACTGAAGCAATGAATGATTAAGTGCTCAGTTACCAACTGGACAAGCACCCTGCTTTCTCTATTGCTTGATAAATGACACAAAAAAGAAACTGGGGGGATGGATGAAAAGAGTTGGAAGGTACAGGGAAGGAATGGGAAAGTTCATCCTCTGGGCAAGACACAACCCATTATTATCTCATTACAGTACAGGCTGTCAACCAAGAACTTATTTGAGACTGGACCTGCCAATAGTCAATCATAATTTAAGGAGGGCCTCATGTATGAAGTAGTATTCAGCACTTCTCTGACCTGAGGGCATGGCCTATGGGCCAGCACAGGTATGAGGTTCACCTAGGAACTTCAAAGATGCAGCCTTAAGGTGCTGCCAAAAACAGCTTCAAGTTTTGCAACAAAAGGCAAGCACTCTATGCTTCTCCATCACCTAAAAGGAAGATCGGTTTGGGAGGAGTGGATCCTTTCTCAATTTCCTGCATTTATATTGTAAGTTGATTAAATAAATATTGACCCTAATAATATATCTTCTTGTGATAATTAATTGGGCTTATTAATTGAGTCAGACATGTAGCCCTACTGATCCATGCTGAGGAATGAGACATTAATGAACTCAGAGATAAATACACATCATCTTCAGTTGTGTGCCCATTGATTTGGCCATACATTCTAATTAATATCAGCAAAACCATGGAAACATAGACAGTCCTGTTAGACTTAGTGTTGAGACACCGAGTTTCCTACAAAAATGAAAAAAAAATAAAAGTTGTCAGTGTTCGTAAGAGATTTTGTGGGTTGGTAATAGTAATGATGGAAAATAAGAGGAAATGTCAGTAATTAGGATGCACTATATACATTGAAATCATCCAGAGCACATAGAAAAAGAAACTGAAGCCCACAAGGAGAAATGGGAGAGAAGGCCTGCCTCCCTTGAAGAGGGAGTTCACTTCTGAACGATTTAAGAGCTTATGTCTGGAATGCAGGAGTTTGACTTTCAACAGAAAGCTTCTAGGATCAGCATAAATCCATCATCTTTACAACTACCCTACTAATAAGCAGTGGTAGCCTAAATGAATGAAATTCCCTAGTGGATCACTGCCCAAGTGTGCAGGTGTACCCATAAAATTAATACATGTAATGCCATAGCTTAAGATGACTTCCCAGACTTTTCCAAGGGATAGATAATATAACACATTGTAAAAGGTCTCTAGGTAGCTATAAAGGCAGTTTTTGTGTAAAGCTGTCATCTGCCTGCATTAACTGTTTATATAAAAACTAAATTGATTAGAAATTTTACAATCTGAGCACCTGGATATTTTTTTAAAGTGTGTGATTTCCACTCCATCACCTTGTCAATTAAGAAACTAAGAATAGTAGGTGTTTTCCAGTGCAGTAGTGGAATCAGTGCACATCCACCCAGGTCCTTCCAGCTAGCTACTGGTTTAAAGTAGGCATTTGTTTCTAATAGTTTAAATATTTTCATTATCCTGTTTCTTTGGAAGCTTTCCAAAAATGTGTAGCTTTTAAGACATGTATTTTATGTTATCTGTTTTAGAGATATGGTCAATCATCTTGGACCACAAGAGACTTAGTGAATAATTTAAAGCAAAGCAAAACAAAACAAAACAAAACAAAAAACTGTAAAGCAATAATATTACCAAGTACTCACAACCTCAAAGATACTAAAAAATAATAATAAAAATAAATAAATGGTACATTAAAAGTGATCAAAGGCCAGAGTATGTAGCTCAGTTGGTAGAATGTTTGTCTAACACTCATAAAGTTCTGGTTTTCATTCCCAGCAGTGTATATACTGGACATAATGGTTCATTATGAAGAAGGATCAGGTGTTCAAGATGACCCTTAACTATGTAGTGATTTTGAAGACAGTCTGAGCTCTATGTGACCCTGAATCAAACACCAACCCCCAGCACCCACATAAAGTAATTAGACACAGACACAGACAGAACTTTTTATAATCCCAGAGCTATGGAGACAGAGACAGGTGTATTTTAGAGGCTGACTGGCTTGTAAGACAAGACTGTGGTAAGTACCATGCCGCACATCCTGTATTCAAAATCAAAGGTGTCTGGTTTCTAAAGACATGCTATTTTTACCTGGTGGCAATGCTGTATTCCTTTAATCCTAGCACCTGGGAGACATAGTCTGGCAGCCAACCTGTTTTACACAGTTAGTTCTAGGACAGCCAGGGAGTTCAAGGTGTATACCATGAGTTCCAGAGACACTCAGAGACACCCTGTCTTGAGGTGACATATTATATATCTAATAAAGCTAGCCTGCAGATCCGAAGACAGAGCCAGCCTCAAAGTTAGCCAAGAAGATAAAGATGTGGTGACACACACACATTTACTGCCAGCACTGTGGATCACATGTCTTTGCTCTCAGTACTTGGGAAACACATGCCTTTAATCCTAGAGCTAGGAAGTTTGAACCAGGAGTGATATGACTGGAAAGAAAGCTATATAAGGCATGATGAGATAGAGTTTACTCCTTCCATTTTGTTTGTGGTTTGCTTCCCCTATCCAGTCTGAGGATTCATTGAGAAAAGATCTACCCCTTTTTGGCCTGAGGAGTTGGATAGGTGAGAAGTGAATGTGACTTGTTTCTCTGTCTCTCTGATCTTTTAGCATTGCCCCAATATCTCTGGCTTTAGGTTTTTATTACAAGTCCAATTAAGATTTGTGCAACACTGTCTCACAAAAACAAACAAAAATCGTGCCTTAGATTAACATATGATTTTCACATTTGCATATGCTACACACACACATTATAACTGATCATGACAACCATGATTTTCCAAAGGCAGTCATACAGTTTCTGGCTGTCTTTTACCTGAGTAGGAAGAGGATATAGTGACATCCATCCCATGGTTGGAAGCACTGTTATGTCACAATCTGCACATAGGAGTTGATTCTCATAGTTTTATAAACCTCACTCCCACTGTTTCAGGCTAGGCAAGTGCATGTATATAAATATCCTTGAGAACAGTTCTATTAATTTTTCCATTTCAATTACTTTCTGACAATACCAAGGATACTGACATAGAGACTGAGAACAAATGTGAATATTGTCTTTGATATAAAGTTTAACTTCATTGACTTCTTTGGGGTCCATATAATACAATAGCTTTCCATTTAAATTCATGGATGTGATACGCTGTAGTTTTCATTCAATAATTTTTGGGAAGAAGCTACTGAACCTATAAACAAACAAACAAAAATACTTTGAACTCCTAACCCTGATGTGGGATTGTTTTTCTGTATGCTGTGAATATCAATCTTTAAATAAAGAAGCTATTTTGGCCCATGACAGGCACTGTAGAAGAAGTAGGTGGAGAATCAGAATAGGTAGGAGGAGGGTGGAGTCAGGACAGATGGAGCCAGTGGCCCAAGAAAAAAAAAAACATATAAGAAACACAGGTGAGCCGCAGACCACATGGCAAAATAGATTAACGAGAATGGGTTGAGTTAAGATGTAAGAGCTAGTTAGCAATGTGCCTGAGCCATAGGCCAAACAGCATGAAGTTAATATAAGCGTCTGACTCATTTTTGGGGGCCTGAGCAGCAGCGGGGTCTAAGGGGTCTGGGGCTGCAGGACTGTGGGTCTGGACCTCTGGCTGCGCAGGGGTCAGAAACTTTATTGTAACACATCCCTATAACCAGTGTATCCAGCTGACCTTATCCACCCCCCACCCCCACCCCAGGGCAATCCACGCATGTTACTTTTAAGGTCCTTCTTGTGACTTAGCTTCTCTGGGGTTATGGATTATATCCTGGCTATTCTTTGCTTTTCAGCTAACATCCACTTATAAGTGAGTACAAACTGTCTTTGCCTTTCTGGATCTGGGGTACCCCACTCAGGATGACATGAGAGAACAGGATAGTTGAGTTGGGGGAGGGACAGAGAGGGAGAAACATGAAGAAGATATCTTGATAGAAGGGGCCATTATTGGGTTAGGGAGATATTTGTTGGTAGGGAGACTTCCCAGGAATCCACAGGGATGATCCCAGTTAAGATTCCTAGAAATAGTGTAAAGGGTGTCTGAAAGACCTATCCCCTTAATCAGATTGGTGACTACACTAATTGTCAACATAGAGCCTTCATCCAGTAACTCATGTGACCAGATGCGGAGATCCACAGCTAATGCACTGGGCCAATCTCCTGGAGTTCAGTTGAAAGACAGGTAGGAGGGATTGTAATGGAGGGGGTGTCAAGATCATGATGAGGAAACTCACAGAGACAGCTGAGCCAAGCTCACAGACTTCACTTTTCATTCATCTATTCCTTTTTACAAATGAGGAATGAGGAGTGACAGCTGGGAAATCTCCATGGGGTAGAACTAGGCCCTCTGAATGTGGTTGGCTGTTGTGTGGCTTGGTCTGTTTGTGGGGCTTCTGGCAGTGGGAACAGGATCTGTCCCTGGTACATGAACTGACATTTTGGAGCTCATTCCTTACTCTGGGATTTCTTGCTCAGCCTGATGCAGGTGGAAGGGGTTTGGTCCTGTCTCAACTTGATGTGCCAGACTTTGTTATCTTCTCATGGGAGGCCTATCCTCTCTGAGGAGTGGGGGGCTTAAATGGGGGTAGAGGTGTGGGAGAATGGGAGGAGGGGAGGAAGGAGAAACTTTTTTTTTTTTAAAGTGAAATGAATCTTTTTTGAAGATACATAGAACTAAAGATTTTCTATTAAATCTATTAAAGATTTTCCATGTATAATATATTATATTATATCTGTAAATATGCACATGAGAAAGTGATCACTGGTCCACTTTCATTATACATAGATATACCTGATCTTCTACTTTGGTATGTATCTATTCCCATTTAAAAATAAACAAGAAATGAAACAAAAATTTGAAGGAAGAGAAATGATCCTTTTATCACCATAGACCAAAGAAAGTAAGAGAGTTGCTGAGAATCAGTCATAGTGACTAGAACCCCATTGCTTAAACAAATTAAAAACAAAAACAAAATATAAGCAGAAAAATGTAAATGTTTCACTAAAGGAGAATGCAGACATGGCAGATAATGTGTGCAACAGGAAATGGTAAACGTCTTTGTAGGTGTATGAAAACATTGCTTTTGGCATCTTTGTTTCGAATTTCTATAAATGTTTAAGTGTAAGTGATATACACTATTTTTAAGTGTAAAATAGATAAGCAGATCTTCTAATACAGTAGAATGACCCAATGGTGATTGTTCAAGTTAAGAGAAAGTCAATAGAAGAATGAAGGTGCAGGATGACAGTTAGTATTCACCAGTATTTAAAAATCAAGACACAGCGTCACGAGCTAATAATAACAAACTTGCACAAATAAATAACAGAAAGACATTTGTCAGTATAAGACTCTGCATTTCAGAATAATGCCCTTAAAATTTGCTTTGTTTTATCTGCAGATTTATTTGAGGTCCGGAGTGATTGCTTACAGCTGGCAGCTTGCTAGTTTCCTAGTGATTCATATAATTATCTCTATTGAGTTAGTTTATTGATCTGTAGCTGCTAGCCATTTCAAAATTCCCCCTTTATCCTGCAAGAGGTAATGGAATTAATGAGTATATTTGCCAAACATCACAAGAACATTAAGCACACAATTATGTCAAAATATGAAACTGGTAGAGGGGGGATAAGAACCAGCTAAATTTAAATTTTAGCTAAAATAAATTGAAACAAGATGTTCCCACTTAATTTGTTTGTTAAATAAAAGCATAGTATAAAAAAACACCAAGTAATTCAGATAAATTGACTAGAGAATCTTCAAACCACCTACATTGGCATGAGTGGGAGATGTTCAATCATGAATAAATATTCAATTAGAAATGTATTTTATGAGTTAAAAAATAGTTTGTGGTAGATACTGTAAAGAAAGGTAAATAATTTTTAAAAAATTAAAGAAATGTAAATTTAAGAAATGTAAATTCTGTCTCGATATTGGCATGCTTGTAGTAGAATCTGGTTTCAGCTGGTTTCTTTAATTTTTAAATTTATTTTAAAAAACATATCCACAATTGTTCTCTTTCTCTCCCCACTTCCATGTTATTCCCCAGCTTCCCCATACCCCATCCCCTATCCATTCCTCAGAGAGGGTAAGGACTCCCAGGGTGAGTCTGGCATTTCTAGTTGAGGTAGGACCAAGGATCTCCTTCCATATCAAGGCTGAGTAATGTGTTCCTACGCAAGGAATAGGATCTGAGAAGCCAGTGAATGCACCAGGAATAAGTTCTTGATAGAGGGAGAAATTTTGGGTTTAGAGAGAAACTCACAAAGATGACCCCAGCCAAGACTCCAAGCAATAGTAGAGAGGGAGCCTAAACTGGCACTCCTCAATAATCAAACTGATGACCACCCTAATTATCATTATAGAACCTTCATGCCACAATGGTTTGAAAGCAGATGCAGAGATCCATACCAAAGCATTAGGTTTAGTTTCCAGTCCAACTGAAGAAAGAGAGGAGAGATTGTATGAGCAAAGGGGTCAAGATCATGATGAGGAAACCCACATATTCAGCCAACCCAAGCTATTGGGAGCTCATTAACTCTGAAATGACATCTGGGGAAAATACATGGGACTGAACTAAGCCCTCTGAATATGGTTTCATTTTCCGAAACATGAGAAAAAGAGTGTACTCATCCCAGAAAGTCATTTGGAGGCATCCATTCTGAGCCTATGGGAAGGAACATTGGTAGGAGTGGCCAGTATTGACTGTGTAGCTTCCTATCTAGAATGATTAGGGAAAATGTATATTACTTAAATAACAAATAGATGAATTATGACTATGTTTATCTATTGATGCTAAAATACTTTTACACAGCTGTCCACTTTTGCTTTGTACTTGGACAAACCTGATGATAAAATCTATATACTAGTCATATCAAAGAGGATGACAACATTTCTCATCAAACTCTCAAACTCAGTGGCAAAATGAACAAGCAATAACAACCCCAATGAAAACAACTAAACCAAACAAGGCAGAAAAGTAGAAGGAGGCCTTTTTAGGAAGAATAACTTCAGTACTGAAAATAACTAAAATTCAGTGTGCTTTAGTGGATGGCTAGAAATAGTGATAGCGGAGTGGATTCCCTCAGCGACTTAAAACATTCCATTAAGTTTATGGGAACAAAGTATGTCAGTGAAATCAGCACATAAACTTGGGCTGCAGGACATGGAGAAATCAAACCGGTACTAACGTGGAAGTTACACCACTATCAGATAAACTTCACAGCATTGGAAGGTTCTGTGGACTCTACTTGGAGAAACATGTCATCAACAGTATTATCCTCTGAGAACGCATTGGAGCTGCAATAAGGAGTGGACTGGCAAGATGTACACACTGGTACAACAGTGACACAGATGCTATCCAGAATGATCAATCATTTATTGATTTGATTTAAATCCTACTTGAAAAGATAGAACCCAGGCCTGCTGTTGTTAACTGGACCCCCAAACCTGTGACTATCTAGGTCACAGTCCTCATGTGAGACCCCAAAAGCAACAGTCTGTTAAATGATCAGGACATTAAATTTTCTCCTGAGTTCTGATCTTTGTTCTCATAGATTAATGCATCTCAAAACACCCAATAGATAAGCTCTTTTAAAAGTAAAAATGATTACTACTGAGACCCACAATTGGTCAATGAGCAGAGAATAAGTGAGGATGAAGTCCCTAGCTCTAAACAGGACATCTATATACAATGTCCTCTCCCCTCAACACTCAGTGGCCATTGTTGGAGAGGTCGGGAGACAGCAGATCATAAATGAAAGGGAAGTAGATGTCTGAGAGAAAACAGTATTTCCTGGACACAGTGGCAGTGTCACACATGAGCACTCAAAAGCTGGAACTGTGTGCAAATGACTATGACTAGATCAAGCTGTTAAAACCTGAGCAATGAGGTAGGAGAAGATCATGAAGTCACATCACTATTGATGGTTTATTGGTAGTCGATGGCTGCTGAGGGAAAGACAGTCAGTTTCCCTCAGGAATGAAGCCCCTTAAAAGCCTGCCCATGTTTCAATAAATGGCTCTACACCCTTGCACATATAGCCATTACTGAATAGACCAGCGGTTGAGAGAAAGAGGGAGAGAGGGGCCTATAAATCTGAAGTTGTGAGTAAAAATAGGAGTGGATAAGTCATAAGAAAGAAATTGGAGAGTTGGAGGTGAGGGTAGATGTGATCAAAACAAAATGCTTATATGAATATTAAATAAAATATTTAAAATTAAAAAAGAGTACATAGTTTGGAGGGTAAGGAGGTAGAATATGTCACAAGTTGAAGTGAATGGGCTATATTTCATCAAAACATATTATATACCTTCACAGAAAAAAATGACAAGTATTACTGTTTTTCATTTTGCATTTTATGACAATGGCTATATTGTAACCATTTAGTTAATACCAGGAAAACTTGTGTAGGCCAAATGGAATAAGTATGTTCTAGTAGCTAAATTAGCTGCTTGAGAAAAAACCTTCCAATCATTTATTTTTTTTCAGTTGTCTGGCACCCCACCCCCAAAAGTACAGACATCACTAAAACGTCTGAATTAATTACACTCATTTATAACTACAGAAACTCTCTGCATATTTAAGGGAATTATGGGTCATAGATAGAGAAAGGTTACTGCTGGCTTAACACTGTTTTTAAAAGCAGAAACCATCAGAATAAAATTTCTTTACTTTGAGTAATTGATGTTTTTAAAAATGAAACAGGCATCCAGTGAGTGGAAAAATTGTAAAATCAGTGACTGGAAAAAAATTGGTTTTAGCTGGTTTATCAGCTCAACAAATTTGTTTTTGACTTACTCATTTGCAACTGTGCTTTGCAAAAAATCCATTCATAATCAGAACTCCTGAATCTCACAGTTCTGGGATTCAGCAGCTGCTCTCTCCTGACCTCAGTGGCAAGGCTGGTGAAGAAACAGGCCTGGGACAGTTGCCTCCAGCTTTCCCCAAGCAGAAGAAGCAGATGAGATGCTGGCTCAGCCAGCCAAGTGTTTCCATATTAAACAGGAACTGTCCATCATATGTTTAGCCCTGCCTCTTTCCCTGTCTATTAGCTTCATGTCCTCCATTCTGGTGAACTCTTGAAGGAGCAAATTAAAAGGACATCCAAACTACTGTTCTTCCTGGCAATCCATTCTATGGCACATGGGAAACACATAAACAACTTTTCAAATTAGCTTTTCTCTTTCTTCCAGGTATGCATCTGTATCTTCTACATAAAAGCAACTTAAGGACAACCAGTGGCTTACGGAAAGATAGTTATTTAAAGACAAAAACATAAGCCAAAGGATTTGAGGACATAATATTGTGTGAGTTGAACTGGCTACAGGAAATTAGAAGATTGGGGATAGAGCTCACTGGCAGACTACTGGGTTAGCAAAAGCTTCTAGAAAAATGAAAAAAGAGACAAAGACAGAGAGAGATAAAGAGAGACAAAGGAAATACGAGACAAATAGGAGGGAATCAAATTAAAGTACTTGTCCCAATTCAAACTAACTTTTTCTTTGCGACTTTACACACATTACTGAGCTTCTACATAGTGAAAAGAAGCTTGATGACGATGAAATCGTCGCTATCTGGGATCAAAGACAATAGCAATAATAAAATCGACCTGAATTCAAAACCAAGATGGCCAACAGGGAACAGTCCACAGCAGAGAACTGAATAAATAACAATTCAAGCCTCAAAGTCCGTGGAAAAGGATAAAATAGGTGATTAGAAAAGAAAACTGAAACCAAGAAAAGACTAAGGAGTTTTGGTCATGAAAGACTGTTCACTAAAATAATATTTAGGGTATGAGATTACTATGCCACAAGCATTTTTTCTATAATTATCCAACTCTGGTCTTCCGGATGTTAGGGATTGCTCACAGGTTCAGATCTCTTCCTAAGAGGGTTGACTACAAAGTCTATCTAACTTTGTCAGTTTTTTCAGTTATATAAAGACAAGTCTCTGTGCAGTTTTGAAAGACTGTGACTACTTCCAAGGACTTCTCAGGCATGCCCAGAATATAGTTCATAGGACATAGACAAAAGTAAATACAGTGCTGTTGCCAAATTAATGTCAGCACCTGGAGCCTTACATGAACATCCATTTATGCAGACCAGGACATATGCTTGCCATAAATTGCAATTACAACATGACTGTCTCAGAAATGCTACAAAAAATAGTTCAGAAAAGTGTCTATGCTTTTTGCTTCCCGTAAACAAAGCAAAATTACTTTTGTGAGACATATCCTATAAATATTAGTTATATATAAATAATTGTGATAGTGTGATTAAGTATATTTGGGCGATTGCTTAGTGAGTAACCTAATTGTTGGATGATCATGAAGTATAGAGTTCAAATCCCTAGTGTCCACAGAAATTCTGACATAGCAGTATGCACTTTTGATCATATATGACTAGGGAACAATGGAGACAGTCAGGCCTAGTCCTGAAAATTAGGAGCCAGCTAGCCTGGTGAACACATGTGAAGAACATCAGAGACCCTATTTTAACGCAGTGGCAAGCAAGGACCAACACCCAAGTTTCACACACACATGTACACACACAAACACATGCACACAATTCATCACAAACACACACATAGGAAAAGTGAATATAAAAATTTTACTTAGAAGTCTAACATTATGTGCACTTACCATTAAAAACAATCATGAACATGTGTGTGAAAATATTTTGAATGTTGGAGCTAGCTAAACAATTTAATTGGATTATCATTATCCACGAAGAGGCCATTAATTAAAGCCATGACTACTCAAAGTCAGATAACCTATAATTTAATTGTTAAATGCTAGTACCAACATGGTTAGTTTTCCTTTTTCCTACCATTAGGAAGGTGTATTTTAGAGTTTGAGGACCGTGGAGTTAACTAGTTGTTCTAAATCCTTCTCTGCACATGTCGTCAAAGGGAACTTACGAAGGGAAAGTACTTGCTGTAACTCAGCCCTAGGAGATGCCAAATCCTTTGAACTTAGAACTCATATGCTTTTAGTGGAAGGTCAATAAAAACTGAACTATTATAATAACCAACTATGCAGATATCCTAAACCAACATAATTTTGACAGAATTATCAATATTTATCTTTATTTCCACAGGTAAATCAGTCTTTAACCTTCATCAATTCTTTTTTTTTTTTTTTTTTTTTTTTTTGTAGCAGACGGAGATAATCACAGACAGCCTAGCTGGTTAAAATGAATAAAATAAGTGTCCGTAGAGTGTCCAAACTGAATTATTACATCTACAACAAACTCTCTAAACTAAGGCTCAAAGCACATTGAGGAAGAGAGGGCATTAAGGAAGAACCAGGAGGCCACATCTATGGTGTGAGGCAGCATCAGCTGTATATGTCAGGGATGCTACGTACAGGAAATCACAAAGACAACAGCAGTTGACGTGGATGGGAGAAATCTTACAAGGTTCCATCCCTGGAAGAAAAGTCACAAGTAGTCAACTCCCCTGAGAGAGATCAGCTACATCCAGGGACAAGAATCCAGAGATGTTATTCAATCCCATGGACTTAACTCTAAACACATATACATAAGAGGACACAAAATTGACTTTCTCATAATATGTGAGACACACACACACTGAATCTCAAAGAAATTGGTGGGGGAAGAGGAAGGGATGTTAGTAACATAATACTGTACTCATATATAAAGATAAAATATTAAAATACCCTAATGAATTAGTTACTATATATGCACACATTACATTCCCACGGACAGTTTCTAGAGCCTGTTACCCACTGGCTTCTTTAGAGACTTTTTACTGTATGTAATTTGGTCATTCTATTTTTCTTGGGCCTGTGTCATACATCTCTTCCACACCATGGTCACATTTCATAATAACATTAAAAAAAAAATCCTACTGTTACATCTTTAGGGTTTTCTATTTTAAACAAACCAACTGACCTCACTACTAGCAGCAAAAATACAAAGAGAAAGTAACCTTTTTAGTCAGTTTCTATCTAACATTATCTAACCACAGATCAGGAGTCAGTAGTTAGTGCACTTCATGGTATTTAGTTACCTGTCTTTGGTGATGTAGGAAGAGTTGCTAGGGGTGAAGTAATTTCATGGTAGGTAAAGTGCTTGGTACACAAGTACAAGAAAAAGGAAATCAGATTTTTCAGTACAGCAAAATGCCTATAATCCCAGTACTTGAGATTGAAAAGGGACTGGGACTCGTTGGAGATAGTTGACTAGCTAAACCTTCCCACTGTGAAGTCTCTGGATTCAAGACACCTATCATGGTGATTAATCAGAAAATAGCTCAGTGTATGTTTGGCTCTGGTCTTCATATGCATGGACACACTCATACATACATATATTTGTATACTCATGGGAATGTGTTTTTGCACGTGAATACATGTACAAAACCCACATAATAACAAAAACTCAAGTACTTTATTAAAAAGTGAAAATTTTTCTGCTAAAGTGAAGTCTTTTCATGACAGTAGTGAATTTGGCCTATGTTGGCAAAGCATGGAAGATATTCATTTTTCCCAGGAGATGAGCTGAGGCATGCTCAGAAGTTCCCAGTTACCACAGAAACCTAAAATGTTTCTCCATATTCACTGCCCTTTTTGTGTGTGTTTGTTTTCTCCTCTGTGTCTCTTTTTACACAGTATTTCTTTTGACATGTTGACATGTTTTATATTTTCTTTAGATACTTCGGGAAAAAAAAGTTCACCTTTTTAGTTTTGATTATGACCAGAGCACATATTATTATAACTATGATGTGAGATTTTACACAATTAAAATGCTTGATACGCCTTTGCAGTTTGTTTTCTATGTTAGTGTGACCTAAACCTTATTTGTTTGGAGAACTAGTTTAAACAGGTACCTTAGGCAAATTCAATGTATTTAACACTGAATAAATGATGTTGAATATTAAGTCAGTAATTTCCAGTCATTAATACTTAAATTTATTGAAGAAAACTATAAACTATATTTTTAGGAGTAAAATATCCTGATCCACTTGTCTTTTATCTAATGAGCTTTTGTAAATCTCTTTATTACTTAAGCCAGTTGTCATTTTGAAAATATATTCTATTTTTCTCTCACAAATTTTTGTCAATATCCTGTTTTAATCTGCTGAATTTGGCAATGGTTTACAGTATCTGAAGATGAATTTCATTGTTTTTCTTGTGGTTATTTAGTATGTTTGAAGCAAAGGAACTAGGCTGTCATCCTCAAAGAATGTACTGCAAAATAAATAGATTATTTTTGCCTCAACTAGAAACAGAAAAAATCCTGACAAATGCTTTTGAATTTGAAGGCCATGATCCTTTTCGGCAGTAACCTATTATCTTGTCACAGAGGATGCTTCCTCAGTAGAGTTGTCTAAATATTCCAAAGGTGTTTTCTCTTCTTGCCTCTCCCTTTAGATATCTCTTCATTTCTATCCTCCTCTTTCATGTACTCAACATTCAGCTTCCTTTCCTTCTGCTTTTCCCCCTCCCGTTTCTTCCTCTTTGTGTTCTATTATGTATGCTTAGCACGTGCATATTGAAGTGAAACAAGAACTAAGCAGAATGACTTATGTTTGGCACAGAATCAGCACAAGCTCTGCCTGTGAGATGACTCACTCCTTGATCACCAGTTGACCAGCATAACTTATTTATAATTGAATCACCGGTATGAAATGTAATGATTTCCCCTCCTTTGCAAATGATTTGCTTGAGATTTCTAAAATATGATCAAGGCTTTATTTGTTGGGTATTTTCTGTGGCAAAGGATTGACCCACATAGGGATGTTAATGCCATGGCAAATGTAGAGTCAAACCAGTGTCTACTCTATAATCTTTTCTCTTTTTTTCCTTCTTTTTATTATTTTTTTATTTTAAAAAAAAAGTCTTTTTTTAATCCATGTATTCCCATGCTCCCCCTTCCTTCCCTCCTCACAATCCCTCCCAGTGAGCCTTCAGCCTCCCCCTCCACATCCACCCATCCCCTACCCCCCAAGTACAAAAAGTCCCAAGGTGGGAAAGTTCAGTGTGGCACATCCACTCCAGGCAGGTCCAATTTCTTAATCCCAAAGTCCAGACTTTGTTAGGTATCTTTCTGCTGGGAATGGTCTCCAAGGTGCATCCCATGCACAAGAACACAATCTTTTCAAATGACAAAATAATTTTCTTGACAGTTTCATACATGTATAGAGCATACTCTGTTTATTTTCACCCCCATTTCCTCTACCACTCTCCCACCCTTGTCATATCCCTTCTCTTCAAAAATCTCTTTCCCACATTCATCACTTTCTGTTTTGTACTTTGTTTTTGTTTGGTCCCTGATTATATCTAGGACAATCTGTGTGATCATAAATTTTGAACTGTTCATTTGAGCCTGGTAGGCTCATCCTTGAGTACATAGCGCACGGCAATGACTCTGTATTCCTCCAGAGTCTATCATTAGTCAATATTTGCATAGAGCAAGGTAGAGTCCATGAGCAGCAACCCCCCCCCCCACACACACACCACAATCCATAATGGACCCTTGACAAGCCTAGTCCAATTTAGGTCTAGTACAGTGAACCTCATTGATAGTGTGGAAGTGATTGCGTTAACTGTGTAATGATAGAAAGTGGCATCACTCAGCCCTTCTCATGATCTTCCAGCTCTTACATTTTCTGCTCAAACATCATAATCTTTTAGTTTCTCCAAGATCCTGAAATTTCAATATCCAGCTTTTTATTAAAGAAGTTTTTATTTTTCAAAACAGCATAGGCAAAACACACTTGTTGCTACTTTTTATTAATTTTGTTTCTGGAATCATGGCAGTGAAATGGTCAACCACACTCGCTGGAGCAAACTCTGTTATTCATACTCAATATGACCCTCCCTCTGGGAGAGGAAAGTGGTTAAGTCGGGTTCTATGAAGATAAAAATCTGATGCTCAGATGAAGTGAAGACTGTCTCCACCACGGTTTTGTTTGGCTGTATAATCTTGAGCCAATTCCACAGTTATTTTACACAAATATTCTTGAGCTAAATATATAATAGTTTTGTACTATAAAGAGGCTCTTCAGGTAAATTAGTAAACATGGAAGATTCAGATAATTATCCTGGGAAAAACTGCATTAAATTCACTAGAAAAACAAATGTAGATGCATAAGTTTTAGACTTTTAAAAACTTTATGTATGGTATGGCTTCGGATATGAAGTTTGTTTATATTTTATTATTTTATTTATAATAATTTATTCATTTATTTTGTGTGTGTGTATGTATGTTTATGTGATATGTGTGGCTATGCCTGTGTGGGCATCAAGAGAGCATCATATACCACTGAACTTGAGTTATATGCTATTGCCACCTTCCTAACATGGTTAGGAATTGAATAGGAATAGGTTTGGGGACTTGAACTTTGGTCCTCTGGAAAAGCATCAAGTAATTTTAAACAATAATCCACTTTTCTAAACCTATTTATAATTTATGATATATTTAAAACCATGTGACAGATCTCTTTTGTTTAAGTATACTTTATCTAATACACAAAATGGACAATGTATGCGTCTCCCTAGATAGAATCCTTACTTATCTTGCACAAAGCCTCTAGTATCAGCTCTGGAAACCACCTAAATTGGCACTCCTGTAATACCAGCAGAGGTAAATGGATTAGAAATTCAAAAGACATTCTTATAAATGATTTGGGGGCTAGCCTAGGCTACAGGAGATCCAGTCGTTAAAAAAAGTGGGAAAGAACTATATCTAACTTTGTAGATATTCTTAATGAATAAGTAAAACAAATCTCCTAGTGTGGTACAAGGTACACAGTTTTTAACTAGGACTTGGTCAAGCGTTATATACACATACTCTGTATAACCATACTTTATTTTAAATTTAATTGCAAAATAAAACCAATAATATTACTTATATTATGGGGGTAATCAACAGCTTGCTAACTGTAAGGCCTGCTCAATATTTAGGAAATCATGCCTGTTATTGGATACCTACGACTACTCAGGGATAGTGAGGTCATGGATTTTAGAGAGGATGGCATACTATTGCCACTTTACTAAGTTGATATAATTCCATCAATACATTATATACATATATACATATATATATATACACACATATATATATGTATATATATATATATATATCAACAGATAAGTATAGATTAAATACATATAGATAAATCCTGCTCAGAACAGCTTTTTTTTGTAGTAGGTTGAATCCATTTGAGAAAGCCACAATAGCTGAAAGTGAGAAAACAAATGACTTTTGGTGCTCCTTCCCCTAAATACATGGGCAATGCCATGCATACACCTAAGCACCAGAGAACAGAGCAGAAGAGGGGGCAGAGGTATCCGTAAGAGCCAGAAATCTAGGAAATATACTGCTAGTTCTTGTCTTCCAGATATGACAGGGAAGCTACATCCATGAAATCTCAACAAGATGGTTGCCAAATGAGACCTAAAAAATGAAAACTCCAGTTGACACATGTCAATGTGGATGATGAAAACTTCCTGAGGTCCCACACCTAAGTGAAGAGCTATAGAAAATTAACAACTGAGAAGGAGGAGGCATTTAGCTTCTTAAAGATGAGAATCATAAATGTTATGTAATATGAAGTAGTCAGTGCTAAATTCATACACATATAAATACCACTAAATGGACCCAGCAGGCCTTATGTATATATGTATACCTAATTGATGTATTATATTTTATTGATGTACATAACTACATATAACTAATTTAAAAACAGAAAATTATAGAGCTGTCACTAAAAATAAATCATGGCAATATTATAATAGCCATACCATTTGAATAAAAAGTGTTGATTTGTCTCTTAATGTTGTCACATTCTTGATTTATGACACTGAAAAAGCTATTGAAATAATTTCTAATACTAAGTTTCTCTAAATACATGCAGTGGCCTGCCCTAGTTATTTTGCAGTTTCATGGAGAGAAGCAAATTAGATAATGGAACATTCCTTAGATTATCAATAGTAGGACCAATTTAGTTATCATAATTATATTTGGCTAGTCTTAAAAGTAAATTTGTGTCTCTAATGCCAGGGATTCAGATCTTAAGCTTTAAGGCTGACTTCAACAGTATTTAATACACTGTAGTCAGTAGAAACTGGGGAAAAATTCTTCAGAAATCAAAATGCTGTACTAAACCTGCTGAGCTACTGAAAGCCCACACATTAATTACTTCTCCACTCAATTTGATGTGGAAACTTTTGAATCAAGATGGGTTTTACTCTGAGCTGGTGTAGTACTTTCATTTAAGAGTTTATTACAATCACTCCAATTTATCTAAGAAGAGAGTTGGCATGGTAGTCAGCCAGACTGACCTGATTAAAATTGTTTTGTATGACATTTTTTGCTAATCATTTGTTATCTTATAATAAAATAGGAAGGTTTTCATATAGTATGTGTACCAAATATTTTATATAATGGCTTTCAAATGTAGTTTTAAAAACATATTCCACATTGAATGAGATCTAGACAATTTCTATCTACTTATTTTATCTAATCTATGATGAATTAATGTGGATAATTATAAGTTAATTAATCATTATTTTTTCTTTACAGAAACACACACACAGAGTAAGAGACAGGGAAGAGAGAAAGAGAATCACAAAGACTTCTGATGCCTCAAAATCTGTTCACTGAAATATGAGCCTTGACTGATGAAAAAAATGGAATCTAATTGACTTTCATAGACATCTACACACACAGGGTTTAGACGCTGATAGCTTTGAATGACTCAGTTAAATGGATTATTTTATACAGTCTCCTCAAGAACATATAAAACACAATCTTAAAAAGAAAAAGAAAAAAAAAAAAACTACAGCATTAATGGTCATTGTCCCAGCATATATGCATGGCAGAGTGTTGAGCACAGTGGAGTGATGGCCAGAACACTTACTTCATTTTTTTTTTTTCAAAATTGACTTGAATTGACTCTTGAAAAAGACATATTTTCTTTCTTTTTTTTTCTTGTAGATCTTTCTGCAACTTTACATCATGTGACATACCTCATGGGTAACTGCTTCTTTCACTAGACAGTAATTCTCCTGCTTAATAAGATGGAAATCTCAGTATTTACAGAGTTTTAGAGCTTCTAAGCTAGATTAATCAAAGACCACACAGCAGAGAGAAAAGCTGAATGTCATTCATTACCCTATATAAATGATAAAATTCAAGATCTGAGGAGAGTAACACATGCAATTACTGCAATCAATTTAGAGTTAATAATTATTTAATCAGTGTTTAAACGGATGAACAGTCTATCTAGTAATTAATGCAGGTGTTCTCACTGCACACAGACTTATCTGGAAATATGACCTTCTTCCTCTGCCTGCTCTACATACTGAGTGATTACGTAGGTGACTTAAATCCTAAGAATTGAGGCAAACTCAGAAGGCCACCTAATATTCTTCCCTACAACCAATGCAATAAAACAGATTTTCATATATCTCAAGATGTAGTCTTTCACTGAAGTGTGTCTAAGACAGGTGGCTTGGGGGTCTCCAAAGCTTAATCACTCTTTAGCATTCTGTGAGCCTGGCACAAGTCCCAGGATCCTTTATTATGATGCAGACAAAGATAAGGGGGACCTTGTTTCTGCCAGTGAAAATTACAAAGCTCAGACAATCATTTCATAGTTTTCTTGGAAATCAAACTCCCTTTGTCCTTTTATGAAAGAATAAATCACTTGTAATCACTGAACTCTGATATTATTTTATATATTTACTTGAAAATTCATTTCAGTTTTAATTCTCTCTCAACTGTGTGTGTGTGTGTGTGTGTGTGTGTGTGTGTGTGTGTGCATGCGTGTGTGTTTGTGTGTGTGAGAGAGAGAGAAAGAGAGAATTTTTTATTATTTTTTCTCTGTGTGTCTGTGTATTATTATGTGCATACAAAATCAGGTGCCCTTAGTGATCATAACAAGACATTAGATCTAGGGAAGGAGTTAAAGGTTGTTGTGAGCAGTCATCCAGACTTAGTTGTTGGAAACTAAACCATCGTTCTTTACAAGAACAGTACATGGTCTTAATTACTAAACTTTCTGATACTGTCCAAGTCCTTCTGATATGCTGAAAACTTTGTCTTGATCTTTAATGTTTGTATATTCAACAAATTCAATCAAGTAATCACTCTTCTGTTCTTGGAAATTTACCATATTGCTGAAAAAATATTAGTGAAAGTTTTGATAGTGTGTGTGTGCACGTGTGTGTGTGTGTATATGTATGTATGTGTACTATAAGTGGTAAACAGAAGTTTTAAGGAAACTTAGAAAGTTGTTTCTTACATTACTTAGGATTAGCATTACTTAATATATTATTTCTCTCTATCTCTATTTCCTTTGTTCTTCCCTTCCCCTTCTGCCTCTGTCTCTGTCTGTCTGTCTGTCTGTCTCTCTCTCTCTCTCTCTCTCTCTCTCTCTTTCTGTTTGTGTTTGTGTGTGTGTGTGTGTGTGTGAGAGAGAGAGCCCTTCCCCCCCCCCCCCCACATACACACATTGGTTTAGATGCCATGTATGTCACTGATGTTTGTAGGGTTAGATCTTTCTGGAATTAGACTGACAGGCAGTGGTGAGCTGCCCAGCATAGGTACCGGGAACTAAACTGGGGTTCTCCTTAAGAACAATACATGATATTAACTGTGGATCCATTTTCCAAACTTCATTCCTTACATATCTTACCCTACCTATATATGTTAGTAGGACTAGCTTTTCAGGAGGTGTGGTATACTCCTGTTTAATCCCCAAACCAAGAGACAGGCGGCACCTGTTGTTTGCGAGATACCTTTGTTCACGTCCACGAGGAGCTTAAGCCTATTGAAACACTCCACATTTTTTTGACAAAATAATTCCCTTTGCCATTAGAATATTCTACCATGACTGAGATCATAATTAACACGTTCTTTTCTGGTTGTTAGAATTAACCTACTCTGGAGAAGCTACTGGACACATTAATTTATTTCAGAGCTAATGAAGTTTTGTACAACTGATTCCCAGACACAACATCATTTGGGAATTTTTTAGGTCTTTCCATAGTGTTTATCACACTATTCTGAGGTTAATAAAAACACAAGTCTTGAAAAATTCATGATAATAATATTGATGAGTCATTGAAAATCTATTATGTATTGTCATCACAAAGGGAAATTCAAAAGCATTCTTTCATTTAATTCCCACAAAAATGCTTTCAAATACAACTGTTGTCCACTAAACAAGAAGTTCACTATACATATAGTTAATGAGAGGCAGCACTGAGCTTTCATCTAGATTTCAGCCATGAAAATTTTGTTGTGCTTATCTTAATAGCATTATCTTTAAAGAACTCACATTATAATTATGGATATATATTATAAAATGTATTTTAAAACAATGAACCTTGATGCATGTGCTTCTTTTTGTTGATCTACAGTTATTGGGTTTTATCTTCAACATCTCAACCTACCTAGATAGAAGGATAAATACATATTTAATCAAAGTGTGGATAAATACTGCCATATGTTGCTAAATCATATTTTGTAACAATATTGTCTGACAGAATAGTGTTCTGGATTATATAAAATTAAATTTCATGTAATTCTGATAAAAGCCTGAGGCAGTGAGTCAAGGAAAAAATATGAGGTATCAAGAATGGGAATATTACAGGGCAATAAAATATATGCCAATATAGCTCAATGAATTCCAGTTCTGAACCAGTATCCTTTACTTGTCACACCCCACTTGATTCTCTTGCCATTAGATAAAAGGAACATTTACATAACTGACCATGCACTAAGCTTCCATGTACATATGGGGAAAGGGAGTTGACATCAACCCATCAAATTCATGTTAAATGAGGTGTCATTTTTAAAATGTTATAGCAGCAGAGACACATTTAATGCTTCACATGTGTTTCTTCAAATAAAGATGAAACAATCCTTTCCTTTTTCATTTAAGAAAATAATTATTAATTTTGCAAATCAACCACAGATTCCTGTCTCATCCATGTACCCACTACCCCCACTCAACCTTTCCCTCCTCCCTGTCCCACCCACATCTCCTTCTCAGAAAAGGGAGGGCCTCACCTGGGAGCAAAGTCTGGTATATTTAGTTGAGGAAAATCCAAGTCCCTTCCCAACTGCATCAAAGCTGTTCAAGGTCTCCCACCATAGGAAATGGGCTTCAAAAAACCAGTACATGAACCAGGGATAGATCCTCATCTCACTGCCAATGGTCCCTTAAATAGACCAAAATGCACAATTGTTTTCCGAATGCAGAGGGTCTAGTCCTGTCTCATGCAGGCTCCACAGTTGTTAATCTAAAGTTTTGGATTTCCCACCATCTTGGTTCAGTATTCTCTGTAAATTTCCCCGCCATGATCTTCACACCCCCTCCCCCACTCAGGGAAGAGGGTTTATAAAAAAATTATCTTTTCTATGTATTGTGTTAATTACTATAGGATAAATTTATGATGGCATAAATATGAATCTGTAGCTTCTCTGAGAAAAATGCAAATGAAATATTACAGTGTTCTCTTTTGAATGTACACACACACACACACACACACACACACACACACACACACACACACACACACACACACACTTACAGAAGAATTTGCCTTGGTGAGAAGCATAACAGCATACTGCTTAAGTGCTCAGACATTGATCTACAGTTTGCATTTCTGAATCCTGGCCTATCAGTTTCTATTTTCTGACCTTCAATATCATCACAAAACTTGTAAACACCTCAGTTCCTCCATCTATAAAGCTGGACTAACAGTAAAGTTGTAAAGTATACAAAATGGGAAGACCCAAAATTTATAGACATGTGAGTAAAAACCTACAAAGACATTACATTAGAATTTGTCTTCCAGTATGGCTGTAGAATTAGGTTCTGAAGTTCAAATTCTTTAGATTGATTTGTTTTTAAAGTCACAGACACTCCACAGCAAATAGTTACTGAGGCACAAAGAAGAGCAACTATGGGTAAAATTTGAGGTACTTAATGTTGTATCCAAGTTTGCTGTGATTAAATGTCAGCATGAATGACAGAAATGGAAAGGCCCTTGTCTTTATATCTGCTTACAAGGCAGACAAGTATGTGTATAGTCAAAAATAAAGTTAATTTGCAAAGAAGGATATAAAGAGACGGGGATGTCTATTTCATACAGTGAGTTAATGAAGCCATGACAATATTCATTTTTTAAATCTCAAAAATGTTTTCTGATAGTATGTATATTTACCTTGTTGAGCAAAGACAGAAGAGTGTCAGATCATCTGATGCTATAGAAAATTGTAAGTTACAATGTAGGAGCAGGAAAACAAACTCCAGTCCATTGGAAGAGCAATAAATGCTCCTAAGTACTAAGCCGTCTATCTACTCCACCTTTTTTTAAAATGTGTATATATGCATGTGCCTCTGGGTGTATCTGTGAGTATAAGTAATCTCATAGGCTTAAAAAGGGTAAAATAAGAGTTACAAATAATTGTGAACATATATATTACACACACATGTATATATATACATATATATATTTATATATAAAATTTCTAAAGTCAGTTTCATAAAACCAAGATAATAATCTAACATTCAAATGGAGTTGCAAAGATCTCAGAAAAATAATCCTGAGCAGACAGAGCAAGTTAATTTTAAACTATACTACAGAGCCTTAGTAGGCCACACTTGTGTAGTATGGTTTCAAAAACATAAATGCAAAACAGAAATGAAGACAACAGAATAAAGGATCCAGAAATTAATTTACACCTCTCCAGTCATCCAGTCTTCAATAAAACTTTCAAAACATGCATTCAAAAAAGATAGTATCTTCATCCAGAATTGCACCTTAATGTAAGATCCAGACTTTGAATTGCTGAAGGAGAACCAGTAAAAGTCCTTAAAGACAAAGAGCAGCAAAGTGTCTTCAAGTAATAATACTATATTAATAATTATTATCATATAATTAATATTATATACTTAAGGAGTTCTTGGTGGATTTTTGATTTTAGAGACTTATCAGAAACATGTATGACTTCTTACATTGGTTTACTTAAGCTCTGTAGAAAAAACACAAATTCCCGGAAGGATGTCAACAGTTTGTGCTTTTCAAGATTGCCTTATGATATCTTCCTTAAATTTTGGTCCTGATTCTATCTTTATAGCAAAAGGCATTTAGACTTTTGTCAGCAATTGTACTGAATCAGCAGAAAAGTTAAATGTGACTTTATAAATTCTCACAGAGAACCTACAGATAGAGATTTTTTATTCATTTTCATTTTTGAATTTTCTAGCATTTATTTAATGTGTATATCTGTGCATGATCATGGCATAGAACACATATGGAGAAGACAATTTGTGGGAGTCAATTCTCTCCCTCTACCTGTGATTCTTGGGGCTTGAACTTTGGTCATTAAGCCTAGCAGCAAGCACTTTTATCCACTGAGCAATTCTACTGGCCCCTATTTAAGTCATTAAATACTTTGAACATGTACTTTTTCCAATGAAGATTATTTTGCTACATTATATTTATGCATGGCTAGCACAGTAACATCTCAAGTTATCTTAGGGAATTCACCTATTTGATGTAATTTCTGTATGCATATTCTTCAGTTTATAAGATACAGGTAGTTGTGTATAAGGGCTTGTGTCTTTGTCTGTTGGGATGGCTTGATTTCTTATACTGTTAGAGGAAGAATTTTATTTCTATTTTTATTTTGCTTCTGTGTATCTGTGATAACCAGGACAAATGGGAAGTATTGTTGTTTAACTTATGGTAGTAGAGGAGCTTTGATAAATTCTTCACAAACTAGGACTTTCACAGACATGCATATTAAATACATTTATCAGTCTGAGAATTTTTCTCCTATTTTTGTATTTTCCAAATAAAACTTAATCACTCAGATTGTTGATTTTTGTCAAATACTTTTCCAGAGTTCATTGTGATGAGCGAGTGGTTTTGTTCTTTATGTAACTAACATGGTGCATTAAAATGTTTAAATTTTACATGCCTAGCAAATCTTGAATTCATGCACTAAATCCCAATTGGTCATGCAGTGTGATCAATTTTATACACTCCCGAATTTTGTTTGCTAGGTTCACGTTTATGAATTTATTTCTATTCATAAGGGACATTGTTTTATGGCTTTTAATTTTCCATATGTGATGTTTTTCCTGTTCTGTGCAGAATGAGAAGGAAGGTAATTCCTCCTGTACTATATAGTTCCAGGAGATCTTGAGGAAAATAAATTTAAAAATCAGTTCTCAACCTGTATGTCAGGGTCCCTATGGGGTAGAAGATCAGATATCTTGCATATTAAATATTTACTTTATCATTCTCAACAGCAACAAATTAGTTACGAAGTAGCAATGAAATAACTGTGTGGCCAGGAGTCACTAAACAAGGTTCCCAGCAGTAGGAAACTTGGAAACATTGCTTTCAACTTTTAGCAGGGGCTAGAGAGACAGCTGAGGATTAAGTGCACTCATTACTCTTCTAGGGGTCCCAAGTACAGTTCCTAGTGACCTTGTTGGGGAGCTCCCAATGACCTGTAACTTCAGCTCCCAGGACCCCAAACATTTCTAGTTTCTTCTCTGAGAGTACCTGTATACACTGGCGTACAGTGTGTGTGTGTGTGTGTGTGTGTGTGTGTGTGTGTGTGTGTGTGTGTCAGAAATAAAAATACCCAATGAAGCCATCTGGTCTTCTAATTACTAACCCATTGCCTTATTAAATCTTTTCAACTTTCTATTAAGATTTTGTTGCCTTTGAACTGAATCACTGATATAAATGTTTGTAAGATTTCTGATGCTGTTGAAAAACTAACTAGAATCTGGTATTTCGTGATCTCAAATATATTTTCTCTTTTCTGTTTATATCCAAGTTTCTCCACCCTTCATTCCCTTTTCAAGGCTTTCTTTAGCCTTTTCTTCCCACTACATTTTGAAGGTGAAAAGATTTTATTGATTTTTCTTCCCCTTTACTAAAGCAGGTTTTCCAGCTAATGCATTCCTCACAAACCTATACTTTTGATATAACTCGTAATTTTTGTTTCCTTTTAAATTTCATTTCCAAACTCTTTCAAGCTCTTACCCATTTCCTTTTTTGACCACATTGTGAAGTAATAGATTTTGTCTGATTTTTTAATGTTTGTAAAATGTCCAAATCTTAAGATGTTTTTGTCTGTTGGTTTTTTTTTCAGTTTTATTTATGTTTATAGAACATGACAGATATGGCTCTCTTATATTTTAAATAATTTATTTTTTTATATTTTTTACTTGACTGTCGTTTTTGCATGTGTATAGGTGCTTCACTTTTTTGCTAAGTCCAAGGATGCCAGAAGAGGACATGAGATCCCCTGGTTCTGGAGTTCCAATTAGTTGTAAAATACCATATGAATGATGAGAACTAAACCATGGTCCTCTCGGAGAGCAATGAGAACTCTTAATTAATCACTCAGACATCTTTGCAGCCCATCATACAAAATTAACTACTTCTCCTTGAAAAGCTGTGGTCTGCTCTGACTGAGTGTAGGAATTCTTTGGATACCCATTATGAGGAGGGAATGTCTTTCTGTAGGCTTTACTATCAATCTTTAAATAAAGGAACTGTTTTGACCCTTGGCAAACACTCTAGCCAGAAACAGAAGCATAGGTATGAGAAAGAGGGCGGAGTTAAGAGAGACTGAGCCAGATGCCTGAAGAAGAGACTTGTAAGAAACACAGGTGAGCCATGGGCCACATGGCAGGCAGATTAATAAGAATGGGTTGAGTTAAGATGAAGGTACCTACACCATGGGTCAGATAGCGTGAAGTTAATATAAGTGGCTGTGTGATTCTTTGGGACTTTGGGCTTGCTGGTCCTGATAAGCAGCAGTGGGTGTGTCTGAACTTTGGGGCCAGTATGGGTCAGAAACCTCAATGTAACATCATTAGGTATGTTTTCCTGTAGATGTACAATAGTGTGCCCAGCTCTCAAATTCTCTGACTACAATTGTCAAATTATGTCTTCTCATAAGGATGCTGAGTTATTGTTTCAGGCATTTGGGAGTTTTGCACAAGGTATTTATGTATTTATTACTTTAGCATTGTGTTTATTGTTGTTTCTGCATTGGCTATTTATTAATTGTTTAGTGAAATAACTAATAACTTAAAAATTTAAAAGTATCATGCACAAATTCTGCATTACTCTTTCTTAATCAGCTAAGGACTAAACACGTTCTCAAATGCTTACTAAGCCTGTTCCCTGAATCTCAGTCAGCCTGTATTCTCTGGGTGTTGGGTTTGACTTAACATTTAGAGAGGTTATTTGAAATTCTAGCACTGCCTCGCCTCCCTCATAGTGCAGAGCTTCATAGGCAGAGAGTAGAGAGACTGTTGGTTTCGTAGGTCTTGATTCAGGACGTCCAATGCTCCCCACACAGAACTGGAGTTATGTCTTCCAAAGAATACATCAGTCATTTTTTTTTTCAGTTTTTCTTTTTTGTTTTGTGATTGGCCAGATTTTTGGCCAAGTCTTGGGTTGTTTGTCTTATATGTAGCCCCTAGGATCTGCAAAGTTTAAAAAACTTACTTGTATGTGTTTTGGAGAAACAGTCCCTCTTTGAAGAGCTTTTAGGTCTGATTAACTACAAGAAGGCTTTATCAAAGCAAGCTTTTAGAGAATGGACTTTCAAGAAGTTACCTGGCAGGGAATGTAAGGGCAGTTCTTTAGAAATGAGGCTTTGAAAGATATGCTCTCCCTAACATCTTCTAGTTCATGGAATGCAGGATTTTTTTTTTTTTTTCATAGCAAGGCCAATAAGGAAACTAGTCAAAAAACAGAGCTAATACAAAGGAAACTAAAATGTCACAAAATTCATGCATTTTCCCCAGATTCAGCTTTTTATGTGAAAGCTTTCTACATGTTGTTTCTAACCTTTGAGTCCTACTGGCCACATGAAGTTGTTCAAAATGTTTCCCATTGTACTGAAATTTATAAAGTGATACATTTTTGAGCTCCTTTCTTTCCCTTTTATACTGACATCTACCATGCAGCATAGATTTTTAAAAAATTATATTTATTCTTTGATGACATACTTTGTATATATGGATTTTTATCAATTTCCCACTATTTTCCTTTTCCTTTCTCCTTCCCTACTTACTCTCACTGAAAATAAAGAATATTTAAAAATAAGATGCAATTTATCAAGTAACATATTAAAATGTGCAATTTTGTTTTATACAGAAAAGTAAACACTACTCTTGCTTAAAATAAAAAGTTGACAGATAAAATTTATTTAATCATTTTTTAATAAATTGTGTTTGCCTTCATAATCTTGGAATATTAAATTTAAATAATCTAAAGTCAGTTTATAGGCTTATTTTGTCTTATTTAAAATTTTATCTTTGTCTTTAACCTCAGAGATCTCATAGCCTTTAAAAATAGTATATACATACAAGTTAGAAAGGATAAAGAGTGTTTCATAAAATGCATTGAATGTGGTATTTCTGAGGTAAAACACTGAGTCATTAAAAAGTACCAAAATATGATATGCCCTTAGCATATATAAGATAATTAGTTGATCAGCAGGCTCCAGCAATAAAATTCCATGTACAGTTCTATTTATATATTTATATTTTATTATCTCAATATTTAAAAGGTTTTCCAAATATTTTACAATTTTGCAAATATTTCAAATGCTAACTAGTTTATCTACAGCTAAAATTTATACTTTAATAAAATTTAGTAAAAGTTGAGAATGTATTAATTTTGAAGAAATTCTTGTAACATTTGAATATTAATTTAATTATCATATTTTCAGTGTAATGAAGTTTTGTAAACCAGAATTTAATTTCCCTTGAATGCCCTCCCAGATTCTGCAGATATAAGTCAAACAATCGGTCATGTACATCCCTGGCAGTATAATAAGAGAAGAAACCTTTTCATCCTATTGCAAGATGAATACAAAGTTTGTACTTGAAAAGTAAATCCAAAATTAATGTCTTTATTGTTCTTAATATCAACAGTGGAATCTGTGCCTATAAATGAAAGTTTTGCTTTTGAAAAGGTTCTTAGACAGAAATTTAAAGACAGATTCTCTAGGTACACAAACATCTGAGCCTTTCTCTGGGTACTGTTTTCTCTCAGAGGGTAGGCGGTGTGTGCGTGCGTGTGCATTTGCATGTGTGTGTGTGCATTTGCATATGTGTGTGTGTGTGTGTGTGTGTGTGTGTGTGTGTAATTATAAGTGCTTATCATGAGAAGTAAAGTCTACTGACTCTGCAGAACTCTGTTAATTAACTCATTTAAAAAACAACATTTATATTTGTACTTCCCAAAGCCCTCAAAATTCTCAATGATTTACTGTGGAGGGGATGCATTATTTACAATGTGTTGATATAATAATTAAAATAAAATCTCTAAAAAGTTAAATTGTCTCCCCCATTCTAATGCATGCCATTGCAAATAACAAGATCCTTTTTCTTTCTTAAGGCTCAATTGTATTCATTAATTATTGTGCTGGTTTGAAATAAAATGGCCCTCGTAGATCCATAGAGAGTTGCTCTATTAGGAGCTGTGTCTTTGTTGAAAAGTGGTGTCAATAGGAGCTGGACTTTGAGGTCTTTGAAGCTCAAGTCAGTTCACTTCTTGCTGCCTGCATATCAAGGAGTAGAACTCCCAGCTCCCTTTCTAACACCATGTCTGCCTGTATTCTGCTGCCATGTTTCCCACAATGAGGATAATGAACGAAAACTCTGAAACTGTAATCCAGACCTAATGAAATGTTACTTTTCTTTATAAGAGTTGTAATGATCATGTTGTTGCTATACAGCAATAAAACCCTAAGACAAGATGTTCAGCATTTTTCTTTTCTGCTCATCAGTTAATTCTATATTTTGCTGTTACAGAAATCATGCACTGTACACAGGAATGTGAATATGCTGACTTCATTTCTTTTGGATATATTCAAGAAGTGGAATTGCTGAGTCATGTGTTGCTTTTCCTGTTGAAGGAAACCTTATGCTCTTTTTCATGATAGCTGAATAACTTTACAATCCCCAAGAAGATTACAGTTTTTATTGATATCATGTCTGAGCTTCTTCTCTGTCATATATAATTGGATTATAGCAGGTGTGGAGTATCCCACATTTCTGTTTTGATTTGCATTTTCCTAATGATTAGTAGTATTGATAATTTTCTTATAAGCCTACCTGTAGATAGTTTGTATAGTTTCTTTTGATAATTGTTTAGTTCAAATTTACCAGCACATAACATATTCCAGCTCATAACCAATCTTGATTATCTTTTAAAATTTAGATATATTTGCGGTGTGTGTGTGTGTGTGTGTGTGTGTGTGTGTGTGTGTGTGTGTGTGTGTGTGTAGTGTTGATATGTGTACCAGCATGCATATGTGTTTGGAGGCCTGAGGTCAATGTTGGGTGCCCGGAATCTCTTCCTGTGCCATGTTCTTAGTGTCTCTCATGATGATAATGAACAGAACCTCTGATATTGTGAGGGAATCACCTCAATTAATTTTTTTTTTAAATGAGAGTTAAAGTGGTCATGGTGTCTCTTGACAGAAATAGAAAACCCTACCTAAGACAACAACCCCCAGCAAAATAACCTACAGACATGCTTACAGGCCAATCCGATGAAGACAGTTCTCCAACTGAGGTTCCTTATTCTCATGCATGTCAGTCAGGTTAACAACAGACATTTTGAATCCTAGGAGTAAATTAATTTTTTGAAACCCTTCATAAAAATATTAAGTATAGTAGGTAATGAGAAAAGAGTTTAGATATAAAAACTATTCTTTGCTGTTTTAACTTTGGCATTCTATGCTGTCAATTGTAGGACAACTGACTGAGAACTAATAGCTTCTGGAAATGGTATTATAATGGGAAAATTTAGCCAACCAATTACAATGGACCATATTTTATATTATAGATGAGTTTATTCTAAGTGGGAATTCCTAAGCTTTTATGTAGACAAATCATATTTTTGTAGTTATAAAATAATTTTCAGTAAGTTGATCATTTTAGCAGAGGCTCAAAGTCTCTAGGAAGAAAACTAGCAGCCAAATATATACATTATTTCTAAATAAATTCAATGACTTAGGACATATGTTTAATTAAAATTTTTCTTATCATTATAGTTATGCAAATTTTCTTACCAACTGTTTTATTATGTCAAACTTGTTTTACAGATTTCCCTTAAAGATGACAGAGGATATGACACAGAATAGATGAGAAATAGTCTGTTAAAACTTACTTGTAATAAATGTATATTAAGTTTAAATGCCAAATACTGGCAACTTTCTATGTAAATGGCAGGACCTGAGTTCTCCATTTACATAACATGGTGGCAGCCTCCAGCATGAATAGTGGAGAAAGGTGGATCTTCAGAACTGTCTCGAAGAGTTTGAAATGGAGCAGTAAATTAGGACCCTTTATGTCCTCCCCTGGAATACACATAGGCATGTATACATGCGCGTGCGCACATACACACACACACACACACACACACACATTTTAAATTTACTTACAATATGCATTTAAATAGGTTATTTATAACAAAAATTAAGAACATTCACACAAGTAAAGAGAATCAGAAATGCTCTTAAGAACACCATCTTGAACCTTGTTCTCACAGTGTGAGGCCCATGTTAGCATCAACATTTGCCAACATGTGACTGCTGGATTTTCACGTGTCATTTTGATCTCAGACCAAAAGGATTAGGAACAGTATTGAACATTATGGAACCATTGTAGAAAATCATTTGAGTATGCCAAGAGTGTATATCCTAGCCTTTCAGAATTTACACACTTATTGCACACACAGTCATAGCACTCCATTATAAATATTTTACTATTTAATAGTTTGTAAATGTTACTTTCTAGTTTTATATGACATTTTATTTTTGTTTAAATATTTCAGCCAATTAGGTCAGGAAAAAAATTCTGTTAATGCCTCCCTTTTACTTCACATTTTGGGCTTTTTTATACTAGATAGAAATCTTTTACATATTATCTATTCCCCATATTTTGAATACAGACTCATCTTTTGAATTGTTGGTGTCAGGTGGAGATGTCATTTTTAGAGGTTGTACAAATTTTGCCAAAGTAGGACTTGAGAGTATCACTTTGACATAATTGATCCTCAGCAACCTCTTCTCTCTCCATTTACCAGATCTGAAGCGCTCCTGTCACCATGTCATTCTGTCTCAGAACAGACATAAAGATAGTCGAACAGGCCATGATGGGCTGAAGCATCTCAACCCGTGAGCTAAAAGTCAGTCTCTCCTCTTTTGCATTGCCAATGCCCAGCATCCTGCTACTCATATTGTTGTAGGAAGCCATATTCAAATTTGTTATCATTATTGCCTGTGTATGTCTATGAGTGTATGCATGCCACATGTATGTGGGCATCCTCAGAGACTAGAAAAAGAGCATCAGATCCCCTGGATCTGGAGACACAGGTAGTTCTGAGCCACCTGACATTAATGTCAGAAACAGAACCCAGGCCTTTGAAGAGTATGGATGACCTTAACAGTTAAGCCTTCTTTTTTACCCTGATTACCCAATTTTTGATAACTAATTTTGATAATGATAACCTCTCTCGTCATTATTAATTATATTTTGTGTTTTGAATTCTCCTATGTCATTTATCAACCTTGTTTAAATGTCACAAACCACAAATCATTGGTTACTCTATCTTTAGGATTGTCCTGCTCTATGTTCAGATCAGTCTTCTAACACAGCATTATTTTCTTTTTATTGTTTGGAAACAAGTTTTTACATATATTATGAAATATGAGCATCAAGCATTAATAAACTTTATTATATATCATATACTAGAGATTTTCACTTTATATCGCAAATATAAACCCATTTCTTACATTTAAGTATCATATATTTTTCTGCTAGCTTATATATGTGTATACACATATTATAGTAACTAATTTTAACCATGGTTAAAATTTGACCTGCAAAGACTTTCTAAAGCCTTCTTGATATGTATATTCTTGCCTGATTTCAGATGAGGGCATTTTCTTCAGCATGTATGATCTTACTACTCATGTTTATGATGAATGAATTCTTAATTAGTGCTGCATTATTGCCATTAGCATGCCATTCTCAGTGTGATTTCCCTGTCAGCGTCATTATTGCCAAAATATGATTGATGGATTTTCATTTGTTATTTTGCATCCCAGACCAGAAGGATAAGGAACTATATTTGAACAACATGAAATAGTAGCATGTTATCATAACACACATTATTCTTATGCAGTATACTTATAAGTCCATCATTTTACTTTAAGGCTTTTGTAGTACAAAGAGTTCTTTCAGAAATATGAAATATTGTGAAGAATATTTAATTGCCTCTGAGTCCATTTTCAATTACTTCCCCTTGAGTTATATTTCTGCCTCATCTTAGTCTTTACACTTGCCCTTGTGGGTGAGCAGCTCTCTTGCCAGCAACATGGAGTGTTGTGGCCACATATTTTTCAACCTGTCCTCTTGAGTATTCTCAACAGCATCTTCATACCTGCAGGTAGAAAGTGCATCTTTCTCCACAATCCTTCGCAACTGTTCATGCATTGACAGCACATTTGCATACTCCCCACCCCTTGTGTTTATTGTCAGCCCTGAGCTAATTTGTTTTTGTGCCATGTTTCCAAAGTATGAAATATGTTTTACACAGATGTATGTCTATAAAGACTCCATGCTGCTTTATCTCATCACAGTGAATTACAATAATCAACTAGGAGTAGAAAAAATATTATTGATGCAGATTTAAAAGAGAAAAAAAGATACAGAAGTCAACTCTAAACATTATCATGGCAGCACATCAATTGCTGAAGATTTTGAACTCTAAACAATGAGGAAAAGTAGTTGAGGATGGATCTGCCTATAATTCCCTGTTGTCCTTGCAAAGGTGAGCCAGTATTTGAGTTAATCATATCAGTTCTATTAAGAAATGGCTTAAAGAAAATCCAGATATCCTGGCACATGTTTTCCGAACTTTATCTTTTTCCCGGAAGGTTTGTTCTTTTCTCTGTTTTGAATGTGTTAAAAGAGTATGTGCAAACTCTGAACTAGTTAAAATTTTAAGCTAGAAATTCTGAGTAATGGAAAAAAGATATATAAGGACATTTATTTTATTGTCATCATTGAAACCTGTGTGTGTGTTCTGACGTGTATAGGTATAGAGTAAGAGAAGGAACGAGGAAGTCTTCCACTATTTGATAAATCCAAAAGCAAAGGCAGAGTAAATTAACTTGTCATAAGTTAACTTCAAACATATATAATTGAGTTGGATGGATTGTCTATTTTTAAAGATGATTACTTTATTATTATTATTTCCTTTATTTTATATTAATTTATTTATATATGTGAGTGCTTTTCTTGCATGTGTCTGTTTTATTTACATGTAAGTCATACCACATGTGTACCTGGATTCTGAGGAGTTCAAAAGAGAACATTAGAAACTGGAACAGGAATTATGGGCAGTTGTTAACTGCCATGTGGGTTCAAATTAAACCCAGGAAAAGCAAACAGCTATCTCTCCAGCACTGATTAGTACTTGTTCAACTTGTAAAATTCAGGCTTCATTATAAGTTAGAGACATTTTCTGTCAGTTTATTTTCCAGGGAATGAAATCAGAAGAAGGTAAATTGTATGAAATTGCTTTGAAATAAATAGAGACAGGTTTGAATTTGCAATTTTATGGAACAAAAATTTGTGACATGCTTAGCAGCAATTAGGGGATATAGCAAAGGTGATAATGACATCATTATTGTAGACTCCCTTATCAGTTTGTCATATTTACATATTCTAGGATATTTTATGGGCATTGTTTAGCCAACAGTGATCATTAGAATCAACATGGAAACGAATTTCACTTTAGTTTCAAAGAAGTGTTAAACATCATTAAAGGTTTCTTTTAGGACAATTCTGGTATAGGCTGGTTTCCCCTAACATTCTAGTTATTTCAGTACCCTGTTGATAGGTGAGGCTTCTGGCACTTATTTAAAGCCCTCAAAGGGCATTAAAAAAAAATTCTCAGAGATTTCCTTTGGAGACAAAGATGCTGCTGCAGGTAAGGCAAATGTAATTAAAGAATCATCTCCCTAAATGAGTTGTCACTGACTGACAACACTTGCCAGAACTTTTACCATCCTTAGAAAACTTAGAGATTCTCACAGTGTTGCTTTTTTGGGGGGGGGGGACTTTTTTTTTAATTTAATAGTTTCTTTTCTTTCTTTCTTTTTTTTTTTTTACATGACAGTCACAGTTCCCCTTCTCTTCCTTTCTCCCAACTCACTCTCCATTCCCTCCTCCCACCCTGCAAATCCACTCCTTGAAGAGGGTAAGGCCTCCCATGAAGAGACAACAAAATCTGGAACATCAAATTGAGAAGGAGCCAAGACCCATCCCCCAGCATCTAGGCTAAGATCAGTATCTCTCTTTAGGGACTGAGTTCCAAGAAGCCAACTCATGCACAAGGCATGAGTCCTGGTCCCATCGCCAGAGGCCCCAACAACTGCTCAATCCATACAACTGTCATCCATATTCAGAGGACCCACTTCAATCCTGTGCTTATTCCTCAGCTGTTAGCCCAGAATCAGTGAGCTCCCAGTAGCTTGGGTCAGCTATATCTGTGGGTTTCCTTATCATGATCTTTATTCCTTTGCTCATATAATCCCTTCTCCCTCTTTTTGACTGGATGGGGAGCTTTACCCAGTGCTTAGTTGTGGATCTCTGCACTTAGTGTTGAGTTTAACTACCAAAGATATCTCTTCTAATTTGTAAGAATACAGGCTATGCATAGCTGCAAAGTGTTTGCAATTTTGAAATATTTTAAAGAGTATTTTGTGAAATGAATCCCTCATGGAAGGCAATTTATTTCCAAAGTCGAAAAATAACATAAATCTCAGCTTTTGTCACTCTAAAAATGCAAGATTATAGCTGGTGCGTAAACTAAGCCATCCACTAAACAAACAAACAAACAAAATACAAAAAAAACAACCCTGCAACATAGATATTCCTGTAAAAAACCACCACACTAATGAGAAAGACACACTCACTGCACTGTTTGCTTGTCCCTAACAAATGAACATGATGCTTGTGTTTTTTTGGGTAATAGGCTACTTCTTCTTTATACATTAAAATGAAGCATGGATAATGTCATTGAATGTGTGTCTAAACAACCATAAAATGTTGCATTAGTGAAAATTATAGGATATTGGTCATGCAAATGAAAGCAGTGCATATATTTCTCATGTTTTTCAGCCTTAAGCAGTATGATGCTGTGAGAACTATTTGGGTGCCCAAATTACCCAGTGAACAATGATTCACTTAACTGTGTAGTCTTTGAGGAAAGAGGACCATGAGATCTTATTTCTAGATAGGTGAGGAAATTTTGAGTATCAGAATTTGCACCAATTTATCCGTTATCAAGAAGTGTATTTTTTCAAAACCAGAAAGATGGCACTATGGGTAAGGAGCTTGCCATGAAAGCATGACGTCTAGAGTTCAGATCCTCAGCACCCACATAATAATAATGATGTGGGAGTACATACACATCTATAATCTCAACTATGCAAAGATAGTGGTAGGAAGAGCTGTTGAGCTCACTAATGACGCAATCTGGCCATCTAGCTCATCAGTGCATGTCAGGTTCAGTAGGAAACCTTGCCTCAATACATAAGCTGGCAGGTGACCAAGAAGCATCCCTGACATCAACTTCCGACTTCACAATCACATGCCATATGTATACCCAGACATATGGGCATGCACATATACCACACACACATGACAGAGAGAGCCATTGTTGAGCTTGAATTACAAATTTTACATTCCATTCTCTTCTGTAGAGTGTTTATTTTTGTTTTATGAAAATCATAACTAATTGTCCTAGTTATTTGCCTTAGTATGAATTGTAGTTCCTCAAGATATGAAAAACACACAAAATTAGAAAAGAACAGATTAGCTTATAGAAAAATATACCCTTCCATATTGGCTAATGGACATGCCAACAAGACTTGTTTTTACATATAAAATCACCTTAATTTTGTCAAGGGTTTCAATGTTACCTGTATTCTTGTTGTATAGCTATAATCACTTAGAGGATGTGACATGGGAAGACTTGACCTGGGAGCAACACATTCGCTTGATAATTGAAATTATAGGGAAATAGTAAGCTTCACTACATGCAAAGAGCTTTGACAAGGTGATTTTATTAGCTATATTTCCCATTCTTCCAGGGTTAAATACTAGAAATGAGCCTCTGATAATTTACCAGAAATTTATATCCTGAAGCTATATGCAACCTTTACCCTTTTCTGAATCAGCCTGCAGACTGCTATGAACCTAGTTCATGAGACCATCATGGGTGTTCTCAACTCAATTGTAATTTCCACATTACAAGTTAGTTAACTGTGAACTTATTGAGATGTTTTATGTTACTTCTCTCCATAAGGTCTTTGAGAATCATAAGTGGGGCTCCTGAGAAGTCATTAAGGACAACAAGCAACCACTATTAAATTCCAGAGTAATTTTCAGGGTATTAAATTAAACAATGATTTACTTCTTGGTCTGTTTCTATAAGTATAGGATGGATTTAGCAATAGGGTCTAAAAGAAGTCTGTTGACCAAAACTGAAAGAGCTTACATGTTGATTAATGAGCAAGTTCCATGAAACACATCCATAGCGCTTAGTACTTGTCAAATAATTAATCTTCATAGATTCCTGGAACAAAGCACATACTGTATCTTTAAATGAAGAGGCACAAGGAGCAAGAAAAAAATAATGGGTTCCCTCAGGTTCACAACACTAGGCTCTTTAAACTTGGTTTCCCAACACTTTAGACAGTGAGTTCCAAGCTTCTCTTCCAGAAACATTGGCTTCTCTTTCAGTTCTGCAAGGTGGATACTCCTTTATTATTTCATGCTTTGAGGCAATAAGCAACATAGACACTACCATATTACGGATCCCCACGGCCATAAGCCATCTGTCACCTGCCACATGATATTCTAATGCAGATCCTTATTAAATTGGTTCTATGTATTAGATTTCCTCATTACCACTCTTTTAACTGTCATTTCATTTCTAAAGCAATAGAAGGAAAGGGCTTTTCTTTTGAAAACATGTATGAATACACACACATACACACACACACACACACACACACACACACAGAGAGAGAGAGAGAGAGAGAGAGAGAGAGAGAGAGAGAGAGAGAGAGAGAGAGAGAGAGAGAGAGAGATGCCCTATCTGTGGCCTTGTCAACTATGGAGAGACTAGTGCTTAGGGGAAAAAAAGTGATATAATCTAAAGGACATCTTCTTCCTCATTGATTATAAACCATATGCTTCCACTAATCAATATTTTATTAACTTAGAAAGTCTTGTGCATGGATGAGCTGTCCTGATTTATGGCAGAACAGCTGTCATTATGCTGGGGAGATGCTTATCTTTAGGGACTTAGACAAAATCTTATTATCTGGAACACATACAGTTCAGTGATAAAGCTTGTACAACAAACAAAACACTCACAAATATGGACAGGCTTGGGTTCAAGATTCCTTCACCTTTAAATTTCATCCTGGTCCATCCCAGACAAGTGTTACAGGTAACTTTCTCATGAAACACAGCATTCAGTTCTCAAGTATGTGAATGTTGTAGGATTATAGATGTAACTATGGAAGGTTTTGAGGTCAGTTTTCCTGCCACATAAAGAGTGTCTTCCTTATGTGTCCTCACACCATGTGGAAAGGGCAAAAGCTGTGCCTTTGTGATACTTTTTGAGATACTAAAGTCAGTTTTAAAGAGTCAGACATCAGGATCTATCAACTCCACAGAATGTAAACTTCACATTTAGTGTATGATTTTAAATTTTGGCTGTAAATATTCAGCCATGTGGAGGTTCACAATCACCTGTATCTCTATCTCCAGGTGAATGCAGTGCCTATAGTATTCTCTGGCTCTTGCACTCACATGTATGCATACAAGCCCCCTGTACACACATGCAGATCAAACAGATTATTAAAGTTAAAATTAAAATTTTAAAACAAAGATAGATACATGGAAATAAAATTTGACTTCTCTATGTGCATTGGATTTGGACATATTAATATAAAAATTTAATGTGCTTAAAACTTAAGGATAGTATCTTTTTAAATGATTTTAAAATGATTTTACTAATTCATTGAGAATTTCATAAAGTGTATTTTGATCATTCATTAGAAATCCCTTCCATGTCTTCTCACCAGGTTAAATTCAGCCAACAGTCTAGCAAGTAGTGGAAAGTCTTTTGAGCCCCTACCCCAAGCTGAGACAGCTTGAATGCATGATAGATTCTGAGGTAGGAAAAGTTCATTTTCTTTAAGGGTGTACCTCTTTATAGACCAGCCACACTTCAGTGGATGGCATTCAGCTATGAAGTATGTTAATGCCACAAAGTGTAACCTATAGGTTGTTAAATTTTTTAAAGGAATTATTGTTTCAAAATTTGCTTAATGAAATCTTACATGGCACAAGTTTTTATAAAATTCAGTAGACTATGGCCTTTAGGCCAGATGTTTTGATACCTGGAGTTGTACTCACTCAAAGCCTTGACTCTTGATTTACACCTTGTCTAGTTCTGACTTTATCAGCAATTTCAGGACTGAATAATTAGGACAAAGACTCTGGCTTTTGATTCTCCAACACATACAACATGCTTCATACCAGGGATAGTGCTCAGATTCCTGAGCAAGCTCTTTCATGAAGCTTGCAAATGTTCCAATACAACCGAGGCAAGTTTGAGAGGCAAGCCCAGTGGCACACCACTGTAGTCCTGGCACTTGGGAGACATAGCGGGAGAAAAATGTCACAGTCTAAGGGAGCCTGATCTGTGCTGTGAGAGCAAGTAAAGCCAGCAACCAGATGGGGTCATACCTGTAATCATAGCACTCAAGAGGCAGAGGCAGGAGGATCTGAAACTCAAAGTCATTCTCTGCCACTTAGTTTTAGGTTAACATGGGCTATGTGGTAACTTGTCTTAAATAAACAGAGAGATGCTCAGCCCATACTAGCTACTGAATGATAATATAATAATAATTTTATTATATTCTTTAAATTCGCTTTTTTAATTTTATGTTGCAAGAATTTTGGAATGTTCATATATAGCCTCCATAATGAAAATGTAAGTGCTAATTTCAATATGCATTTATAAAAGTAATATATTTTAAAAACACTCTAAAATTTCCATTTGTTGAGACTGCAATTATAGCTCAAAGGTAGGTAGAATATTTGCCTCATATAATGAAGTTCTGGGTTTAGTCCTTCAGAACATCACAAATGAAAAGAAACAAAAATATACTGTGCGTATTTGATATCCTTTACAAGAGAAATTCTCACAGGAATTTTTTAATTGCAAACTGATGTAGGATGTCTTTCTGTATACTGTGAACATACTTTACTACCATTGTCTGATAAAGAAACTATTTTGGCCTATGGCAAGGCAGAGTGGAGGCATGTGGAAAATCTAAGCAGAGATAAAGACAATGAAGGGCAGAGTCAAGACATCACTTCAGGCTGCTGCTGAGAAAGCAAGTCGCAGTGGAAGACAGGTAAAGCCACAAAACAAAGTGGCAAGCCATAGATTAATAATAATGGCTTAAGTTAAATTGTAAAAGCTAGTTGGTAAAGAGCCTGAGCCATAGGCCAAACAGTGTGTAATTAATATAAGCTTCTGCATATACAAATGGCTGAAAGACCAAAAGGACAGAAAAATTTCAAGTACAGCAAGCTCTGGAATTCTTTAATTCTTAGTCTTTTCGAAATTATTCACATCAGGATTTTACTCACAGATGTATTTTTTAAAATTAATTTTGCCATTCAACAATTCAACAAACACAATGCGTACGTCAGCTCTCACTCTCCCGTTTCCTACCACACTTGTCAGTCCTCTCAGCCCTCCTTCTCACAAATGTTCATGGTGTTGGTCAGGGTTATCTGTGGCCATAAGTTTGGAGGCATCTTGTGGTGTCTAGATTCAACAGTAGGTATATATAAAACAGCAAAACAAAACAAAACAAAACACAACAAATAAACAGCATATCACTAGTTTGCAGGAAAGTATATGGTGCTAAGAGTCTCTGCCCTGTTACTGTTGATGGGGCTGGTGCTTAGTGCAGATAACTTAAAGTTGTTGCACTGAGTCTAAAGCTTCAATCTACATTCCAGGTTCTCTTCTGCAATGTTCCCTGAGAGTTGCAGAGGTGATGTAAGGATTTGCTGCTGGCCACGCCCACACCATTGCTTGTTCTCCGCATGAACATGAATCTGAGCATTCAAAGCAAGTCTTCGGGAACCTTCTGAGGATCTGACTACTGAGCTACCTACCTGGTAAACTGAGCAAATATCAATTTCTCAGATTCCACAGGGAGATACAGCTACTTTGGGACATCTCTTACTGCAGCAGCATCCAACATTGAGGACAAAGTAGCTACTGGGCTCTCGACTACTCATTGGTGGTTAATTTTGAACTTAAGCTGACATACTGAAGAGTATATCTGTACAAGTAGTATAAATAAATATATATCCTAATACAACTGACTGCTTTCCTCTCAAGGACCTTGACTACATTTTTTGCATCCTCAGCCATATTTAGGCCCTCTGCCTAAGGCCTGGATACCCATGGTATTTTATAAGTTGTTTTTGACATGTAATTTTATTATTTGTTCCCCCATGGAAGATACCCCACATACATTATGGCCTTAACTTTGTTCTGTTCTTTTATCTTATGCATAAAAGATTATTATATTTATTATTTTATCTATTTACACATGTGTGAGAAAGAGAGGGAAGGAGAAGAGAAAAGAAGAAGAGAGGGGAGGAGAGGCAAGGGTAGAGAAGGGGGGACAGGGGAGGGGGAAGGAGGAGAAGAGTGGAAAGGAGGGGAGGGGAGAGGAGAGTGTCCATGGAAGTTGGTTCTCTCCTTCCACCATATGGGTCCTGGGGATTGAATTCCGGTCATTAGGCTTTCTTCATATCTACTATACTTCTGAGACCTAAAATAGTACCCAGCTACAGTCCATGTACACTTACACATATGCATGCACATAATGCTAACATCTGTGTCCATGTTCATAGAAGCAAACATATTTACCTGCCAACCACACAAAAAGAATTCAGGCTCGTACCACCTTGAAAGCATTACTCTCTTGATGAAATTTTCTTCCCATTTAATTGCAGGTATAATTTAAAGCTGGAGACCATGTGTATTTTCTCAAATTTTACATTCCAGGATCAGTTTGTCAATTTGGAAATGTGTTCTGGGTAGACTATTTTAAATCACACTAGGCTTACTTTTACTTTTTTTTTTTTTTTTTTTTTTTTTTTTTTTTTTTTTTTTTTTTTTTTTTTTTAATAATGCTGCACATTCCTTCTTATCCAACAAACTAGTTCCAAATGTTTCCTTCTACTTCATGTGTTATTTTATAAAACCCACTGAGTCCTGAAACCATTTTCTTCTTACCCCTTCTCTCTGTCTTCCCTCTCTCAGCAGCAATTGTTTGCCAATAGCTTGGCTTCAGACTTCCTACGTCCCGCCTTCATCCACATCGGGTACTGGGCAGGTTTGATTCATTCATTGTTCTTCCCCACGAGAACAATAACTAACTGAAATACATGAAAAACAAAAAGCTCACGCAATGACTTTGACTAATTTCCCCCCTTAAGGATGACAATGCAAATTTAAAAACAAGAATATTGTCCACATTTGTTTATAAAATGCAGTCAGGACAGAAAATTGCTGTTGGATCAATATACAGAATCATGCTATATATATATGTTTATGCTATATATATATAAACAGTCATACATGCATCGACGTGATTTTGTCTCCTTTATTATAAGGAAAAACAATATAAAGCTTCAATCACACCACTGCAGCATGGGATCCAAGAGAAATGTGAGAGGGAAAAAAAGAAAAGCTAAATCATCCACGTAAAACATATTTGCTCTCTTATCACAAGAATTTCATTATTTCTCAAGATAAGCTACAGATTTGATGGCAAAGAAGTACAATTAAAGACCAATACCAATGAAGACATCGGAACTGTCTCTGACACCTTTACTGGCTTTTGGAATCTTGAGTCACCTGGCCTGGCTCTGATGCCAGACAAGGTGCTTGGTCTAACTACAGCTTGATGTGTCACGTTTTGCTCACATCCGTAGTAGGAGGCCTGCCTTTTTCTGAGTAAAAGCTGAGAAGAAGTGGAGGGGGAGGTTCAGAGGGAAGCTGAGGGTAAAGGAATTTGGAGAAGACGAAGGAAAACTGGGGTCTGGATGTAAGATAAATAAAACTACCCATCCCTTTCAGAGTTAAATTTGTATTCACAAAGATGACTTCTATATTAAATAAAGCTCTTTCTAACAAAAAGCTATTCTGATCTTAGTCAAATAACATATTTAGAATTATGGGAAATAAATATTTGTGTAAAGTGGGTGGGATGTAAGAAATTTGGCTTATAAAGAAATATTTTGTAGAGCTTTTATATATCGTTATATTAATATGTATGTGTGCATATACATTAATAAACTACCTACCTTTTTCATGATCAAAAAATTGCTTTCACAGTCAGTATGGACAGTACTTTACCTAAAAGTGCGATGTGCAACAATCGTCATAAAACTTCAGTTTTAAATTAAGTAGCAACCAAAAAACCCTAAAGAGTTTTCCTTACTTGTTGCTGTATTATTTGTTTACTTACAGTATACTTTTAGTCTGCAAATAAACAGGACTATACTTATATCCAATGTTTCTGAAAATAGGTCTTTTCCCTTTCATTGCTAACACCCAGAGTTACATGTTAAGAAAAAAATAATTCCAGGACTAGAAGATGGCATAGTAACATGTTTCTTTCTGTGCAGCCCTAAGAACCAGAGTCTGGATTCCCAGTATGCACATAAAAGCCGGTTTCTGCAGCTGCCATCTGTAACAACAGTGCTGCACTGGTAGTGAGGCCTCAGGAGGCTCCTGGCTGATCAGTCCACAACGCAGTCCAGGTATAGAACTATCCAGGAAGATACAAAATATAGCACACAATGCAGTTAAGTGCACCCACATGTACATGCACACACACACTTAGACACCAAACAGAGCACATTGCACGTGTGAATTCTAATGTGCATGCACAGATACACACACAGACACACACAGACACACACACACAGACACACACACACACACACACACACAGAGAGAGAGAGAGAGAGAGAGAGAGAGAGAGAGAGAGAGAGAGAGAGAGCGCTTAGTAGTGTGGCTGTGTACTCCACTGCACTCCAGTAGAAAGATAACTAACTATACATGATTTGTTCATTTTAACCTAATACTACACAAAATACAATTTTCTGCCTGATGCAATTCCTTTAATATTTACTGAAAAAATACATTCAAGTTAATACAGATTCCCAATCTTCTTCCATTTCCACAGTGACACTCAACTCTTAGTATGTTTTTTTTTCCATTTTGTGCATCATCTAATGATTTCCTTCCTTTTAAATATGAGCTCAAATTAGAAAATGTTTAGATAATGTAAAATGTAAAGTGATAGACTACTTTCCAAATGTTCTCAGCTCCTAAATTCTCTAATTGTCAAGTCTTGAGAAAATCATTTAAGCAGCAAAAAGCCATAATGAACATTCTTTGGTGCTATTGCTTTTATACTCACATAAAAATTGATTTTTGACACTGGGAGAAATTAGGTGAGTTAATATTAGAAATAATACATCATGAAAGATCATGTGATTCTGTTGATGAGGTAAAGTCATAATCTAACTGAAGTTGCACTGAGACAACTGTGCTCTGACAACTGACATTTTGCACAGAACCCAGCACTGCCCCATACACCTTCTCTATACTGGTTCATTCCATCATGCCAACTACACAATGAAAAAGACACTGATATTTACAGGTCAGGTTAGGAGATGATAAAAAGGTGTCTTAGATATCTTAGAACTGGCTCTGAGATTAGCAGAACAAACTGGGTTGTCTGTCAAGAAAAATTTTGTCTTTATTATTATCACAAATATCTTTCATTGTCTCTTCTTACATGTCATTGTACTTTGAAATTCTTTTAAAAATACTTATTATGCAAGTAATTATTATTGGGAGATCTATGTGAATATTTAAAATATAGGTTTAGTGAGGGGTGTGTAAGCAAGAGAGCTTAGTGGTAAATCATTTGGCCAACATGCTCAGAACCCTAGTTTCGATCCTAGGCACTATACAAAGAAAATGTCCCTGTAAATACCAAACATAATGAATTAACAACATAATTCCATGTTAAGAAATAGCTCTGAGGCTGGAGAGATGACTCATCAGTTATGAACACCAGTTGCTATCCCAGAGGACACAGTTTCAAATCCTAGCACTGATACAGAAGCTCTCAATCATCTCTAACTCTGGTGCCACATTCTCTTCCAGCCTCTGCTGGAAGCAGGCACATATGTCACACAGACACACAGACACAAACACACACACACAGACACACAGACACAGACACACACAGACACACACAGACACACACACACACACACACACACACACACACACACACACACACACACACACACAGTGCTTCAGTGGCGGGGCCACAAGAGAAACAAAACCTCAGTGTTATTGTTGGTAATGAATTTTGGAGTATGATTCCCAAAGCCACAAAGGGAAAAATATTTAAATGGAATATTATCAAGCTGTAGCAACCAGAGCACACAGCTTCTGTGGCGCTATGCTCTTGTATACTGTATGTATTGGTCACTCCTATTTGTTTTTGGTTTAATAAAATGCTGAAGGATCAGGTAGCTAGACAGGAAGGAGAGGTGGGGCAAGCAGTCTAGGGGAATTCTGGGAAGCTGAAGAGCGGAAGAAACATGAGAATGCTTCACTGAGCAAAAAAAGTATCAAGCCACATGGCTCTACACAAATAAGAAATATGGCTTAACTTAAAGTATAAGAGTTAGAAAGTAATAACTCTGAGCCATAGACCAAACAGCTTGTAATTAATATAAGCCCTTGTGTGATTATTTGGGACTAAGCAGCTGTGGGACTGCGGGACTGGCCAGATGGGCGAGAAACTTCTGACTACATACAGCAAAGAAGAAAAAGTACCCATGGATTGGAGATACTATCTACACTTCAGACAGGGGCACACATATAAAAGTTTAAGAAATTCAAACAACTCAATAAGAAGAAAGAGAAAATATCTTAACAAAAGGAGAAAGAGAAGTTAAGGAGAAGGGGGATTGTGGATGGATGTATGAAGAAATGCTAAAATTCTCATAGAAATTCAAACTAAAACTAGAGTATCTCTTAATTCTTGCTAGAATGTTTATTATCAGAGGCAAAAGACAATCAAGTTTTATTGAGCACGAGGAAAAAAGAGACATCTTGTACACAGTTGGTGGGGATGCAAAATTAGTCCAATCTTCTAGAAAACTCTTTGAAGGTTTAAAAGAAAACCTCAGAAATTACTCTGTTCTGTTGAAGTGATTTCTGCAATCTAATGCTTATTATAGGACTGTCAATAATGGACAGATTCAGTGTAAGTATCTATAGAATTATGACTAGATAAAAAATGGGCTACAGATACATGGTGGAATACTACTCTGTCTTAGAAAACTAAATTCTGATGACATAGAATAAGTGGAACTGGGAATCATTATGGTTTTCTATGAAGCAATGTGTATTCTCTCATCATATATGGAATCTTAAGATGACAGGCTCTGGGTAAGGTGGGAAGAGGAGGAATATAGGTTAGTAGCAATCAGTAGTTGTTCTGAGATATAGTTAACTAGACTCATGGCACTATAGTGTGTTCTTGCTCAGCAGCAAGATTATAAAAGAAGAAAATACAGTACAAGTTTTTAAAAGATAGAATAAAAGTTTGTGACTGTTTTTACCTTAATATATGATTGTTTAAGGATATACATATGTGTACATATATATATAATTGGATTTAAGTATCCCATAATGTATACATATGACACATTATGAACATCTATAATCTTTGTGGTTTTGTTAAGATGAATTTAAATTAAAAGAAAATAAGAGATTTTCATAATATGAAATGTAATAAAAATTTGAATAATCTGAATATATACCTTGTTCTGGAATGTTCGCAGGATTAAAGACTATTCATTCTTTTCTTTAAAAATATTTATTTTTTTAGTTTTGAATATTTGTTTGTGTCTAAGTGTAGGTTTGTGCATGTGTAGAGGCTCCAGAAGAGGTAGCAAGGGGGTATTGGATACCCTAGACTTGGATTTCCAGGAAGTTTTGATCTGAAATTTGGATCGTCGGAACTGAACTTGGGCCTCTGTAAGAAGAGCTTAACTCTCATCTATCTCTATCCCTTATGCATTCCTATTCTAAAAACACATACATTCACAAAGATTTTAAATTTATGTAAATATATAAAACAATGTTCAAAATAAGTCAAGATTTTGTTATACTGTTAATATTTATTGACTGTACTATAATAAATAAAAATAACAAAGAATAAATAAAATATTAAAATATATTTTTGAGTTTCTTATAAAAGAGGATCAGATCAAAAATTTAGAAATAAAATCTTAAATATAATGATATGTATTAATACATATAATAAAATGATGTTAAACAAATGTGAAATTTTGATAAAATTTTCAAGCTCTGATATTCACTTTTACAAACAAGTATGGAAACTAACTATTCATAAACTTGAGTTAATTGAAAACAATAGTATGATAATCAAATGTCAATGTAGATTAAGACATGAGTATTTGTATAAGTATGAAGCACAATACAAGAGCTCAATATAAAGGTATGATTCCTACGTCCATGTCAAGGATGCCTGGTTCACCTGGAACTCTAGTGCCAGGAGATTCACCACTCACTTCTGATCTCCTCAGACACTGCATTTATATCTACATACATAGAAAGAGACACACAGAGAGACATAAAGAAAATTAAAATAAGTCTTTTGTAAAAAGAAATAAAAAACCAAATAGCCCTAAAACTTGATATTATTTCAAGAATTACATATTAAAATTTATGTGGGAGAAAAAGTGAAAAATATGGCTAATCAATTTAAAGAGACATTTTGAAAAACAGTATTCTAGTACAGCCATATGGCAACGTGGCAACTGTAGCAAGGTTATGGTAGAAAACAATAAGGGTACTTGTTAAAAAATCAGTGGCAATTTGGAGTATAAGTATAAGAGACAAAATGTACACAGAGCAAGGCAAGCATAAAGCCTACTCCTGGGGTAGAAGAGAAAGTTAGGTATAAACTTCCTATGAACAACCTCCCATTATTTTGTTTATTAGATAAATGCATTTTGTTCACTAATTAGTAGCAGTGGTACATGTTCTGCTATTTATTCTTTTGAAGGAGTGTGTGTGTGTGTGTGTGTGTGTGTGTGTGTGTGTGTGTGTGTGTGATGCATGTTTAAGTGTACACACATGTCTATGTAGGTATGTTTATGCTTACCTGCTTATCTGGAGGCCAGAGATTGAAGCTGGCTATCTCTCTCTGTTTCTTTCCACTTCACTATTTTAAGACAATGTTTTTCATTAAGCTTGAAATCCTTTATTTCAAATGAGCTTGCTGATCAGAAGATCCAAAATGCATCTGACTTCACTACCAAGCACTGGGATTACAACTGTGCACAACTTTCTTTGACTTTTTGTGTGAGTGCTGCAACTAAGAACTAAACTCTTTATAAATACATAGCAAGAATTTTTCCCACCCAGCCTTCTCAAGTCCAACACAAATACCTATAGGTACAGTTTCAAGATCTAAATCTAAAAAGTTAAAATTTAAAATGGCAATAAGCAAATATAAGAATATTCATGAAGTGGTTTACTAAAAATATTCATTAAGATAAAATTAATATAAACCACAAATAAAATGTTTGATAAAAACATATCATACTTTATTCCTAAGCAGGCATTACTACTAAAATGAAGGCTGTTAAGAAAAGTAAAAATCACTGACTAAAATGACTAAGTACAGAGCATATTTCTACAAAACTCCCCATATGACAACAATGGAATATTACTCAGCAGTAAAACAAACAAACAAACAAACAAACAAACAAATAAAACGGCATCTTAAAATTTGCAGGCAGATGAACTAGGGAAAACCTTCCTGTGTTTTCCTGAGGTAGACCCAGAAAGACATAGGTTGTTTATCCACTCATAAGTGGATATTAGACATGAAAGAAAGGATACCCAGACTCCAATACAACCCCTGGAAAGCTAGGTAAAAGTAGGACCCTCAGAGAGAAATCCGTCAATCCCTCTGGGAAGGGGAAATAGGTAGACCCTTGAATAAATTGGGGGTCGGTGAGTGAAGGGAGGTGGGAAGAAAACAGGAAAGAATGGGATTGGTTGAGTTGGGGGATGGACAGAGAGAGAGAACAAAATAGAGATATCTTGATAGGACGAGATATTTGGGTTTTAGAAAAAAACCTAGTGCCTGAGAAATTTCTGGGAATTCACCAGGATGACCCTAGCTAAGACTCCAAGCAATGGTAAAAAGGGTACCTGAATGAGCCTTCCCTAATCAAATTGTTGACCATTGTAAGTGTCATCATAGAGCCTTCCTCCTGAAACTGATAGAAGCAGATGCAGTTGTCCATGGTTAAGCACTGTCCAGTTGAAGAGAGAGCGGAGGGATTATATCAGCAAAGGTATCAAGATCACCATGCTGAAACCCACAGAGTCAGCTGACCTGCGCTACTGGGAGCTCACTACTCTGGATTAATAGCTGGGAAACCTACATGGGACTGAACTAGGCCCTCTGAATGTGGATGGCAGCTGTATAGCTTGGGCAGTTTGTGGGGTCTCTGTCACTGGGACCAGGATTTATCCCTAGTGCATGAACTGACTTTTTAGAATCCATTCCTTATGGAGGGGTACCTTGCTCAGCCTTGATACAGAGGGGGTGGGGGTCTTGGTCCTGCCTCAACTTGATGTGCTAGACTTTGTTGACTCTCCTTTGGAAGTCTTACTCTCTCTGAGGAGTGGGTGGGGGTAGGAGGGAGGGGTGAGTAGGTGGAGGGGAGGGAGGGAGAACAGTCGGTATATAAAATTAAAAAAAAAACCTTTTAAATAAAATTTCCCTTAAACATAACCATTTGTGAATCATTAAGTATTAACAAATTAGAGATGATCAAAAGCTATGAAGTATAAGTTCATAAAATTTAAACTGTGAGAATAAAGAAAGATACAGTATCAAGCTCCATTAGTAACCACCCTTCATACCATCCTGAGACACCAGTTTACATCTACCAGGCTTAACATGATGGAAGTCAGATGATATGGGAAACTGTGGATCTGGTAAATAGGTGAATTACTAGAATGATAGAGAAACTGCTGTCTGGGTGTCACAAGAATGTTCGTAACAGTATTGGTTCCCAGGGCAAAAACAAACCATCTCGTTGTTAGGTCACTCACAAAATTATACTCCTTATATAGTAGAATGGAAAAAATAAAGTGTGAGTTAGTGCTGTGGTTTACTGTTATGAAACACTGAAGGGAAAAAAAAAAGAATCAGACATGTGCTGGTCAGAACAGGAACTAGAAAGATGGCTAAGTGGCTAAAGGCGCCTGGTGCCAAGTTGAAGAACTTGAGTTTTGTCTCTGGGACTCACAAGGAGCAAGGAGAGAACTGACTGTAAGAGTTGTCATCTGATCTCCACATCCTGTCTCCGCAAGACACAGGAACACATACAAACACTCCCTCCCTCCCTCCCTCTCTCTCTCTCTCTCTCTCTCTCTCTCTCTCTCTCTCTCTCTCTCTCTCTCTCTCTCTCTCTCACACACACACACACACAATAATAAACAAATAAGCATAAAAATATCCAAGGAAATGAACCTTACCTCTAGAGCTAAAGCTAGTTTAATAGATATATTCTAATTTAATTTATATGCATATCAAAACTTCTTTATAGCTATTACATATGAGCATATATATGTAAAATTGCACATGTATGTAAAATAACATATAGGAATGAACATAATGATTCAAAAATTAAATATAATAGTATTTATTATTCACTGCCATGTGAGTGGTTTTAATGACTGTGTAGTGCAAAATAGAAACTATGTCACTGTTTTACAATGCTACTCAGTATTCTTTTCTACAAATTATTCTATTCCTAAGCTGATGACTGATTGTTCTCCTGCTTGACGTCCTCTGGTCCTTTGACAAATACACTATGAATTTTCTGTATTCTGCATCATTTACACATTAACCTTCCTGTCAGCCCCAATTCACCATTTTGACATGCCTGTGTTAATAATGTCTGTGATGAATTTAGGAATATCATAACGTTTTTATGAATTTAAGTCAGCATAGTCTGAGAAATTCATTTTATCTTACAAGGCACTTTATCAAATAACTCCCATAATATCTTCACACACTTCTCCAAAATCTAGACTCCATACTGGACTCTTACAACTGCCAATAACAGATATCACAAAATAATAATAGTATAGTATTTGAGTATGTCATGGCAATATTTAAATTTTTTGTCTTAGAGTTGAGAAATGTCTTAGGCTGATATTCAGGGGCTACAAGAAAGCCATTTTGTAGTCCAAAACCATTTTGTAGTCCAAAGCTTTCAGACACTCCTTCCGACATTTATTCTGACTCTGGCTGCCTTATCAATTACTCACAAAAACTGAAAAATGTTTATATAATCAAAATACACTGTAGATTCAAATAAAGGAGAGATTCACACACACACACACACACACACACACACAAGCACATACACACACACACACACACACACACACACACACACACACACACACACACAGATAGGTCCTGACATATTTTCCATGTCTGCAAAATGGTGACTATAGTTCACCCACTAAAATGTTAATATGTGTCTAAATTCTGTCTACACAGGCCTTTATGTGTGATTTGCAAATTGCACTTCCTACCTTTCTTCCATGCTCAGCAGCCATTATATTCCACTAAATTAATGGTAGGAGCTGAATTCTTTTTCAATTTCTGTCTATATCCTTCCAACAATAGGTCAGACCTCATTTCTGTCTGTACCAAACACATGGTGTGTTAAATCTTTAAAAGGAAAGTTACAGTCCTAGTAATGACTTCTATACTCTGGCCTGTACACCCACATGGATCCAGGCACCAGCCAGGCCTGGCTTTCTTCTTGGGACCTCATAGTCCTCAGAACCTCCACTCAGTTTCCCCATCAGTGCATACTGTTCACCCAGACCCACCTTGCTTCCTGTGGATTCTATCAAGACAATCTCTCCATACTTATTTCACCAGACTTAAGAATGATTTCCTTGAAGCAGAAACACCCTAAGTTCTTCTGGTAGATCACCCTCTCTTTACACATCCCAGACCAAGGTTGAAGATTCTTCAAATCTTGAAGCTGTTCCTTAACTACACGTGACAGAGAAGCTTGTTCAAAGATGAGGATACTCCTATAGCTCACATCTAAGTTCCCTTTTAATGATGCTACTTTTTGGTAATGAGTGAAATACAATACAACCAGTGAGATAGGTGGTGAATATTGCTATGCCTTAGCCAAAAATTGTCCCATCTGAGATTTCCAATTCAAGGAAAAGACTGAAGAATTGGTAATAACAATAAGAAACTATGGTTGTGCTGTTCAAATAATAGTAAATGCCTTCCTTAGAGTCCAAGACAGGTCACATTGCAATGATTTACAGACCAAAAAATATGTTTGGTGAAAATTTAGGAGGATGAAGAAGCAGACAAAACCATCTGTGCAAATGTAGTCTATCATTGACTTTGTACTATAAGGGTATGTATGAGTAACTAACAGAAAATGTGTCACAAGAAAACATTACAGCCTTTAATACCCAAGCTTCAAATATTTTTGAAAAACAAAGCAATATGATGAAATGTTAGATCCTGATTTGGACAACACATGTAATACCATGAACATTGACTTCATTAATCCTGACATTAATTCAAATACTAAATTATAGAAATTGACACTGGTGAGCACTTCCTCTTGTATTTTCATTTATGGCTGGAAAAACAAGAGGGTATGTTAGCACTCTGGGAAATGGTAGCAAGAAGCTGACAAGGGCAGTCAGAGCATTTGGAGAAAAAAATTACACTGAAACCAAAACAGCACAAAATAGAAGCTTCCAGCATGGTGCCCCCCCCCCAGAGATTTGACAGTACAAGAAGGACTACACAGGCAATTGAGAATTTAAATTGGCAAAGTAATTCCAAACTTCCTTCTATTGGTCTTGTCATGAAAGATTTGAGCTTCACAATCCCCAAAAGTATTCTCCGGGGTGTTAAAAATAGCCATTTCTCTAAAGGAGTAAGAAGCACTTGCTCACTGGGCATGTGAATTGATTTAGCTGTTGAACAGGGGGGACCAATCATTAAACTCTATATACCAATCTGCTCTTAGAAATACAGTTAGAGTGAAAGATGAAACTTCTCAGTGCTTCTCGTGGACATTCTGAATGTGATGCTGTAGAGCACAATCCCCCACACAGACATATTTTTATATAGGATAAGCAATGGAGAAAGGAAGGAGGGAAAGGAAATCCACTAATGTAAGGTAAACGTTTAGGATGGAAAGATGGTTTTTAAAAACATACTTGTGAGGCTAGAACAATGGCTTAGTAGTTCAGAGAGATTGCTGTAAAATGATAAGGATGAGAGTTCAGTTCTCAGCACTCACATGAAAAGCTGACCATCCTGCACATACATGTAACTCCAACAAGATCTGATGCTCACTTCCAGACCTCATGTACTCTCGTAGGTACATGCATACACATACATGCACATACACAGATATAAGATAGTTTTTTGTGAATTACATGCAAACAGTATGTTCTAAGCTCATTCTTCCCCCTTACTAACTCCTCACAGATTCATCGTATATTAACTTTGTGGGCCCCCTTTTTTAAGAACCACTGAGTCCAATCTCCCACTCAAAGTTGAAATGTTCACTGGTTGGATCTTGTATAGGCAGCCACAGCTAATGTGAGTTCGTGAAGGGGGTCCTAGATTTCCTTAAATTTGAGTTTAATAGAGTTTTCTTTATTTTATTGAAATTAAAATTGTATGTAATGAATTCTGAGCACTGTTTTCCTCCCCAAACACCTGTAGGATTACCCACCACACCCCCTTCAGAATCTATACCCTTTCATTAGAAAATGAACAGGCTTCTAAAGAAAAAGAAATAAGATAAAGCAAGCAAACTGGAATAGGACAAATGAACCATGCAGAAGAAAAAGAGCCAAAGAAAAGGCATAAGAGATGAATTTGTAGATACCAACACACACAAGAACCTTCTATAAACACAAAAGTAGAATATAGCAGTTTCTCAGAAAACTGTAAGTCAAACTACCCAATGATCTAGCAGTATCTTGGGCATATGCCCAAAGGCTACATATTCTTATCATGGGGAGATTTGCTTATAGAAAAAAATGACATCCTGGAATTTGTAGGCAAATAGGTTGAATGAGAAACAAAACAAACAAACAAACAAACAAACAAACAAACAAGCAGATAACCAGTCTACAATCCACAACCTCTGAGTGCCTAGGTTACAAGGAGAAACATTTATATTCCCTCTGGAAGAGGAAATGGAGAATATTCCTGAGTAAATAGGACCATAGGCAGGGAGAGAGGATAAGAGGAATTTAAAGAGAATATGAGGGAATGGGATGGTAGAGTATGGCGATCAACGAAGAGGGGGAACAACTTAAAATAGATATCTTGATAGAAGAAGACATTGTGGGGTTAGAGAGAAGCCTGGTGCTAGGGAAACACCCAAGAACTCACAGACGTGACCTAAGGTGCCTAAACAGGACTTTCCCTATAATCAAATTGATGGCCGCCCTACGTATCATTATAAACCTTCATCCAGCAACTGATGGAAGCAGATGCAGAAAGCCATAGCTAGCCCTGCACTGAGCTTCTGTACACTTAAAGAGAGGAAGGAAAAAATATATGAGCAAAGGTGTCAAGATCTTGATAAGGAAACCCACAGAGACAGCTGACCTGAGCTATTGGGGTTCACTGACTCTGGACCAATAGCTGGGGAACCCGCGTGGACTGAACTAGGCCTATTGGATGTAGATAACAGTCAAGTGGCCTGGGAAGTTGGTGGGACCTTTGGTAGTGGGATCAAAATGTATTTGTTGTGCATAACTGGTTTTACCTTGTACTGGGGAGAGTGGCTTTGCCTGCCTCATCTGATATGCCATTCTGTATTGACTCACTCTGGGAGTCCTTCCCCTCTCTGAGTGCATCAGAGGATTGAGTTGGAGGAAGTTGTCAGATGACTGGGAAGAGGGGAGGAGGGGAACAGCAGTGAGCGTGTAAAAATGAAACTTTTTTTTAAAAGCTGTTGAATTTTATCAGATGATTTTTAAACATCTGAGTGTCATGTGATTTTTCCTTCCATCTTATTATGAATTATATTGTTTCACCAATATATTTCTAGAATGCACCGTATGTGGTTGTACAGAAACTATAATGTAAAAAGGTAAAGGAAAACAAAACAAATGATCAATCCATCAATCAAACAAGCACAAAGCCTAGTCCTGTCAAAATGAGACAAAGAACCCCCAAAGATGCCATTAAGTTTGTTTTGTGCTAGCCAAATACTGTTGAGCATGGGACCTGCCTTAAGTGTTGTTGGTTCCTCCTGTGAGACACACTGGAGAGCACTAATGGTTCATATGCAGCTGGTTATCAAATGGGCATAGCTTGTGGGTTAGGAATGGGGGCTTACATCCAATTCTCTCAGCCCTGATGTCCCATGTGGTACAGAACCACACTGGCCCTGTTCTCTCAGCCCTGATGTCCTGTGTGGTACAGAACCACATTGGCCCTGTGCATACTGCCACAGTCTATGATTCTGCATATGTGTTGCTCTTGCTCTCTCTATAGGGACTTATTTTCTTACCGTCCTCCATAATCACTGGCTCTTAAACAATTTCCATCTTTAAAAGATTGAGAGAGAGAGAGAGAGAGAGAGAGAGAGAGAGAGAGAGAGAGAGAGAGAGAGAGAGAATAGTTTAATCCAGGTGGAAGGGTGTTCTCATTCCTGCACAGAAGTCCAGGCCTAGGCATCTGACAACTTACTTGTTAGTTCCACCTGACTGTCTCAGGGATGTCACAAGCTTCAGATCAAAACAGAACTCTTCATTTCCCCTCATGAAAGTCTGTCTTCTAGTCCTCACCTTAGTTGATATAATCTTGTTGCTCATGGCTAGAATCTATTAGCTCTGCATCGCTCTTTGTGTTAAACTCAATACAGAATTCATCAGCACACTTTGTTATGTTCTTTTCCAAATTCCTCTCATTTTTGTCAGTCTGCTTTGTTTCTGCATGGCTGATTTTAGGTCAACTTTGTCACCTGAGCTGACATGGGAACCTCTAGGCCTCCTTGTTTCACCTGCTGTCCCCAGTGACTTTTTCCCACAAAGATGGTCAGAGAGATCTTATCAAAATGCAAATCAGCCCCTTACATGTTTCCCCAGAATCTCTAGAAGTCATTCCTCTGCAAGAACACAATGCAATAATTTGAAATCATCTGGGATACATATTCCAATGTTCACATACATTCCATTTTATAAGTGTCAGAAAATCAAGGGAAAAAAATGACCTCAAACTGCAACCAGATGGTGACATATCCACACAAGAGTCAAAATATGGCCAAGGTGTAAATAAATGATGCTCACTGCAGATGGAGAGAATTTTAGCAGAATATGGCAAGAGGATGCTAGGATGGTGGATACTGGGTCTGGGACCAACTAAGAATAGCCACTGGCACAATGTAAGGAAGTATTTTGATCTGGTTACTTAACATGGAAAGATCTAACCTAAATGTGAGTTGCATCTTCCAGTGGGCACCAGATTAACGGAGGTTTAATGGGAAAGCTTTGCATGTAAAAGGTAAGAAAAGCACATATCAATACAAGTTATTAAGGTGGGCTATATATGCAAAATATTAAGGGTGTATATTTTTTGCATTAAAGTCTTCAATATCAATAAAAATAAAAACGATTCTCACACAGTGATACTTCAGAGTAGAGACCTGCATTTTTATCTATCTGAAAAGCAAAAAACAACAAAACAAAAAACAACAAAAAAACCCCACATACAAATATGGCAGTATTTTTGAGACATGCAAACAATATAAAAATATTTTGGAAATAACATTTGTACTTAGGTGTTAAAGAAACTAGAAAGACAAATCAAATACTGGAAGGTGGTGACAGAGAAGGGAGTAAAGGTGACGCCTTGACTGTGGACAGTCAAGCAGGGTCAGACTAGAACTTCCAGGTGATATGATGAGGATGTAGTGATATGGAGAACACTATAATGGCACGCTGTGAAGACCCAGAAATGTGAATATATATATATACCATAGAAAAATAAAAGATTGAAAATAAAGCCACATATGTTTATATATATTTAAATGTCTTCCAATATACATATGTATCAAAACTTTACATAGTATCCTGTTAAGATGTATAACTTTATGTTTTTATGAATTATTAGTAAATTATAAAAGAGCACACAGTATTCAAATTCTACAGAATTAGGGTTTAAAGTAGGAAATATAAATATAGACGTACAACAATTTTTAAAAGGTAATCACATTTAACATTTTTTAGTCTTGTTGCAATTAAAAGACTAATTAAATATCAATTTATTTATATATCACAAAAGCTTATTCAATTAACTTATGTGTAGGTGTTAATAAATACATACTGAGGCAGGATGTGAGGTTTCTTTATATAGTAAAAAGGAAGACAAATATTTTTAATCTATTCACATTTTGTCACTTGTATTTGATAAAAATAAAACCTCAATGTGTTTTAAAATAAAAACAGCAACAGCTCATTTCCTACAGCAATAGTGAACACAAAGAGCAAGAAAGTAAAACACCACTGGACATGTAAAGTCTTATAAAAAACAAAAGAATGTGCAATTAGAAATTGTTTCAGAAATTATAGAATGAAATTTCATACAAATGCTGGATTGGGTGATATTTCCCTCATAAACACTTCATCACTGTGCAGCTATTTACATTTCAAAATAAACACAGCTAACTAAATTACTTACACTCTAGACTTAGTTTTAAAACAACCAACCAGAGAATCAGGAGAAAGGGTGATTTAGGGAAACTCTTGGAAGACTAAACCAAGTAAAAGTATTATATTAACAGTGATAATCTAGTAAACAAGAAACTGAAGGGGACACTGTAGAGAATAAGAGACTGCCCTGGGAGATGAAAGAAACAAAATATAGCTCAAATGTGTTCGATATGGCAAAAGAAGGTTGATGAAAGAAAATAAAGGGTCAAAAGAGAAAAGGAAAGGTATAGAGGAACCAAAATAATACTAATAAGATGGTTGTTTCAAAAGCTTAACACCACTGGAAGTTATTTTTACAATTCAAAATGTAATCAACTAAAAATAAGTTACTGCTTTTAGCAAACCCAGAGTGGATCAGATTTCTTGGAGTCAGAGTTATAGGTAGTGTTGAATCATCTGATCTAGGTCCTTGGCATAAGCAAGGAGTCTTAATACACCATCTCTGCAGCCCTATAATAATTGTGAGCTCTGAAAACTCCATGTTTATGTAGGTAATTCAAGGTCTATGTGGAAAATAAGGGCCAGTCTCTTCCAGAGAATGGATAGAAATTTGAAATTTATCCTGAAATACTTAAACACAGGTAAAAATGAGTTAAATATTAGTGAATAAATACTTTGGAATCAAACATATTAGGGCTTAAAAGAAAAAAATTGTGAAATGTAGTATGGATTACTATGATACAATTCATGGAATTATAGGGACGCATCTTCCAAAAAGCATTGGCAGGTAGCAAAGTTTTAGTTTATTTTTCAAATCAGCCCATAGGTATATGTAGATTGACTATGATTTATTGGAATATGACTAGAGACACAGCCACAAATCTCGGATTGTTTTTGCTAGGGCAATTCAGAATACTTTTAAATGAACTATTCTGTTTGACAATATTTTTGGAATGTTTCCACATTATGATTTCATTTTTGTGATTTTAAAATGTTATAAAATAAGTGCAATATTTGAGTGTAAATGTGGCATCTGTTTTTGACAGTTGGAAGATAAGGAATTCAGGCGCAAAAGTGTAGTCGCTATTATATTACCTTATGACTCAAAGAACTGAGAAGTATTCTTCAAATTGAAGTACTTCTGGTCTCATATGTTTAATTAGGAGAATGTGTGAGACAGCAGGTTGGAAAAGAGGTAGTAAGACACAAGAATGTATGGCTGTTTCTAAGGTAACCAGGTGCACTCTTATTAATCATGCCATATGATAATTTATGCAGGTTCTGTAGCATAATTGCATAAACATATACTAGATGCTATCTTCAAGAGTTACCAAGGCTCACTTTCATTTCTTCCTGTTTGCCTTCTATGCAGAAATGGCTCATGACTACTTATTTTCTCAAACTACTGATAAAAAATTAAGATACTAGTTCCCCAGAGTCAAGTGATGACTATACATGCAACATATTCATATCTACTCAAAATTATGTTTTAATTAATACAACTATAGGCATGAACGTGACTTTGAGGATCTCTGAATCAAATGAAAGGATTGTGTTCGTTTATATGCTTCTTACTGTAACAAATCTATATTTATATTTTCACAGTTACAAAAAATGATTTAAAAGCATGATGTAAGAGAATGTCTTATAGAGGGTTTACACATAGGATTTCTTAAAGGAATAATGGATAGTCAACTTTTTGTGGTATAGTGAAAGTGAGTTTGGTTCTCAACACACAGAAGTTCATGATTTAGAAGCTGAAAAACTTTAAAAAGGATAAAATAGATTTCATGATTATGACATGGTAAGAATCCATAAAAATAGAATTTATTAGTCAGAGTTGTAACTTGGTAAATTATGCAGAGTAATTCATAGAGAAAAATCCAAATTGTATCTGGGGCACACTCCACCCAGGACACTGGATTTATTCATTCTGTAATATTACTTGTAGAAGAAACAGGAAAATCAATAGAAATTTAAAATAAGTGCTAACTTACCGTTCTACAGAAAGAAATCAAAGTTCCATTGAATGCACAACTATTTTATGTGTGAAAATGCTGCCACTTAGGGAGAGTTAACTCATATATGTTTAGTATTTTCTCTTCTTTTCCAGTCTTGAGCAAAAATGATCTGAGTAAAAATGGTCTCCTCAGATTCATAGATCTCTGAATGCTTGGTCACTATGTTATGGCACTATTAGCTAATGTGCCTTATTGGAGCAGGAGTGGCCTTGTTGGATGAAGTGTGTCACTGGAGGTGGGCTTTAAGGTTTGAGATGCTCAAGCCAATTTCTCTTTCTCTCTTCCTGCTGTCTGTGTATCAGAAGAACTCTCTGCTCTTTCTCCAGCATCATGACACCTTCATTTTTACTAGACCTCTGAAACAATAAGATAGCTCCAATTAAATATTTTCCTATCTAATTGTTGCTGTGGTCATAATATCTTTTTATAGCAGTAGAAACCCTAACCGAAGCATATACTTTTCTTTTTATAAACTAATATGTCTTATAGAACAGCACTGTAACTTCTACTGAGATTTTTCTGGAACATTTTGGAGGTGCTCAAAGCTAAGTAAGATTTTTTTTTATGAGAATTTTTCTCCATTCTAATAGTAATATATAGACTTTCTTTCTGTGACCCTATTTAATCCAATAGCATCCCTTAAAAGTCCATTATCATTTTTATATACTGGGGAATGCAGGCGGATTATGTTGTTCCATTGTAAATAATTGTCCCACCCACTGGTTTAATAAAAAGCACTGATTGGTCAAAGGCAGACAGGAAGTGTGGGCAGGGCTACCAGACTAGAAAACTCTGGGAACAGGAAGAACAGAGCAGAAATGCTACAGAGACTCCAGAGTTGCCAGACTAGCCAGAAGATGCAGAGGACAACTATGCTGCTCTGAGAAAAGTACCGAGCCACATGGCTGAACAGGATAAGAATCATGGGTTAGTTTAAGGACAAAGAGTTAGCAAGATATATGCCTGGGCCTTAGGTCGATCAGCCTAAAATTAATGTAAGCATCTGTGTGTCTCTGCAGGTCTGTGGGTCTGCGGGTTTAAACCTTGAGGTTAGGCCCGAAAGTCTGGAACAGAAACCTCATACTACAGGGGAATTTTCCCATTTGATGTAGTAAGTACACAACCCAGTATTATAGTTACAATAACAAGACATGTAGTTGCTTCCAAAATTAGTCTTAGATTGTTTTTATACCCTGATGAGAGCCTTCATGAACCTACAGTCCACAGGTGCACACACAGATACACACTCAAATGTACAACGGCTACATAAATTCACCTTCTTTGATAAGCCATCTATGATTTGCAATATTGGTCCCTTATTCCAGGCTTACTTCACCAAGAGGCATAAATATACATTTCACTCATATTCCAGCAGGTATTCATTGTTCATTAAATTAACATCATTTCATGATTTAATAGTTGTATTTTATCAGTTAATGGAGACTGAGATGACTCTTTCTGTATCTCATTCTGTCTCTGTGATTCTGTGTGTGTGTGAGAGAGAGAGAGAGAGAGAGAGAGAGAGAGAGAGAGAGAGAGAGAGAGACAGAGAGACAGAGAGACAGAGAGAGATTGTGTTTTGGGGGTTTATGCATGTGTGTACATCTGTAGGCAGGTGTGTGTGTGTGCATGCGTGTGTGTGCATGCGTGTGTGTGTGTGTGTGTGTGTGTGTGTGTGTGTGTGTGCGTACACGTGTGCACGTGCGCCCAGAGAAGTGTATGTGGTGTTCTTTTCTCTCATTATCTGCCTTATTCCCTCTGGGGGCAAGCCCTGTAAGTGATGATGACTGACAGTATACCTTAGAAATTCTCCTGTCCTTGCCTCTCACATTACTGAGTTGACAGGTGTTTGTGGCCATGCTCAACTTTTAATATGGGTGTTAGAAATCTCACTTCAGGCCCTGATGTTGTGCTGTATGTACTTTATATACTGAAACATCTCTCCTGCAACAATTATATTTTCTATTATGAAGCATGCTTTAAATATTTGTGTAATTTTAATTATTAAAAATAAAAGTTTGCAAATAAAATAACTGAGTGGATAAAGATATTTGCTGCCAAGACAAGAGTTTTGTAACAGGAAGACCCATATATTGGACATAGATAAATATCCAGAATGTTCTACTTTGACCTCCACATGTACCATTCATTACATGTGTGCAAATACACGAAAAACCAAAAATATTAAAATAAAATGTATCAGATAAAAAGTTTTGAATAGAGAAATATTTAAGTGAATTCATGGAAGAGAAAGAAAAGATGTCCCATTAAAAATGGGATATGTATTTAAATATTGTTATTTACATCATTAAAATATATTAAAATCATCTTGATAATATAAACACTTTTATTTGCTAGAATTGAGGCAATACATTACACACTACAGCTCATAATTGTCCTCATTAATCATTTTTCTTTCATATTTTATTCAAAACATTGATCCATACATGATTATTAAGTTAAAGAAAATATTTTATATTTTTTAATCATCTTAAGAAATAAACAGTTGCAAACCAGAAATTATCTTTATAATGACATTGTTACATAAATGTGTATAGTTTGTTCAATTATTTTACAAAAACTGAATCATGTGAGAAATTCAGTGTTTATACATGCAAATGTTTGTGCAAAGTTTGGCGCTTTTAATATCCCATAAGAGGCTTAATTCACTTAAACACTCTAAAATCATTCATGGAACATAGCTTGCTGTAAGTGCTAGAGTGAATTTCGGCTTGAAGATTTGGAATAAATTGTCTGCATTTATTTGTGTGCTGTTTAAGGAGAAGCAATTCTAACCCATTAGGAGAACTTAGTATCTGCAAAATTCACGTCAGTGTGAACAAACTGAAAGCTACTGACAGCCATATTCTAGACATCAGTTCACAAGTAAATTATCATTTCTTACATTCACTGAATTTATACATTCAAATTAGAATAGGGAAAAATTATATGTCTTCAGAGAAATCTGTTTTCTCATCTCACTGGCTTTGTTTTATTTTTCGAGATAAAAGTTTTGGTCAATTGATGTCCCTGCTAGAAACTGACAGATTTCTGTAAATTCTCTTTTTGTTAGGCAAAACCAAACCAAACCAAAAATTACTGAAAGAACCTTAAAGAGTAAAGTGGTACAATTTCTTTAAAACAAAACATGTCTATTTGCCTTGAGAATATTGTTACTAGGGATGGAGAGAAGTCTCAGTGGATAAGAACACTGACAACTCTTGTAAAGGATCAGAGTTCAGTACTCAGCTCCCGCAGGTCTGCTCACAACTGTGTGTAACTCCATCTCTTGGGGATTCAACACCCTCCTTTGAATTCTGTTCTTCACTCAAGAGATGCATATGCATACAAAATAGCTTTCCAGCACTCATGTGGATTCTCAATACTGTGAAACTAACTATCAGATAAAAACTATTAAAATACTAAATACAGTTATTTGTAGGCTACACTACATAGTGCACATGAATCATGAATGACTTTCATGTGTAGACTTTGGGACTTTCCATACAATTTGTATCATGCAAACATATCAAAATCCAGAACAAATGGATATTGAAAGCACTTAATATGTCATTGCTTTAGGATAAGAGATATGCAACCTCTCCTTCAATTGTATGTACATATATATATATATATATATATATATATATGTGTGTGTGTGTGTGTGTATATATATGTGGTGTGTGTGTATATATAATTAAAATACATATATATATATATATATATAATCTTATTTGTGAATATCAATTTCCTCCTTGTAAAATATAAAACATTACAGGGGAATGAGATTTCTTGGCACATAAGTACTCTTACCACAATCCCCAAAACTATAGTTTGTTCCATGGAATTCATATAGTGGAAGAAGAAAACTGACTCTACCATATACTGATATACAAATAATTGAAATGTAAAAACCTTTAAAATATTAAGAACTCATTATTTTATTGAGTCAACGGGCCAAGCTATTATAAACAGAATTATTATGGGGATATGTTTCAAATTTAATAAAAACCAGTCTGAGATAGCAGAGAGAGGAAACACCACAGTCAGATCTCACCCAGCTGTCTTGCAGCGTCCTTAGCCTTGTTCCTCATGGCTTCTTCTACCTGTTCTATCTTTCTCTGTTTGCCTTAAATACCCTCTTCACCAAGTTGTTTCACATCCAGGTTAAGATACCTATAACTAGGTAAGACACCACCACTGCCTGCCTGGGAGCCTAGAACTCCCTCTGTAAACGAAGATGGCCTCAAACTCAAATCTGCTGAGACTAGGGGTGTAGGTCACCACTCCTGGATATTCCTTGTGCTGGGAAAAGGTGTGAGTTACCACTGTCTGATCCTCCCAGACTGACTGTGGGTAGATCCCCCTGATATCTCAGACTCGTTTTTATTAAATTTGAAACCTATTCCCACACAGAATGCTTCTTCATTTTGTAAATGCCTATATTACACTGAATAACTGCATCATTTTTTCTATATAAGTTAATTCTTTTTTTTCCAGTCCCCCACCTCTCTAATCTTCTTCCCCTATGTGCTTTCTCTTCATCTTATTTGCACCATCGATTGTCAAAAGTTAAAGATGTATTTCACTTTCCTTTAAAAATTGTGAAGTTTCCGTCCACTCCAGCTGAGTATGTTTCTTCTACTTTTATGCTGAATACAGAAGGTTGCTTATGGTTATTGGGCTGAGTTCCGGTAGCTAAAGCAACTAGAATCCCAGCTGAATCCAACCACCGTCTTAATACTTTTAATCATAGGTGTAACTATCACAGATACCTAGCTTATCCTATGCAGTGGGGCAGATGCTGTCATGCGTAGCTTGCACTACAAAATATCGGCGAGGGGCCTTAGAAGACTTTAGAGAAGGCAATGAAAGGGACTGGGCCCATAAACTCTATTGCAACACTGCCTTATGCAATTTGGCTCAAGGGTTTAAAAGCTGCAAACATCAACACTGAATGAGTCGCTTGGCTCTCTCTCCTACAATTCTATGATTTGATCATGATGTGTACTAAATACAATGATACTTTGTTTAGTTGTAAGAAAAATGAGCCACAATATTTTCAGGAAAAGGGGGGGGTCTGGGTAGTACACTATTAAGAAAGTCACCCCAAAATTCAGAAAGATTTAAACCACATGTTTTCTCTCATCGACAGATACTAGCCTGTAATGTATAAGTCATAAAATATCTATTAATCTATTATCTATTTATGTATCTCTTGGTAAAAGTGTGAGTAAAACTTAAATATAATAGAAAGAACAAAGAATGATAAAACTTGATGATAAGAAGGGTGGTGTCCAAAGGATCCATGGGACACTAAAAAAAGAAAGAAAAGTGGATTTAGGGGCATCAGGAGTCAGGAATATGGGAGAAGAAAATCATTAAGAACACACTTTAAAACACAATAATAATTTAAACCTGACGTAGTAATTCTAAAAATTAAATATTTTGAAGAATTTAAATATAACTTAATTACTTCAATTATAAGCATTGTATATACAGAATTAAAAAACACTTATGTTAGTGTAAAATAAACCAATTTTGCCATTGTAAAATACATATTTCCCACACAGACACACATATCTCCATTCCATAGAAATGAATTTCTACCTTTTACTCATGCTGTTTATTTTTAATAAATTTGACACAGGCTAGAATCATCTGGGAAGATGCCTCCATCACAATGGTCTGTAGACAATTCTCTAGGCAATTTTTGATCAATGGTTGGTATGGGATTACTCAGACCACTGTGGGTGATGTGGGTAATGCCACCACTGGACAGGTGATCTGGATTAAATAAGAAAGTAGGTTAAGAAAGGCTGGAAGTAAGTAAGCCAATAAGTACACATTTCTGTGCATTCTTTGCTTCAGCTTCTGTCTCCAAGTTACTACTTTGAATTCCTGCCCTGTCTTACTTCAGTGATTGAATGTGAGCTCAGAGGTGTAAGCTGAAATATATCCTTTTCTTCCCAAGTTGCTTTTGGTCCTGTTCTTTATGATAACAATGGAAAGCAAACTAGATCATAAACTTTGCCTCTGGTAGTCAGAATTTTTATAGCCAATTCCATATGTCTACTCCATGGTCCAAGATGTTTCCAGTTTGTGAATATTGACACTGGATGTATCGGCTCATTTACCTCTAAAATTAGAGCTGCAGAGAATCTTACTCCTTGACTGGCATTCAAAGGCACCTGTATACACCAATGTGCGCGCACACTCACACACACACACACACACACACACACACACACACACACACACACACACACACACACACACACAAAGGAATATCATGTATTTTCAGCTGAATTTAGACTAGAACTTGAATGGAAATTGAGGTGAAGGGTGTAATGGAAACTTCAAAACCAGAACTTTCTTAAATAACAAAGAAATATGTTTCATAAGAATAGTTACGGAAACTGAATAAGAAAGAAATCTTTCATAGTACAAGCTCAAGGATGTAAGAGAATATTCCAGGGGGGTCATCTCTGAAAGAATCAATTATTAGATGAATAAAGGTTTCAAATTCACTAATTTTCTAGGCCAGTAAAGTCATTTCATGCTACTAAGATTTCATTTTCAAAACCAGATTGAGCTATCTCTTTTAAACTCAACTCCACTGAAAAGTTTTCTAAATATGTTGCTTTCTAAACATAAGGCACAGTATGTTTTGGTAGGGAATCAAAACCTGCACATAGGAAGATTTCCTTTGGCAGGCTGTGACCGAGCCAAGGCTGTGCTCACTTCACTGATTCTCTTTATTTCTGTTAATGAAGAAAAACTTTTCCCATTATCACCCTAGTTTTCTGACACCCCCCACACACTGTCAAAAAAGTATTATTTGTTTTATTTTAACAGTAGTCTAAAGTTCTGCAGTTCAGAAGCATGTCTTCAAAATAATTTTAAACCAAGCCTAAAGCGAATGTGGCAATATATTGCATATGTAATAAAATTTTTCTGAAATATGAGAAAGGAAAGAAATCACAGTTAATTCTCACCCAGCCAACTACTCAGTTTGCACAGCTGTCTTCACAGGTCCTCATCCTAACTGGTCACTCAGACACAATGGCTGAATTACTGCCTTCTCCTGCCTTATATTTCTTTCCATACCCAGATATTTTATTTTCTGCTTCAACTCTCCAGAGCTAGGATTGAAGGTGTGGGCAACCACTGCCTGGCTGTTGGGCTTGAACTGACAGAGATCTAAATGGATCTCTGTCCGCAAGTGATGGGATTAAAGATATGGGTCACTACTCTGACTTTCGTGGCTTGGCTGTGGGTGATTCTCTCCTCTGATATTCCAGACACAATTTATCAAATATACAACGTATCACCACAAAAAGAGGAAAGAAAAAATAAAGAAGAAGGAAGGGTTGATGTATCTGTGTCTGTGTTCAACCTACTGCCAAACCAGGCAGTAATGACATAAGAATAAACAGAAGTTTGGGTCTGAAGGGTAGCTGAGCATGTAAAGGTGCTTGCTCTAAAACTCTGAAAATGTATGGCTTATCCTGAGTAAACACTTAAAGAAGGGGAAAAAAAAAACTCCAAAGAATTGTCCTCTGTCCACTCACATTGTAGGTTGTAGGATGACCCATACACAGTTTACATGAACACACAAAGACATACACCATGGAAACACACAGTATACACACAAACCAAACCCTATCCATATACATATCATGCACATATGTACACACACAAACACACACACACACACAAATAGTAAATAATATATTTAAAATAAAAAAGAAATGTTAGTGCCAAATTTTCATTTTTAAATAAAAAGCAAACCATACTTTTTCAGTAATAAGTACAATATTAAATTCTTCCCCGAGAGACAAGTGGTATTGAAGGTCAACAATTTAAAAGGTAAGAAGATCATCAAGAGACCTTAATTTCTGTGGTTCATATTGAAATAGATAAAGTAATTAAAACTATTCCTGTTACTTTGAAAGCTGTGACATTTGAGTTCACAAAAGGAAGAAACACTATTTACAATATATGTGATATTTATAAAATAAAAACGTATATAATTTTTATTAGCATATTTTAAATTTTTAACATTTTCATTAGTTCTTTGGCGATTTCATATCATGCACCCTCATTCTGCCTACCCCATTTCCCCATAACTTCCCCTCCTCGCTGCAGCAGCCCCCTATAAAACAAAGCAAGTAGGCAAACAAAACAAACCAAAAGAATTTTTAATGAAATATTTAACCTTTGGTGCTAGGAAAGTTCTATAAAACTGAAGAAATCCCATAAACACAGTGTTTATCAATGCCTCTTAGATTCTCCTTTAAATATTGGTTTCATTTTAACTTTCCTGTGCAGACACACAGCTTACCACTCTTTGCTTATTGTTTAACTATAATGCTATTTAAAGACATTATGTTGGAAGAGAACTGGAAGGGGTGGGACAGTGATGCCTGAAACCTATATGTGGGCCTCTTGTCTGAACCTTAAATGTAAGAATTTATGTGTGCACCTGGTGAGGGCTTTGGAAGCTACATAGAAGTTTCTGAAGATCATTGTCTATTTTTATTTATTTGTTTATTCATTCATTTCGTTTGGGACAGGATTTCACTCTGAAGCCGGCATATATATCTTAAATATATATATAAATATATATATATAGTGTGTGTGTGTGTTTGTGTGTGTGTGTTTGTGTGTGTGTGTGTGTGTGTGTGTGTGTGTGTGTGTGTGTGTGTGTGTGTGTGTGTGTGTTTGTATACCAGTCTGGCCTTGAACTCAGAATTCTCTTCTTTGACATTAATATGTGCCTTGGTTATTTCCTAATTTTATAAATAAAATTATTGAAAATTATCATAGTGTTGTTACTGCTACTTTTTAAAATAACATACAAAGTATATTTTAGAAATCAATTTATTATAAGCATTTAAATGCAAAATTTGTAAATTTAACAAGGTTCGTAGATCACACTACTAGCTAGATGCATTAAAGGGTTTAAGTTCTATTAAAGACAACTATACAAACATCACTAAGTAAAATTTCAAACTGAGTTTAATGGGGATTAATAAAATGATATATAAATCAGATTCAAAGCATTAGCTCAATGTCAACTACATTAAAATATTTCTGAAGCATATAGAGTTCTAATGTTGCAACTCATTTTTAAGTATATTATTGGCGAATGCTTTTATGACTTAGACATTAGTATATTTAAATATTTACTTCATGATATTTAAAGATATATAATACTTCTATAGACTTACTTAATACATGGTATTTGAAAGAGTGGCACATAAGACATGCATATTTTATTTCTTTTTACTTTGTTCCATGGAACAGTTTTACACACCCAAGGCTCACTTTGTACTCACTCTGTACATAGTCAGAGTTTGATCTCTTGATCTTCCAGTGTCTATATCAACAGTTTTGGGATTAAAGTATTTATATCATCATTGATATGGCACACACCTACATGCCATCATTAAGGGTATTGCTGGTGTATGCACGTGTGCTGAAAACTGTAGAGGCCAGAGGTTCATGCTGTGTATCTTCCTCTTTCACATGCCACGGTACTTCATGATCCAGAGTTTCTTGCTGAACTTGTAAATCAGTATTTTGGATAGATTAATCGGACATCAAGAGCCTTGTATCCACCTGTTTACATCCTTGCATCCATGGGTTATGGGAACATAACCCAACACCTAGTTTTGTGCATGGAGGCTGAGGTCTGAACTCAGGTCATACGAGTGCAGAGATCACTTTACCCAGTGAGCTCTTTCCAGCCTGGTACACGCCATTCATGTAGTCTGCTTGTAAGACTCAGAAAACCTGTCCTTGGACAATTAGACAACAATGATCTAAGCTTAACCACTCTATGAAACTATTTGCTCATTAATTTTATAACAAGTGATATATAGACACAAAACAAAAGTTCCTGTCAAATTCTAAGGGACAAATTTCTGTATTTTGTAAAGATGAAGAAGTAACTGCTTTTGAATACAAATTCTGTTAATTTATCAGCTGAGTGAGTCAACAGCCCCTTTTGCTTCCCTAAAGCTCCTACATGATTAGGATATGCCAAACATCATAAAAAATACTTCAGCAGTTAAAATTATAAAACCAGATACCAAAAGTTCCTGGATTCATTAAAATTGTTGGGGACAAATATGGATTAGGGGCAATTTCCATATGTGAAAAGTTTTTTTCTCTTGTTTATCAAAATTAACCTCATAAAATAGTTTTTATAGTGATAACCAGACATAAAAAGAAATGACATATGAATAGAAATAGAAAATAGCAACACAGAGTATAAGCAAACAACAATAAAATCTCCCTTATGTAAAATTTAAGTATGGATATGTATGTGATTGGTTGTTGGTCGTATTCATAGGTAAATATTTTAACTGAATGTTTACATCTTCAGACAACAGAAGATGCTTTTGCTCTCCATTGAATAACTTTATCAATGTTTTATATCATATATATATGATACATATATAAATGAAAACCTCAACTAAGTGTAAAATTAATATGCCTTTACAAATAATAATAATATTAATAAGATATATGTGCAGAGATTATTCAAGCTCATTGCTGGAGAGATTCTTCAGTGTTCAAGAGCACTGACTATGCTTCCAGAGAACCCAGGTTTAGTTTCTGACTGTAACTATTGTTTAAATATAGAAATAAATAATGAATTCTAAGACATATTTTAGGAGGGCTAGAAATATTGTTCAGAAGTCCAGTGTACCTGTTCTTTCAGAAGTCCTGAGTTGAGTTCTCTATCCCCTCATAAAGCCTGTCACAGTTCTCTATAACTCAAGCTTTAGTGGAATCCTGTAACAGAACGTTTTCTGGCCTCTATGGGCCACACAGACATAACTGTTACACCCATATATAAATAAAAAATGAAAATAAACTTTTTAAATTAGATAGACATTTCAATTAAAAGAAATTTTTCTTAAAGCATTTGTGGTTTTATCTAATTTTTTTATCTTCCACAGAAAAAGGAATAAATATATTTTCCTACTTAAAAAATATATATAGCATTTTCAATCTTGCTTTCACATTTGTTACAGTAATGCTTACTGGGTCACATGGACAATTGATTTTCATGGCATATACTCCAGAATCTCAGTTAAACTCAACTGACAGGACCAGTCTAACAGGAGAATGCCACTTATCATCTGCCTTGACAGCAAGTAGAGGGAATCTCAAGGCATCTCCTAAGTGGAGACCTGGAAGTGAGTAAAGGCAACAGTTTACAATCCAGTAAACATAAAAGCTGTGGAGAAGATGGTTAGATAATTCATGGATAATGCAGACAAGATTAGAACCTAAGAAGCAGAAGTTTTAATGGAAAAGTAATGGATTGGCTAACTAGTCTAGAACCATCTTCAGCACAAGGGAGATGAACCCTTAGAAGTTGAACTACTACCAAAGGAGGAATGGGCACATTGAATCCCTGAATCTGAGAAAACTAGACAAATGGAGAGATTCAAACATCCATGCAAGGGTGAAGAAGAGATGGAGGAATCTAAGCATGAGAAAGTCCCTGAAGGTTTGCACAGAATGTCCAGATCATATATGTTCAGGACAACATCGAACAATAATCGCGGAGGCATGGCTTTCCTTGGGACACTGTTACTAAGGATGTAGAAATAATTGATTACAATTTAAACTTGCTTTTTGAGACAAAATTGGCAATAAATTACGGTAGAAAACTCTAGATGAGATTAAAAAAGTAATTAGTCTAACAAGGATGATTTTTGTAGGCAATAAACAAAATTCAGCCACATGGACCACTGAGCAGCATTATTTCATCTTGAATTGTATTGTGATGATAATGTTTTGCATTTCTGAAGAAAATACTAATGCTTTCAGCCAGATTTTGTACTCCTGACACCATCACCCAAGTTTTAAATAGCTTGATTTTTGGACAACAGGATATGGCAGGAAGATACTCTGATGACCATGTCACTTTGAGCTGGTATACAATTCACACCTTTCTTCGGGTCATTGTAAGGAACATCATATAGAAACATTCCTCAAACCCCCAAATAAACAAAAACAAATAGACAAACAAGCAAAAAAACACATGCCTTTCAGAAATGTTTTCTGGGAATGAAAATCAACAGGCATATGTGGCTTTAGGGTTTTTCTAAATCTGGATGGGTAAGATATTTTATTTGTGCTATCATCAACAATACTCCACTTCTTATTTTTCTTCATTTTATTATTTTTTTTATGAAAAAAGGCATTTTTTTTATCCATGTATCCCCCTACTCTCTCTCTCTCTTCCATCCTTCCAATCCCTCCCAGTCAGCCTTCAGCCTCCCCTCTCCCCATTTCCTCCCACAAAAGAGCAAGAAGTTCCAAGACGGGTCAGCTCAGCATGGCACACTTACTTACTTCTTTATTCCTTTGATTTTCTTCCACAGAAATCATAATGCAAATCACTATTCTAGCTGAACTAAGCAACTGATACTCGTGTTTCAGAAATGATTATCAGGGCCACTGTGGCTAGAACATATCAGAGTGTGTTTGTAAATTGTTAGATACTATTATCTCTAGTAGTTTTTATATTTAAAGTTATTTTTTAACTATTTTTTTGCATGTGTGTTGGTATACATATGAGTACCAAAGGGGCATTGGTTACCTGCAAGTAGGGTTACAGGCAATTACGAATCTCCTGACCATTGTTCTGAGCTCTGACATCTGGAAAAGTAATATGTGTTCTTAAGAGCTGATCCATCTCTACAGCCTTTATCAGCAGGAATTCTGCTGGTTTTTAAATTTTCTATCAGAGTTTTTCTTTGTCAACATCAACAACAATATAACATATTTTACATGTCTTCTATAAAGCAGTAGTTCTCAGTTCTACGATATTGTTTAAAGATTGGATAAACACTTTATTTGTAAAGTGTCTAAGAAGGCAACAGAGAAAGATATCCTTTATAGCCAGAAAATTTAAAAAAAAAATAGAGCCACCTCTAAAGTCTATTCTCTCCACTATGTTGGAGACTGTGAAGACAGACAAAAATTTGAGTTCTTGTGTTTCTGCATCTGGTAATTCACTCTTTCTAGTTAGTCAACGCACAGTCAAGCCTCATTGATCTATAAATGTGAGGATGGTGTGGCCAAAGAAGCAAATAAGGATTTACTGTCTCACACTAAAAGATTCTTCAATTTTCTGACTTTATTATTGTAGAGACTCCATTTCTCTGATTTCATTTTTGCACAAACATCGACTAGAATGGAAGCATAAACACTCTGTGTGACTGTGATATTAAAGAGATAAGGAGATATTTAAACTCAAGACACAAAGTTAGAAGATTATTTTTTCATTTCAATGATTTGAGAAGTTCTATATAAAAGAAATTTCATTTAAAATTAGTGGGAGCATAATAAAACATTATATCATTTAAATATACAAGGAATTATATACTATGTATATTTGTGAGAATGTCAATATATATATGGCTTATGTGCACATGAATATAACATGTTCCATTTACATTTTTATAGATTCCATTTACACAGATTACATTTATATACATATACATGCTAATATATTTTATGGCTTATTTTGACTGGTAGGTACATGAATAAAGAGCTGTAAAAATTTCAAATTGTGAACATTAGTTATAAGGAGGAGAGAAATAGTACCATAATGTTTATTTCTCTTGTCTTTTCTGGGCTTCCTTTCTCCTGTCCACTTAAGGGAACAAATTTTGGCACAAGGTATCCCAAAGGCAAGTAAAATGGTGACTCCATTATAAGAAAGGCTATTTAAGTAAGGAAGATAGATCCCCTTCATAGGAAATCAATTTTAGAAACTTACTTTATATAGATTTCTCTTATCCTGCAAGAGAAATGTGGGTGTAGAGTGAAATGTGAAATGACAAAGGGTCTTTTCTGCCCATTGCTGGAAAGACCTGGTGCTCTTAATGGGGTTCCTCGCGGAGTTGATTTAGTGACATCTAGAAATGGATGAGCAGAGTACACAAGGGCTTTCAGGATGAGAAAACAAAAATGAAGAACTAACTCCCTGCAAGGTGTTTCAACCCTTGACTTTGGCCAGAGAATGCTGCATTCATTTGAGTTCAAGGATATTTATCCATCATTTTTTTCCCCATCTTCTATAGAGGCACCCACAACTTCTATTATGCAAACGCTAGGATTTGTGAAAGGTCCTAAAATTAAGTCTTTGTTCTTCTCTCGATTTCTGAGAAGTATTTCTGTTCCCTCTATTCACAAATATGTCTTTCTCCTCTTCCTATTATTTTTTTTTATTTTTAAATCACCACTCAAACATAGCGAAAAACTTTCCGAGTACACAATGGTATCATATTTGACAAGTAATTATTTTATTCTTTTCTTTCAACTTAAATGCCATTGACTTGCTCTCTGGATATCCCACTGACTTAGGCTAAGTGAACTTTCTTCTAGAGCCCACACCCTCTTGTCTATTAATGGTGATATACACCATTGTGTGCTGGTCTCATCTACATCAGTCATCAATTAAAATAGTCAACCATGAATATTATAATAAGCCACTCTGATCTGAACAATTCCTTAATTGAGAATTACTTGAATGATTGTGTCAGGTTTTACCTGGTGCTAAATAGGACAGAAATTAAACTGTTCAGTCACGTAAGCTATACAATTTCTATGCAAGTAGTTAGGTTTCTATACTTTCTTCACCTGGAGGTCTTGTATCTCAGTTTAGAGATATATAATAACCATAATAGAAGTTCTGAAAAATAACAGATGTTTATCAAGATGTGTGTTCAAATTTAACTAAGTTGTGTCCCTGTGATGCTCTATGTCTTTATATTTGTGATTTTTCTCAGTCAGTTTATGAAAGTATAAACTGTGCCACCATGTCAATTGTTTTTAATATGGATTCTGTCTCAAACTCAGGATCTCATGTTTGTGTGAAAAAACATGTTACTAAGTGAAAAATCTTCCCAACTCATAGAAGCAGATTTTTTAAGAATAGGAAGAACAGGCAACTGGGTAGAAAAAAAAATGTGGAAGAAATTGAGATACAATGGGGATTTGGCCAAGAGAGGACAAAGTCAGTGCAGAATGAACAATAATCAATGTGTGCCTGGTATTGCTCTATTCAGGTTCATCTACATTCTAGGAAACATCTGTCAGAACTTAACCAGCCTTATAGTAAATATAACAGCCTCACACAGGAAATAAGCTTTGAGTTATTGAGCATAGCCGATGGCCACAGTAAACATTTGGGCTAAATTATATCTTTGTTGCATTTTATTTGTTTAGAAATGAAGTTAATCTAGTGTTGGCAGCTTCGCAAACTGCTGAGACAGAGATGGGCCAATTAAGCACTAACAGAAGTAAATATGGAAGATGCTCTCTAATATAACAGAAAGGGTGTGTTCCCATTTTAAATACAAAGGGAACTTTAAAGGAGTCCTATGAAAAATTCAAAACCTGGATCAGCTCAGTATTTTCTTCTTTTCATACAAGACAGCCTTCATCAGATTCTAATCATCAAAATTTGTCACTATCTATAGTTTCATAGAGGGACATTGGAACTAACTGGAAAGATACCCTACTATCCTCTTCAGAGGGGAGGAATTCCTCCTGTGGGGAGCACACCTTCATGATGAGTACCTATCTTTTTATTCTTCAACCACCATAAGCATAGTCCACAGATATCTTGAAGCATTTTATATCCTAATAACAAACTATAAGCTCAGACTAATTATCACAAACTCACTGAAATTCTCCACTTAGAATCCAGTTATTACAAGAGACTGGGCCACATATGTAACATATCGCAACACAAAAGATATCATGTAGAAAACAGGAATACCGATGATAATGACTTGTAATTATCCAACATCAGCTCATTTTAAAATCTCATAAGTCTAGGCTAGGGATTAGTGCAAGAAAATAAGGTTAATCTGCTCATTTAAACATTTTAATTCCATTTAAATTAATTTGGTCTATCTCCTGAAACAAAATGCTGTCCAGTGTTTCTGAAAATTTTCAAGGAATAACTGGTAGTGAGGAATTCAGGTATTAGGAGCATGACCGAATTTCTTTTACAGTACCACTTTTGAAAGCTTCAAGTGGGTGGGGTTATGAGTATGTACTATGTGCATTCAGGTTCTCTCTCTCTCTCTCTCTGTGTGTGTGTGTGTGTGTGTGTGTGTGTGTGTGTGTGTGTGTTTAAAGCTAAAAGTGGATGCTTTTTGTCGTCCTCTATCTCTAGTTGCCCTATTTCTTCTTGAGACAAGATCTCTCACTGAACTCAAAGCTCACCCTACCTGTCCAGAGAGTTTCAGGCATGTTTTGACCTACCAGTTACTACAGTTACAGGCATGTACTACTGGTCCTCTTGTATCAAAACACCCAGCTTCTCATATTTCATATCAGGTCCTAATGTTTACATGGGAAGGGTTTGACTGAGTGAACCATTTCCCAAGTCCTCAGAAAGCTGAAAAATAATTTAGAAACCGAACCTTTGAAAGGCTGCTCATATATGCAAACCACAAGGAAATGAACTCAATAACTTAAAAGGCATCAAAATAGCTTAATGAGTAGATGTATGCTTATTTTCATATATTTTCAGTACTATTCAGGATTTGTAGTACTCAAAAAAGTATTTTATAAACCAAGCTATTATTAAATTAGCATCTAAATGTGAAAGTTATTTTAAATGTTTCAACTGCATTCCCAGTCTAGATCAACAGCTCCTAGCTTCTATAATGTCTTATAAACTTTCGTCATACCAGATTATGGTTCTTCAAATGAAATTTCAGTAAATTCTCTCTGTCTCTGTCTCTCTCTGTGTGTCTCTCTTTCTCTCTCTCACACACACACATGCACACAAACACACACACATACACATAGACATGCAGAGACACACACACATACACACAGACACACACACAGACACACACACAGACACACACACACACACACACACACATGCATGCACAAATAGTCCTTAGAATATAGAGCTCACAAATCAGTAGTGTAAAACTGAAGCATATGAAGTACACTATGAGGAAGTAATAGGAATAGAAACCCAGAGCTTGAACTTCAGTAGCCCTTATCTTAATCCCAGTTATGTTCTCTTTGGTTTATTCCATTTATCTCTGGGGTTTATGCTTCTAAACTATGCTCGAGCCAAAGCTGACAGGATGTGAAGATCTTCCCTACCAACAGATTAAAATATAGACAGAATACACATAGTAAACCTGTATCACATGAAAGCTTGCCATTTCTGGAGAAAATGTAATGTCTAAGCCTTCATCTATATCTTGATGATTTGGAATTAATAGCATTGAAACTGAGTGAAAACTTTCAGGATATCAAATCATTCTGCATTTTGTTCAACAAAAATATTTGGGATTTTTCATATAAATGTTTTTCATACTAATGTTTTATGTTACCTGGTGTTTTTTTTTTGTTTGTTTGTTTTGTTTTTTTTTTTTTGAGATTATAGTACAATTTTACCCCTTCCTTTCCTTCTTTGAATATCTACCAACTGAGTTTTTGTTTTTTGTTTTTTTGTTTTTAAACAGGTTGAAAGTGATCACTACCATGCTCTGTGACTTAAATCTTGTGATCTTGTACTTGTTTCCATGTTTTCCTGAGATGTTTGAATAAAGGACTAGACCGGATCTAAAACATAAAAGGTTATTTTTGTTTGTTTGTTTGTCTTGTGTTATCCTAGAGACATAACCAAAACACCATCATCACATAGGGCATCACATGTACACAACTGATCTACAATTTCTTTCTGTATGTGTGTGAATGTTGGCAATTCAACACTCACACACACACCTCATTTATCTGTGAGATATGTGTGTATCTATTATCTACATAACAGTCATTATTATATCTATCTATAATCTATATATCTATCAATCACCTATGTCTATCACCAATCCATTCCTATTATCTATCATCTGTCTATATATCTGTTATATATTTGTTAATAAATTACCTAGATATTGTCTCTTGGCCACCTATCATCTGTGTTTCATCAACTACCTTAGTTTCATTGATTAGAGTAAAAATTAAGAACTCTACTTATTATAATTACACAAATTTATATTTTAAACTTAATAGTATGCAACATATATAATAATTATTAGATCTACAAATGAGTCACTAAAACATTTGGCAACTTCATACAAAGTAAATAAGCCTGGAAACTTGGCAATATCTCAAAATAAGTACATTTTTGTCTCTGGAACAATATGATATCCTCTTAGAAATTTTTCAAAAGAGAAATAATGAAGAAGAAAATAAGTATGATGGTTCCTTACATGTTTATAATTCTTAAATAATGTTAAAAGAATTTTGTAAAAATACTTTAATTTTGTTCCCAAGAAACATATATAAAACTCACAGTACATCACTTTACTTATAACTTGAATCTAAAAGTTATAAATAAATAAAACAGGGATACTAGAAAATATTTACTAAGGTCACACTTATGTGTTGGCAAAGACACATATTCATCTAAATTTTTACATCAAGCTAAAGTTACAAAAGAGATTATTATATCCCTAGATATTAATTTCACCTTCATATTCAAACAAAAGTAACACCAACAATACCAAGATTATGTGTAAATTATCAAATGCATATGTGAGTCAATATCTATGTACAATACAAACTGGACTCAAACCTTTAAATATATTTTCCCTATACACATAGTAAATCCCCAGCAGTAAAATAATGACCAGTATCTTAGGGGATTTTGAATTCTGACTTACAGCTTACATACAGCAGAAAAGCTAAAAAGAAGACATAGCTCAGCCATTTGGGGCCAGATATAGGCAATTCTTATGTCCTCTGTAATTTCACTACCTCCACAATTCACACTGATGAAATACCCTGCAGGATTTCATCCAAGTCACCGATCTGGCAAGTTTTATATCAGCTTGATACAAGCTACAGTTCTCAGACGAGGAAGCTCCAATTGAGAAAAATGTATCCATGCGAGAAAGCTGTATGCAAGCTTGTAGGACATTTTCTTAGTGACTGACTTAGGAGGGCCCAGATAATTGTTGGTGAGACTAATACAGGAATATTAGTTCTGGGTTCTTTAAGAACAGAGGCTGTGGCTGGAGAGATGGCTCAGAGGTTAAGATGCTTACATACAGGCAGAATACTATATAGATAATAAATATATAAATGTTTAAAAATAGAATAGGCTGTAAGCAGTCAAAGAGCATCACTTCTCCTGTCCTCTACTTCCATTGCTGCTCCAGGTTCCTTTCCTGTTTGAGTTTTTGTTCTGACTTCATTCAATGATGTTTTATGGTATAATATAAGCCAGGTGCAAGCTAAATAAAATCTTTCTTCCTCAACTTGTTATGGTCCTGTATTTTTCTCACAATACTAGTAACCCTAAGAGAGTGACAATTTCTCAGCCAGTTCCTCCAAGGAGACTTATGACAGAGCCCAATGTACAGTACGTTTTTTGTTTGTTTGTTTTGCCAATATCTTTGAAGATTTCCAAGGAAGGTGTGGAAGTGTCAATGAGTGAGGGAGGATCAAACAAACATGAAATTGCATTTGAGATTAAAGCAGCATGTGGAAAACTCTATAGTTATGATGTTTCTCCTGAATTGTGCCAAAGTGTGTCAACATAGCTAGTTCTTTCCCATCCAACAGATATCAGCCATTGAATATGACACATTTTTGAAAAAGGAGACTGGCTGTAGAACGTAGAATCAACAATGACTGACCTAAGGAAAAAAAGGTGTGGACCCACAGATTTGAATATGGAACACAGTTGACCCTGTGCAGATCTCTGCTCTAGTGAGAGGCCATGGGCTATAGAGGAATTGCTCAGAATAGATAAATATCTCCTACATATACAAATATAGAAAAATATTCTGAAAAGATAGAAATAATATTCTCTTTTCTCCTCAAGTATGGAGTACCCCATTGGTAAATGTTTAGAGGCAAAACTCAGGCAGTGTCAATAATTTACAAATGATGATACAACTGGAAAAAAAAAGTTAATGTGTTGTAAGGCAGCACCACACTCTTTGCATAAGAACTAGAAAGTTCTTCCTCTCAAGGATACTTGAGAGGATATTGGATTGATAAAATGAACATAGCATGAAATTGGAAAAGTATGCTTAGATATGAAACCAAGGTAGAGTCTTTAAAATGGAATAATTCAAGCAATGGAAAACCAAGGAATTAAAGAGAAAACCAATTTATAGTAATGAAAAAACTGATTCAAATGCATTAAAATAAGCACAGAAGAATGGAAATATGATTGGAGGATGCAGCTAATACCCGAGATAGAAAGTTAGGATATATATCATATTCTTAGAACTTAAATTGCAAAAGTAGAATGAAGCATTTGATGGATGAATATTAATTAAAACTAAGTGGAGGCATTTTCTTTAGTGGTGTAGCCCCTGGTTAGTGAACCATGCTCTAGTAAATAACCTTTCACCCATGCCTATGCAAGCCATCTTCATTAAACTCAGATAGTTAACAAATAAAATACTTTAAAGTTGGAAAGAAATGTGTTGAGAAGAAGGGATTCAGTGGGAGTGTGAAGATGATACATCAAAAAAGTGACAAATATAATCAAAGGACTTTTTTAGAGGAAGCAGAAAAAAGTAAGTGAAAGGCCTAACACAAGAAGGAGTCACGGGGAAGGTAAGGTAAATGAGGGACATACTAGAGCACACGAAGTATGAACATGGAGAGAGGAAACCCAGGGAAAGCTTTATGAAACTTAAAGAAAGCATGAAGCTCGGAGGAATGTGAGACTGAGGGAAGAATTAAGGTATAGAAAGCCATTCGGCACAATGAATGGTGTATAAAAACTTCACATGGAAATACATTACTTTATAAGCCTATCGAGTTAAAAAGTGACATAAAGAAATATCTTGAATCATAGATAATATTATTCCAAGAACATCTGTATATGAAGCAAACCCATCACCAGGTGTGAGCAACTCCTTCTGGTTTTTGGCCCAAGAGGTGCCAGACAGAGGCCCCTAAAAATCTTGATATTGCATTTGATGTTAAAAACCTTGGCTGCAAGACTTTGAGGGATGAGGCTGGAATTGAGCTAGAGTTCTCCTCCCTCCTGGTTTATTTCATAGTGCTAGAAGATGCTATGCAGGTTGCTGCTGAAAAGACATCAGTAGTTTTGCTTCACTGAGAAGCTTATGAACTATACTGTCAGCCTACATTTACTAACTGGTATAGTTCCTGATTAATTGTTATGAAAACAAACACCGTAATTTATTGATTTTTACACTGTCTCCAAATGAGATAATACTTCTCTGGTACTGTAAACCCATCCAAAAATGTTTGCAGGGTATTTTCATAGGGGCTAATACTGAACTTATTATTATCATTACTTAGATGGACCAATATGGTGATAAACTGCTTTCTCAATACTTATTTAAATTTATAAACAAATTGCTATGCTCAATAGTGGCTGAGGCAGAGACTCATGGCTGTGCATGGTGGTTAAAATAGGCAACTACTGATTACTCATCCCCAAAAGGTGAATCTATACCACCCCATCTAATGATCAAAATCATTGAAAAGATAAATGAGGAAACAAAGAATAATATGGGAAAGGACCAGCAAATACTATAAACAGAGCCATTATAAATATCATCTCACAATAGTTATGGAAGCTTTTACAGTACTTGCCCAAGATGGGCTCTGTCAATAGACAATAATGGATTGATGAAAGACTTATGGGAACTTAATTCTCAAGAGTGAACTACTGGCTACTGATGAATTCTGAGGAAGGAATAGTTTATTATCTGCAATTATATATGCAATTTATAGAATGACAAAGGCTCATTCAAATGCATTAAAGTAACCCTGAAGAATTAAAATATAAGTGGATCCACTTTCCTTTAGGAGTGTGACCACTGGGAGGTTCCCCAGTGGATGACCCACATTCGTGTAGTAGACTTTCTCTGGGCCACCAACCAGTTCTCAAACCATGATACACTGACTTATTATTAATCACGAATGCTCAACCTTAGCTTAGGCTCATTTCTAGTTTGCTATTTTCGCTTAATTTAACCTTTTTCTCTTTATTTATGTTTTGCCTCAGGGCTTTTTACCATTTTTTCATTCTGTATGTCCTATGCAATGTTTAGCTGACTGGATGTTATCACCCGGACAATTCCCTCTCTTTCTCTCTTATTCTCTTTTCCCTTTATTCTAGAGTTCAGACTTTTCCTCCTACTTATTCGATCTGCCCTCCAGCCCCACCTAACTCCCTATTATATAGCTATTGACCATTTAGTTTTTTATTCGGCTAATGAAGCAATCCATCTTTATATCTTTAAATAAATGCAGCATAAAAATGAAGCACATCTTTACATATACAATGTAACATTCCACAACACCCTTTTGCATATAGACAGAATTAGACATAGTGGGTTAAAAATTGATTTTTGAAAGTCAAATATTTCTGTGAGATAGAACTGGAAGCTCCCAGAAAATAAAACTTGTTTAAATAGATTTGTGTATATTGTTGCGGGGGGGGGGGGGATACTTTTCAGAAGACATTTTATTTAAAGGATTAGAGGAAAATCAAATCTAGTATTCTAATAAAGATTAAACAATTTAATTTACCTAGTCAAGCAACTTGTTCAGATAATTTAAGTAAACTGATTTCTCTTTCATTCTTCTCTTTTAATGACCAAAAGTCACTTAAGTGAGCAAATCTCATTGAAAACAAAAAGAGAGTTTAGAGAACCTTGTCTGACAAATCAATTTAAATTAATTCAAAAACAAAAGCAGTCATCACTTTATAGAAAGAGATGACTTCATAACCGTGAGTAAAGTTTTTAATTTTGAGAAAATTCAACCTCCCAAGAGACAAATAGAAGCAATTCATAAATGTTAGTGTAGAAGGACTCCAGCCAATTTTTCTCTCTGCACACACATTTATTTTTTTAACAAGTGCATAGATACCAATATTCAATAGCGATTTTCAAAATTTTTGCTGTTTAGTTTCACCTACTCTGCCCCAGATCAAAATAGATGAGATTAGGCTGCTTTATTGGCTCCAGAGGGCCCTGAGTTTTGAAACATTACAGAGCTGTTGTACTTAAATCATGCAATCACAATTCTGTTGAGCCATGAAGACATTTAGAATGGGCCTGGAAGATAGCTCAGCAGGTAAAGGTGTTTGCTGTCAAGTCTAGCAACTTGAGTTCGATTTACTTTAGCCATACGATGGAAGAAGAAAATCTGGCAGTCAAATTATCCTTTGACCTCCACATATATACCATGACAAGTGACATTCATACATGTCACACCCACAAATAAACAAATTCAAAAATCATGGTTGATACCTTCTGAAAAGGTTTTTAAAAGACACTCACAATTTGGGTTTGCATTGTCCTCTGCATGAGTACTTTATCTCCAGTAACTTCTCTGCATACCTATCTACCGCCAAATGCTTTATCATTTTTCTAAATTCTAATCATTCCATTATATTGCTTCAAACACAAAGAAAAATCATTTGCACGCCCTAAAATACTATTTTTGAACTATGTTTAGATTATCCAAAAAAGCATAAGCTGATACATTTCTAAATAATTTTTAAAATGTATAGTAATAAAATAAATGGGTGGTTCATAAGGAGCCATGTAGCATAAGTTATGTACTAGACAAATAACTTGGGGAAACTAATGAGTTTTATAGATTGTAGCAAGTTAATGAACTTTCAAGCTATAGATATGCTAAGGATTTTCTAATTAAATCATGTACTACATTTATTTATTTTGTGTGCATGAAGCATGGCAGGTGTTTGTCAGAGGACAACATGCAGAAGCCATGCCTCTTCTTCCACCAGATGTGTTACCAGGAGATGAAAGTCAGGTCTTCATTTTTGGTAGCAGGTGCATTTAGCCACTGAGTCCACCCCCATCATTCTCAGTTTTATTATTCTTCAACTGTGAGAAGCTGTTAATATTTCCTGGAATGTAGTTAATTTCATGCAGCCCTTAAAATTTTTTAAAGTAATTCGAATTGTTTTTGATAACGGAGGGAAATCTGCAAGCCTTGTGATGTTAGACTTCATATGTCTGAGCAGTCCAAATACTTTCTGTAATCATAGTTGATTCTTATTTATGGCTTTGGCAATATGGCTACATGTCTTGGCATGAAAGCTATGCTCCACCTCCTGGCATGGACCACTTATTTAGAGTGTCTTCCTTCCTTTCTCACTTGACTCTCATGAACATGTGTAATTAGCTCTCCCTTGGGTTGCTATTGATTGTACTCTGGCAAATGCACTCTGAATACGCCTTGGATGTCTTGCAAGTTAAAATTCATTTGGCGTGCCTTGAAATATGGGTGGGAAATAATGTGGTGATGAATATGTGACTCAGTTAAGTTGGGAAATTCATTTAATCTGGTTTCTAAGAGGGTGTAATTTAAATTTACCCTTCCTTTTGTATCCATTGGTCTATTCTCTTAAGAGATAGAAAACAAGATCCCATGCTAGCTGATTTACAAATAAAAATTCTTATGAATTAAAATGGCAGAAATGAATTTAGAACTTACATTAATATTTACTGTACAAGAGAAATGAAAATATTTTAAAAGATGACTTCCAAGGAGGTTGATACTTATAATTACTGAGACCAAATAACTGAAAAAAAAAAAGAATCATAAAGGTGAAAGAATTTTTGTGCCCACTATTTTATTCTAGAAAAATTTCTTACATGTTGATGATGACTTTAAGTCATTTTGCCTTCCCAATTCCCCCTTCTCATCTAGTGCCTTCTCCTTCTGACTCACATCTTCCCAAGTTTCCCCATCCTACTTTTTGTCTTCTTTTTTTTTTTAATGTGCCACATTGAGTTTAACTAGAGTCACATGCAATACTGCTATGTTTCAAGAAAGATTTGTTTTGACTCCCAGATTGTGGATAAATCTCAATTTCCATTATGACCAGGATGCTAATGCCATGAGCTGCAATGGTCAGCAGATAGGTACATTAGGAAGCAGAGAACAATTGCATAGGACCTGGGGCCAGGATATACCCTGTATGGCATGCCCTTGCCTCAGACCTATTTCCTCATGCCAAGCTACCCTGCCTAAACTTTCTAAAACCTTTCAGATAATATCACATTCTGAGAATCATTATTAAAAAAAAACATAACCCTGTCTAAGGGACATTTTACATTCAAGCCCATCAGGAGAGAAAGTCAGGCAATAGTAAAAAGAAAATGTGTAGGAAATATCTCCAACTGATGATATAGGAGGCGCAGCATTCACAAGCCATTTCTGAACTTTTGTGAAGCATTGTGTGTATTTATGATGCCATGAGAAAGACAGAAAATAAAACAAGCTTTTGGAAAGACCTCCATTGTCCCATGCCATATACCATTATTTTCTTTAGACTCATAGATTGTCTGAATGTAGCATGATCTCTTTTAAAAACTGTTCTTCCATTTATGACTTTTAAAAAATAGAGTTGATTATATCAGTAGAAAATCTTCATTAGACTGCTTAAGTCTAATGGACAGCTAATTTTGAGAATTGTGCTTGTCTTTATTTGTGTTACAGTTTTCTGAGCCAATAACTGAGTGTCTTATTAGGCAGAAAATTGTGGACTACAAATATACAAGTTGACTTGAGATTCTTCTGTTCTGAAGATGGAATAACTCATAGTGGGCTTTTGAAGCAGTCTCTCCATGACTACGTGTTGGAATACATACTTCAACTATATTGCAATAACTCAAATATCACACTTTATTTCATCTATTGTTTTATTCCTTTATAGTGAGTTAATAAATTTCTACATACGTCCCACTACTCATTAAACTTCAAGGAGGCAGAATTCATTCAAATCACCATTTCTCAAAACGTAGGTTATGGCTTTGGAGTCGAGTATCAGGCATTCTGCATATCAGATTTTACATTCAATTCATAACAGTATATGGTTATAAAGGTTATAAAGTAGCAATGAAATACTTTTATGGTTGGGGTTCACCACAATGTGAGAAACTGTATTAAAGGCTTGCAGCATGAGGAAGTTTGAGGACCACTGCTCTAGAGTGTCTGTGGCTTATTTTGCTTGATCCATTAAAACAACAGCAACAAACAAGATAACAAGTTCAGCTGGGAAGATGACTCAGCTGGTACGAGCCCTTGCTGTATAAGCATCTGAGTTCAAATACCCAGCCCTCTTGTGGAAAGCTGTGCCTTAGTAACTCCAGCACAACCACTAAGTCTGGAGTACAGCTGCCTCTAGGTTCACCGAGAGGCTTGGAGTCTAAGGAATAAACTGAAAAGTGATGGCATAGAGCACACAAAGCCCTTTGCTTCCCTATTTAGTCCCCTGCACAAGGTCACGGTCATATATCACGTGCAAATATTTTATACAGATTTACATTTACACACACTTTAAGAGAGTTAAGAACAAAGCACAAGCCTCTCTCACCAGATTTCTTTCCAACCAGAAAGCACTTCCATCCTGGCACAGGTGCAGACCATCCTGGCATATGTGCATACCATCCTGGCACATGTGCATACCATCCCGGCACATGTGCATACCATCCTGGCACATCTGCATACCATCCCGGCACATCTGCATACCATTCCGGCACATCTGCATACTATCCTGAATGCTGAACTAGTACTTGGTACACATATCTCAGGTGTGAAGACTGTGAGACCACTTTTGTGCTTAAAAACCAGCAAGAATTTCTGTTAAGGAGCTTACTTCTCAAATTCCCGGCTTTTCTGGGAAATTGACCCAAGTAAGGGAATATCTGAGGGGAAAGATGTATGTTAAAACTGCTGACTTTGGTTTTGGGAGAAGGAAGGGGGAGAGGGTGACAACCATTCATCAGGGCTGCATGCTTCACTGCTAAGCACCAAGTGCCCACCTGGTAGCATCTAACAACTCACTGATCTTGGGTTCCCATGTGGCTACCCAAATCCTTTTCTGTATTCCTTCTGCTGAGTGTTGTTCCAAGAGATGTCTCTCTCTGCCTACCCCATAGAGCCTTCATGAACACACATTATTGACTTGATGAAGATAATAAATAGAGTGCTCTGGGGATATTGTTTTTCTCTTAGCAAGACTGGATGTTTGTATTCATTCCTCATTAATTTTAACTTTAATACTCTTCCAAGCTGCCACTTGGATGTCATCTGTTTAGCAGAGAATAAAAGAGTGTTTTAACAGAATCAGGGCTTCTATAACAGAATGGAGGTCAATTGTTAAGTATGTATGGGTAAATTGGAAGGAAATTTTTTTCTGATAGGAACTCAAGTGTATAGGAGGCAGTAATAACAGGGTTATAATTTCAGTAATATAAAAATCAGTAGAATTCACATTCCTTTTGTACTATCTTTAAAAACAGGGTGCAAATCTTTAGGGTACCACAATATGGTCACTCAAACTTAAACAGAACTCTTTCATTTTCTTTCTTGTTCCTTTCTTTCCTTTGTCTTTCTCATGTGAGAGAAAAATAATTCTTTAAGAGCACAATGAAGATTTGCCAATTTTCAAAATGAAATACTGGGCATTCAATTTTTGTACATGCTTTGTTACCTGATTCGTGGCCTAAATTTAATGATAGTATAGAAATTCTCATTTACTAAGAATTTTTGTAAATTCTCATTTACAAAATTTGACTTGTCTCTAGTTGGGACTAAACTTTGCAGCTATGTCTATGGCCAATCAGAGGCTTCATACAAATAGGTATTATATATATATATATATATATATATATATATATATATATATATATATATATATAATAGGTATGCTATATATAATATATATTTATACAATATATATAAAAGCTCTCTGTTTAGAATAACATACTTATCCTGGCATAGTGGCACATACCTTTAATCGCAGCACTCTGCAAACAGTGACAGGTGGATCTCTTAGTTTGAGGCCAGCCTGGCCTACAAAGATAGTTCCACTGCAGCCCAGGCTGTTACACACAAACAGACAAAAACAAAAGAGATGAAAACCAACCAAACAACAGGCTGCAGCTTGGGAAAAGCTAGGCAGTTGGTAGCAGCTGCTTCTTTTACAATCGATTTTAGTAGTTTGGTTCCCAACTCTCTAGTTGGGCACATTAAGTCATTGAGTCTCCAGCTCAGATCTAACTCTCTCTTCTGTTCTCTGTGATTACGTAAAGATTCATGGAAGATAATCATCCAGACACACACATGCATATAAATAAATTAAAATAGTACCAATAAATTATAAAAGCAAGCAGCAATTATGAAGTCTGTGTAGACTGGAGAAAGTTACTATCTTTGTGTTTGAGAACTAGCATAAATCATCATATATAATCACATAGGCACACCTAAGGGACATTATTTTACCTTCTGGGTATGTCTGTGGAAGATTATGTTGTTTAAGTTAATTGATGTAGAAAGATTAGTCTAACTGAGGATAGGGCCACTCCTTAGGCAAGGGTTCTGGCAAGTAGGTTTGCAGGATTTGTACTCCTTGCTTTTTGCTTATTGATTGGCACTGGAATGAGACTAGTGGCTTCATGCTTCTGATGCCTTATCATCCCAGCACACTGGGCTATACCTTGAACTAAGAGCTATAATAAACCCCATCCCTGTGAATTGCTTTTGTCAGAGTCTTTCTTCATTGTGACAAAAAAATCTAAGATACATATATTTTATGTCTCTGTATTAAAAAGTAATCCAGAACTTCATTAAATAGCATGTTACTGTGTCAGTTACCAGCACTCTTGACTTGCTCTGTCCTGAATTGACGTTGTTATTATATTTTGGTATCTTTCTTCATTCTCTCAGCTACATTTCCATACCTCATTTTCAACTATCATTACATTGACTACATACATGTACCATTAGAAAGAACTTTATTGAAATATTTTACAAATAAATACACACACACACACACACACACACACACACACACACACGCACACACACACACACTAATCCAAGGATATGTTATACACATCTTTACTCTTTTGTTCATTGTAAAATTATTCACAGAGACCAAGGCATGGAAAAATGACCAAGAGTCCATTGATGCACAAAAGAATAAGAAAACAAGCTTTATATATGAGTAAGCCTAGAACAGAAACAATAAAACAACATAAGTACTACTACTTGTTGCATCGTACATAAACCAATGTCATTTATTTCAGTGAATTGAGTTGGTCTGAGCCATATAAATTTAATTCATATACTCTGTTTTAAATTTCACTTTATGTATACATTATATCTTCATCATTGCCATTCTCCACATTCTCTACTTAGCTTCTCTTTTTCCCCAACCTAATGTCTCCAAAATCTGCCTCACAACCTGATGATGTTTTTAATAACCCCTTAATTCCGATTATTGCCCTTCATACATTCATGTGTTATTCACTGAGGCATGGGCAAGCAATCTTTCATAAACTCCTAGTCAACACTTAATGCAAAGCAAATTAAAATAGAATAAGCACTATAAGTATGCTTAAGGACTAGAATGCCTTATTTTCATTCCTCATTGTTATACAGTTGAAACAATTTTAAATGTGTTTGAGAATATTGCATACTGTTTGAGAATTTCATAGATGAGTATTGTATTTACATAATTTTCACTTATCCTGTCTCTCCAAATCCTTCTGTCCACTCACTTACTTATTCATGATCCCATATTTAATTGTTGTGAAGTTCTCTCTCTCTCTCTCTCTCTCTCTCTCTCTCTCAGACACACACACACACACACACACACACACACACACACACACACCCCACACACATACACAAAACTTCTGAAAATCTATTTAGTATTATTTATTTGAGTATTTGTTCAAGAATAACATTTGGAATTGGATAAACTATGTAGAGGCTCATCTCTAGACAGGTCTAACTTTCCTTCTATTAACAGCAATTTCTTGTAGCTCTCTTTTATAAAACAAATTAATTCATTTTCCATTCTGACTGCAGCATTCCCTCACTCTCCTCCCACTCCCCCCTGTCCTTTCCTCTCCCCCACCAAACCAATCCATTCCCCCTTAGGTAATTGATCAGAAACACTCCCATGGGCTTCAGCAAAAGATGGTCATCAAGCTGCCATAAGACCACGCACATTCCCCTGTATTCAGACTGGGCAAGGGAAACTAGGATGAGCAATATGTTCTCAAGAGCCCATCAGTGAGCCTGGGACAGCCTCTGCTCCCGTTGCTAGGAGTCCTACATATAGACTAAATGACCTGTCACAGATATGCAGAGGAGCCACATTAGCCCCATGTATGCCCTCTTGTTTCTTCACTCTGTGAGTTCCCATGACCCAGGCTAGTTTGGTTTTGGTTTTCCCCTGACATTTCCGAAACCCTGTTTTCTACAATCCCTCCTTCCTTTCCTTCCTCAAGAATAATCCCTATCCTTGGTCCAGTGTTTGGTCTTGGGTCTCTGAATTGTCTTCTACCAGTCACTGGATGAAGGCTCCCCACTGACAATCAGGATAGTCACCAATGTGATCACAGGTGATGGCTAATTTAGGCTATGCATCCACTACTGCCAAGGGTCTTAGCTAGGGCCATGCTTGAAAACTCTTGGAAATTTTCCTCACATTTCTACATGACTCCTTAAAGCACCCATCTCCAGTCATTTCTCTCAGCACTTGCCCTTCTGCCCACCCACCAACCTAATCTCTCCAGTTCCCATGCCCACCTTCCCCCAGTCAAACCTTGAGATCTCCTTCCTCTATTTCCCCATCCTAGGAATGTATATGGGATCCTGCTTGGGCCTTCCTTGTTAGCCTCCTTGAGTCTACAGATTGTTCCATGGTTATTCTTTACAGTAAATATCTAATTATGATTGAGGATATACCAGTTTGTCTGAGTGGGTCTGTGTTACCTCAGTCAAGACGATTGCTTTTTCTAGTTCCATCCATTTACCTTCAAATTTCTAGATGTCATTGTTTTTAACAGCTAAATAAATAATCCATTGTGTAAATATGCAAATTTTATCAATTCTTCCATTGAGGGGTATCTTGCTGTTTCCAGGTTATGAATGTTACAAATAAAGTTTCCATAAACACCGTTGAGACAGTTTCCTTGTGGAATGACTGAGTATTCTTTGGGTCTATGCTCAAGAGTTGTCTAGCTGGGGCTTAAGGTAGATGGATTCCTGAGAAAGCACCATATTGATTTCCAAAGTGGCTGTTCAGATTTGCACTTGCCTCAGCAGTGGAGGAGAGTTCCCCTTGCTCCATATTCCTACCAGCATAAGCTGTCATTTTTGGTTTTGATCTTAGACATTATGATAGGTGTAAAATAGAATCTAAGAGTCATTTGGATTGCCAATTTCCTAGTAGCTAAGGATGATTAATATTTCTTTAAGTTTTTCTGTTGAGAATTATCTGTTTAGTTCAGTACACAATTTTGTAATGGATTAATTTTTTTGATAACTGACTTCTTGGGTTCTTTACTTATTTTGGAGATCAACAAACTATGTGGTGTCGGTGAAGTCTTTTTCCATTTTGTAAGCTGACATTTTGCCTCACTGTCAGTGTCCTTTGCCTTATTGAGCAATTTTTTTTTTAACATACCTGCCACTGTTCCCCTTCCCCTCTTTCCAGCTTCCCCCATTCCCACCCCTATCTGCCATCCATTCCTCAGAGAAGGTAAGGGTTCCCAGGGTGAATCAATGCTGTCTAGCATATCTGGTTGAAGTAGGACTAAGCCCCTCTCCCAGTATCAACGCTTATCAATATATATTCCTCTGTAGGGAATAAGCTTCAAGAAGGCAGTTTATGCACCAGGAATAAATACTGGTTCCACTGCCGGAGGCTCCACAAACTGACCACAACATTTTGTTGTCGCCTACATTCTAAGGACCTAGTTCAGTCCTATGGAGGTCCTTCAGCTGTCAGTTCAGAGTCAGTGAGCTCCCAATATCTTGGATGAACTGTCTCTGTGAGTTTCCTCACCGTGATCTTGACCTCTTTAATTATATAATTTTTCCTCTCTGACTGGACTGGGAGCTAGACACAGGGCTTAGTTGTATATGTCTGCATCTGCTTCCCTCAGTTGCTGAATGAAGGTTTTATAATGACAATTGTGGTAGTCATTAATTGGATTATAGGGATGCTCAGTTTAGGAATCTTCTCCAATACTGATTTGAGTCTTAGCTGGGGTCATATTTGGGGTTTTTGGATATTTCCCTAGCACCAGATTTCTAACACCACCATGGCTCACTCTATCAAGATATGTATTTCATTGTTCTCCCTCTCTGTCCCTCCCCCAAACTATGACAGCCTATGCTGGAGGGAGTGTGTAGTAAGGGGAACTTTACTACTCCATTACCAGTGAGAATGTAAACGTGAATGGCCACTTTGCAAATCAGTATGGTGGTTTCTCAGAAAACTGGGAATGATTCATCAATGCCATTCTTGGCTATATACCCAAAGGATGCACATTCTTACTCCAAGGGCATTAGTTCAAATATGTTCATAGCAGCATTATTTGTAATATCCAAAAGCTGGATACAACCTAGATGCCCCTCAATTAAAGAATGGATTTTTAAAATGTGGTACATTTATAAAATGGAGCATTACTCAGCACTAATAAATACTACTATTACTACTAATAATAACAATGATAACATCTGAAATTCGCAGAAACGGTTGGAACTAGAAATACTCATCCTGAGTGATGTAACTCATATCTAGAAAGACAAACATGCTATATAGGCATTCATAAGTTGTTTAGACATAAAGCAAAGAATAACCAGGCTATAAAACACAACATCTGAGAATCTGGGTAACAAGGAAGAACCTAAGAGAGACATCCGCGGCTCCCTCTGGGAAGGGACAATAGATAAGATCCCCTGAGAAATTTGATTGATTATATAGGGAAGGGGAAAAGGAGAGTTTGGAAGAGAGCATAAAAGAATGGAATGTTCCATTTATTAATTGTCAGTCTTCGTGTCTGTGCTATTAATGTTCTACTCAGGAAGTTGTCTCCTGTGCCAGTGCATTCAAGGCTCTTCCCCACTTTCTTTTCTATCAAGTTGAGTGTAACTAGATTTATGTTAAGGTCTTTGATCCACTTGGACTTGAGTTTTGTGTGGGATGATAGATATGGACCTATTTGTATTCTTCTACATGTGCACACACAGTTATGCCAGAACCATTTGTTGAGACACTTTCTTTTCTTCATGGTAAAGGTTTAGCTTCTTTGTCAAAAATCAAGTGGCCATAGATGTGTGGATTCATGTCCAGTTTTTTATTCCAGTCCATTGATTCACCTCCCTGTTTTAATGTCAGTACAATACTGTTTTTATTACTATGGGTAAAGAAAACTTACAGAACATTTTTGAAACACTTAATCTAGTTCTGGAGACTGCTGATTCCCCACCCAATTGTTCTTAGTATGGCAACACTATTGTCATATGCCGGTGTTGTTCAGAGGACAATATTGTTGAGATTTTTATGGATAGTTTTCCTATCATATATAGAATACAGTATCTCATAACATGTATCAGCTGATATGATTGTGTTCCACCTATTTCTTTTTCATAATCACGGTAATATACCTTAATTTCTTCATTGTAAATAAAGGTTTATCAACAGTAAACTTGCTAATAATAAGCTGTTAGCAAATTAGGTAATTAACTTTTAAAGCATGTACCCAAGCAAAAAAGATAGCTTACTCATTATTCAGAAAAATTCACATAATAAAGTTATAAATCAGATGTAGTTCAGGTCTCTGTGCTTACATTTCGTAATTTGTAGCCAAGTTTCAAGTTAAAGAAAAATTTTTACATAAGTTGTCAAATTTGACCTACAATGGATCTGAAAATGTGGCTTTAAGGGCACTATGTAGGACATGGCATTGCTCCCTCATGAGAGACAAGAAGCCTCCCTAAAAGGTCATCATTCAACACTGTCATGCAGGTGTACCATTCACTTTTGAACAACCTTGGAAACATTTAACTTCCTGTGCCTTGATTCATTCATTCATAAAATAGAGAACAGTCATACTTTATGGTTTTCTACCTGAACTGAATAAAATAATGAAAGGAAAGTATGTGTGAAGTAACTGCTCCATAGTTACTTTTCTCCTATCCATTCTCCATCCTCTTTTATTGACTTCCTGTAAGATCTCCTCTGCCTTGCAATTTGTTCCGGCTCATTAATACATTCAGTGTTCACAGGTGACTTCCTTTCCATTAAAGAAAGACACGCAGAGCTGAGTCATGTGAGTGCTGAGTTCTTCCTGGGCATTGATGTGCTACACCTGTGTTGTCTGAGGCTATGGCATGGTGCCTCCCTACCATCTGCTATGTAACAATTTGTTACAGACATTTATTTTAGGCTGCCTACCTTCCTAGGTGCAAAGGTTTCAGCAAAGTGACTATTTTTCTCTACTTTCACATTTACTTTGGCTGATTAAATAAATGACTGACTTAACTTTGTGTGCATGTTTGTGTATGTGTATGGGTTCCATACGCTAAGGAATATATGTGGAGGTTAGAGGACACACTGTGGGAGTGCGTTCTCTCCTCCCATCGTGTGAATACCTGGAGTTGAACTAAGATTGTCAGGCATAGTGGCAAGATCTTTGCTAAGCCATCTCTCCAGCTTCTCAAGTGATCTACTAAAAAGTAATTTTCATTAAATATGATAAAGAACTAATTTATTACCTTGAGATTTAGTAAATAAAGAGAAACATAAACAGGTCTCTCTCTCTCTCTCTCTCTCTCTCTCTCTCTGTGTGTGTGTATGTGTGTGTGTGTGTATGTGTGTGTGTGTATGTGTGTGTATATGTGTGTGTGTGTGTGTGTGTGTGTGTGTGTGTGTGTGTGTGTGTGTGTGTGTGTGTGTGTATGTGTATGGTGGGTTGGGAGGAGACAAAAAGAAATAAAACAAAAAATCTTGACCTTGACTCTCTAACCTTTCTTACATTTCTGACAGAAATACTAACAATGCTTGTTGCATGAGCGAAGACTTTGAATTGTTTCCTCTTTGTAAATATGAAGGGAAGATCATGGTTATACTAAGGGTATATTCCATTCCCAAATTATATTCAATGTAAATGCATTGTGCCCTCTTTTTAAAATCTGAATTTTATTTCATTATAAGAATATTATTCTAAAATTCCTTGCAACAAATGGAACATTTTAGGGTTAATGGTACTTTTTCTCATTAATGCTAAACCTTAGGAACATTTTTAGATTATTTGCCTAAGGGAACATACAGTACCGGCAAACTGTCAGCCCACATGTATGCAGACAGAAAACTCAATCAAGCTTTGTGAAATCTTGTCAGGAAAAATAATTATACTCTTGATTTAAAAAGTGCATTTTTTTGTCCCCAGTGACAAAGGAATCATTTAATTATCAAAAGCTTGTAGTGGTCCACAGTTGACATCTAATTTATTTAATTACACAAAATATGCTATAAGACATTATGTCTCAGATAGCTTAAAACTCTCAGAATTGACTCTCAGGCATCGAGAAAAAGTTACTGTCCTCCTCAACACTTTTATGAATTACCAAAAATCTAATTGATGACAGCAAGGGAAGTATTAGGACTGAGCAGAACATCCTTCTGTGTCTTTATGCAGGTCTAGAGTGCAGATGACACTTCTATAAATGTTGTGAAACCCTTTGGTGGTTTGAATGTGACACTTTCCCCACAAAAATCAATTGTTTGTACACCTGATCCCCAGATAATAATGTCCTTTGGAAGAATCATGTGACATTCAGGAGCTGGAACCTTGCTGGAGGAAAAAAGTCACTGGGGAGGATTGTAGCAGTATACCATGGCTCAATTTCTTTGTAGTTGGGGATAATGTGGCAAGCTCACCTCCTCCTAGTTCACCAAGCATGCCTATCTGTGTCAAGGAACTGTGCCTCAAACTGTGAACTCACACAAACTGCCCCTCCCATAGGTTGCTCTGATCAGATACTCTGTCAGAGTAATAAGAGATTATATGAGCAAAGAGATCAAGATTATTATGAGGGGACCCACAGAGACGGCTGACCTAAGATAGTGGGGGCTCACTGACTGAAATGACAGCTGAGGGACCTTCATGGAGTAGAATTAAAACCCTCCAAATGTAGGTGACAGGAGTGGCAGTTTGTGGAGTCTCTTGCAGTAGGACCAGAGTTTATTCCTGGTGCATGAATTGGCTTCTCAGAGCCCATTCCCTACCCTACGAGGAACACCTGACTTACCATTGATGCTGGGGGAAGGGGCTCAGCACACCTCAACTGGACTTGCCAGACCCAATTGACTAACCCTGGGATTCCTTACTCTTTCTGAGGAATGGCTGGGAGGAAATGGGGGAGAGCTGAGATGAGGGGAAGAAGGGGGAGCAGTGGGATAAGAAAAAAAAAGATGTTTTAAATAAAGAAAAGAAAGCAATACAGTCTATCTAAGACCCACGCTTAATGATTTTATTTTGCTGTTGTTTGGTTTTGTTTCATGGTGTGAGACAGTTTCATGCTGCCAGGCTGTTTCGAACTTGCTATGTAGTTAAGGCCGACATGGAAGATGTGATTTCTACTCTGTCTTCTTTCTAGTGCTAGGATGACACACATGAGCCACTAAATCCAGCTCTGTCTATTGACTTAAAACTTTATGTGTGCTTTATGGTTCATCTTATAGACAAGCTAACAAAGAATCCCCTTCATTTCCCTATTAATTTTTGTGCACTTAATTCTTTCAAATAAGACAAAATATAATAAACATTAATTTAATTGTTGTAAACATGGCCAGCCTCCCCAAAATCAAGTAATTTAAACAAAATATATAAAGATTTCTGCATTTTTGTAATGTAATTGGTAAAGGAAAAAATTGATGATAACCTCCCAAAACGAATGTAATATAAGAATAATATTCACAAATTAGTGCAATATTTTTACTTCAGGGAATATAAACTGAACTGAGATGAGGCATGTATAAAAACATATTTTGAACTTAAGGTCAGCAAATTTATAAAATGGGAAAAATAGAAAACCTAAACTGGAACACTATTGGATAGGACTTCAAGGTCTCAGACAAGGGTGGGTCTAATTATCATGCCGTGAAAGATCATGCCTAAGTTTTGTGTTAGACAGAAATTTTCCTTTCCTGATTTGACAGTATTCCAGAGCTATTTTCTTGGGGAAGTTCCTTAATCACTCTATAATTCATTCTAGCTCTTGAAAGTGTGAATAGCAATGATATTTCCTCACAGCACTATTCTGAAAGCTAAAGATTATCTTGTTTATACCCAGCTTATGCTATGAACTTGCCATTTTGTTATATTTACACCTTAACAGTCTTTGTTAATCATTCAATGGCAATGACTAAGCAAAACTATGTCAGTGAAAACAGTGTGAATTAGTCCTATTTTTTCAACTAAAAATAAACTATAGGAATCCTATGTAAAGAAATCCTATTTTAAACATAAATACAATAGAAACTTTAACACCATTTTATTTTATAGCTTTTTTCTATAATCACCATACATAATTATACCATTTTATAATAAAAACAATTTCAGACTTTGCTAAACTGCATATAGTGATATTCCTTGAATTTCAAAGGAATATTTAGCTGACTTTTTAACTGTATCTAATAACATTAAAACTTCCAAAAGAAAAAATATGTGTTTTGAAATCTGATTGCATTTACATAATGTGAGGCAGTACTAGGGACAGACTTTAAAAAATGAGAAAATACCTGGAAATGTTTTGAATAACACAGTGACAACGTGACACTATATCTTTTCTAAATACAGAGAAACCATTTTTTTATATATGTGTGTATACATGATCTGAATCAAAGAGAGACATTCTCATGTGGAAACTTCAGCCAAGGTTTGTCATTTACGCCAAGGGCTCTGTGTGCTTGTGGGAGGGATGCACAGGATGGAAGGTGGTTCTATATTTGGCAGAGCTGGAATTGAGACTTTATGTAAAGAAGAACATTTTGAAGGTTGATACATCTCTGAAGAAATGACTGGAAAACATGTTCCCATTTGTTGCAGGAAGCTTAACTTCTAAAGAAATAGAACCCCAGGCTCCCTCATTAGTGCTTAAAGGACTCCCAAAGGTGTTTTATGTGGGAAAATGGAAACAGTCGCTTTAAATATGAGCACTCAGTTATAAATGATTGTACTTATAAATGTCATGAAAGGCACTGAAGTGCTGTAAGAAAACAGTATTAGCAAATGGGAAACCAGTCACAAAATATTAGAACAACCGTTCTAAGAACTTAATAAAAGATGTAAGGATATACTGGTGGTAAAAGCAAAAGGAGAGGGTATAGTATAAAATAGCCAAATGAAGTAGACAGATGGGGGAAAATAATTTCTAGAAAGAAATAATAAAGATAATGTTATAATTAATAAGTATTAGAAGTAGGATAAGTTAATGCACTGTAATATATTCAAGCATAAAATGAGGATGTAAGTCAAGAATGAGTCAACAAAAATTTGTATTTTAAAAGGGACACTGGACTTAAAGAAGGGTATATATATATATTGGATATAGTTCTGTGATGACACTTAGCATGACACCCAAACTATGAGATTAAGAACTGGCAAATACTGCCATAAGTAACCTAGAAATCAAAGGACAATACCAACTTAATGAATTAATTTAAATAGAAAGTTTGACTGACAAGATGGAAGAGTGACCTGCTAACAGACCTGAATAGCTGAGCTAAAATGCCCAAACTCAGCGGGTAGAAAGAGAGAAACGGCTAAGGGACCTTGTCCTTTTACCTCCACGCATGTGCTATGACATGCATGAACACACACACACACACACACACACACACACACACACACACACACACACACACACACACGCAATGTAATAGAAAACTAAATTAGAAATACAGTTTGGAATCAGAAGATGAAGATTAGAGAGTCTTAAAAGAGGACCTTTACTTTTGTCCTAAAATTCTTCTTCTTCTCAAGGTCTAAAAACAAAACTGAACTGTTCTTTCCTAACACTGAATTTCTTAAGGTTCTGGTTGCTTATTCCAAACATCATCACCTCTTTACAATTTATTTGCCCTTGGAATTGCAAAGGAACCTGTTCTTAAATGTGTGTCTTCGTGGTGTGTGTGTGTGTTCATCTGTATGTTCGTGTGACTATGTTTTTAGGCCAACTTTTATGTTTCCTCTGTGGATTGTTGATAAGAGGAAAAAGCTGTATTTAAAGAGGATGTGTGTTATAGGCAGATAACAAGTGAAACAAATACATGAATTTTGTTTATGATTTCTCAATATGGAGATTGATACAAAGAAACACAGTTCAAAAGATGGGTGTTGTTATTCTTTTCTTATTAAAATTAGAAAGTATTTTATAAGGAAGAATCAACAAATAATCTTATTTTTAATATATTATTTTTATAATAAATGCTCTTTAACCAAATACATTTAAGAAGCTCAAAACCAAGTTGATAGTATGTTATTGTATTTGTAAGTTCATTTTATTCTTTTTTTATTAAAAATGACTTTTTTATCCATGTACCCCAGCTTCCCATCCCTTCTCTCATACCAATCCCTCCCAGCCAGTCTTCAGCCTCCGCTCACTCCCATTCTCCCATCCCCTTTCCAAAAAGGGCAATAAGTCCAAATGTGGGTCAGGTTAGTATGGCACATCCACACCAGGCAAGTCCGATTTCCTCATCCCAAAATCTAGACTGGGCTAGGTGTTTCTCTTCAGGAAATGAGCTCCATGGTGTCAGCCCATGCACAGGAACACAGTCTGATCCCATCCCTCAAGTCTTCACACGCTACCCAAGCCAGTCAACAGTTGCCTGCTCTTGGAGAGCCTAGCTACTTTTCCTGATGGATCTCCAGTAGTTATTCTTGATTCAGTGAGCTCCCCAGAGCTCCAGCTAGCCATCACTGTGGGAATTTTCCTCATAATAACTATCCCTTTGCTCATACAGACTCTTTTCCCCTGCTCTCAGCTAGACCAGTGCTCAGCCATGCATCTCTGCCTTCACCTCTATTCATTGTTGGATATAGTTCTGTGATGACATTTAGAGTGGTTTCATTTGAATATAGAAGAAGTCCTGTTTAGGCACCCCCTCCACAATTGGTTGGAGACCTACCCAGGGACATCCTGTGAGTTCTTGGAGGTTTCCCTAGCACCTGATCTCTGTCCAACCCCACATAGCTTCCTTTATCGAGATATCCATCTCTTCTCTCTCTCTCTCTCTCTCTCTCTCTCTCTCTCTCTCTCTCTCTCTCTCTCTCTCTCTCTCTCCTCTCACTCGAATGTTGTATTTTTTAAAATCAGGAGAAAGCATAAGATAAAATAGAGAGACTTCTATCAACATGAGAAGGAAAACACAAGTGGTTTTCAGTTGTTTGTTTGTTTTTGTTTTTGTTTTTTTGTTTGTTTTATGCAACTAGATGTGATACAACCTGCTGTAGATGATGGGTACTTTGTTCAATGTTCAAATCTTACAAAAAAAGGAGTGGCAACCTTCCTTAGGTGCAGTTTAGTATTTTCCCTGCAGTAAACACACACACACACACACACACACACACACACACACACACACACACACATACACACAAAAGGAAACCCCAACAGATGGATTCATGGAAGCCCAATCAAATTTAGGAGATCAGGACAGTTTGATGATGACTTCACATCTTTGTGTTAAGTGGTCAATGTTCCAAACTGATAATGTAGAATGAATGAGAAATTAAGCACTAAGTGAAAGAATATTAAGGCAGAGAGTCACCCACCTGTTTTTTTTTTTTTTTTTATTCCCATCTCCCCTTAGAATGATGGAATGTCAGAACCGGAAAGTAAATAGCAATGGTTCTCCATTATAGTATCTTCATTTCCTAGCCATGTCTTTAGCCTCTGTATAGGAGCTATGCTTTAAACGCAGGGAATTTTCTGGATGAGATTTGGCTCCTGAAACTAGGGGATGATTGGCAGATGGACTGATTCTAGTGCTATTTATTGACTTAACCAAAGTGAAGTCAGTGAATACTTGGTGTATGTGACACATTGTTTTATTCCTCTTCCACATGAGCTTTCCTTGGGGTTTTGAAGAAGCTGTTGAGTAGGATTTGAAGATTTCTGAAATGACTGTCCAATTTGTCAATGGCTCATCAATTTGTTGCTCATCACTTTAGATGGAATTCCCACCTTTTGCATATAGGATGCAGTTACCCAACACTTCTGTTCTGCTGAGACGGAAGGTGCTCCTCGAGAAGATAAAAGAAGGTAACTTTCAGGGATGATATTAATCAAGCCATGTGTAATGAAAGCAAGAGAGCATCTTTCCAGATCACCCTTTCTGCTTGTTCTTAACCACCGCTGAAAAGCTAGAAAACAAATTCTCTATTCTAGTTTAAGAGAAGTGTGTGTGTGTGTGTGTGTGTGTGTGTGTGTGTGTGTGTGCGCGCGTGTGTGTGCATGCATACTTGTGTGTGTGTGTGTGTGTGTGTGTGCACAAGAACATAGGAACCATGGTATATGTGTGGAAATCAGTGAAAAATCTTGGAATGATGACCCTTGCCTTCTGCATTGTTTGAGATATGATTATCCATTTTATGTTATTATGTATACCATGCTAGTTGGCCTGTGAGCTTTTGGATATGTTTCTGATTCCACTTCCCATCATTGCAGACATGCTGAGATTACAGCACAGATTTTGAGTGGATTCTACACTCCTAAACTTGGGCTTTCACAGTAATAGAACCTGTAATACAACCTTCACTTTACATACCCCTCCATTTCCCCAGCTCCCCAGAGTCTCTTTTCCTGGCAATTCCTTATAACAGATACTAATGATAAAATCAGTAGGCATTGATCAGCTGAAGGCACCATAAGCAAACGATGTAGAGCATTTGCAGTGTGATTATCATCAGGACACACATGACAAAACAGCACAATAAATGACTTGTCTGATATGTTGTGAGTGGACTAAATTAGGTAACTACTTTTACCTATTAATCAATTGTAAGTGATTAATTACATTCTAGTGGCCCACCCCCCCAAGCCCTCAGTTACTTTACAAGGACTTGACAGGTTTCAGCCAATCCTTAAAACCTTATATTAAGCTCTCTTGAATTGACCACATCTCTACTTTTGAAAGAAGTTGCCTATACTTAGGTGTATATTCATTGACCTAGCAACTTCTCCTGTCCCCTTTCAAGCAGAGTTTTCTAAGATGTGGAAAAGTTGTACTGTTGATTGCCAGGAACAGGATTCATTATTGGGAGCTTCACAGATATGAGATGCTGAATGAGAGACAGATGCTTTTGTGTTCCTATGCTTTTATGTATTGCTATGCCAACAGCTATGGGAGATTGTGTTGTTACATTGTAAATGACTGTCCCACCCACTGGTTTAATAAAAAGCACTGATTGGCCAAAGGCAGGCAGGAAATGTGGGCGTGATTACCAGACTAAGAAAACTCTGAGAACAGGAAGCACAGAGCAGAATGCCAGAGAGAAGCGGGAGGAAGCAAAGGACAACTATGCTGCTGTGAAAAAAGGTACTGAGCCCCATGGCTGAACAAGATAAGAGACATGGGATAGGTTAAGGGTAAAGAGCTAGCAAGTGATATGCCTGGGCCTTAGGTCGATCAGCCTAAGACTATTGAAAGCATCTGTGTGTCTCTGTGGGACTGTAGGACTGCGGGTCTAAACCTTGAGGTTAGGCCCGAAAGTCAGGACCCAAAACCACATACTACAAACAGCCTCTTTCATGCTAAATCAATATGGAAGAGTGCCTGCCTCATTGTACAATGCTCAATAAAACATGGCAATTAGAGATTGCTATGCTATGGCTTATTCTATTTTTCTTATTTTGTGTGTCTATGCCTATAAGTGTAATGTGTATGTGGGTAGGAGTGCACATGACTATAGCTATATGAATATATGTATATATATATGTGTGTGTGTGTGTGTGTGTGTGTGTGTGTGTGTGTGTGTGTTTGGAAGCCCAAGGTTGATACTTGGAGTCATTCATTGAAATAGAGACAACATGTCAATGAAGCCCAGATCTTACTGAAATTGTTAGTGTAGATACCATGCCCTGTCACGGCCTTCAAATGCTAAAATTAGTGGTGTTCCTAACACTCAGGAGATATTTACTTCTGACTTCCGATCCTGTACTTCATGGCAAGGGCTTTAAGTACTCAGCTATCTCCCCAGCCTCTAGCTTCTGTAACTTAGTGATTGATAGTTTTCTAAATACATAAATGGCTCAATTACAGTAAGAAATGGAGAAATTATCTGGAATTATTCTGCTAGAGAGGTTCATTTTAGTATCATAGTGAATAATACATGGATGTTTGAAATTGTATGATATATAAATCTTAAGACTCCTTTTCACAGTTTTATTATTTCCTATATTCATGTAATGACTTCACACTCTTTTCTTGTTCAGCTATAAAGAATATGATTAACACACCCTTAATAATTAATGTCTATTGTTACTCAAGTTCTATCATTCTGAATTAGTTTTAGTGTTGACATCCTTTCCCCTAAACTGTACAGCATAGTGTTAACCACTTCCTAAGGTAATATCTACGATGAAATATTTGGGCCAAAGTTTGCTGTTTAAAAACCTTTGAATAATAAATTGGATAGATAGTTCAGTGGTTAAGAATATGTGTTTTTCTTGAAAAGGAGCCAGTTTCAATTCCCAGCACCCACATCTGGAACTTCAAAATCTACTGCACTTCCAGTTTCAGGAATCTGACAGGCTCAGATTTCTAAAGGTGTCTACACTTATAAGCACAAACCAGCACACACAAACACATGCACACACATACACACATATACACACATACACACACATACATATACATACTCATACACCCACACACTAACACACACAGGTACACATTCCTACACATATACACACACACATGCACACACAGACACTCATTCATACACACACATAAGCACACACACCTCCCTATACATATGTACACACAGTTAAAAATAAAATAAGTTCTTGATTAAAAAAAAAAAAAAACAAACTAAAACCTATGATTCACTTGTGAAAATGTCCTTTTAAAGACACAAGTTAAATCCATGCACATTCCAGTCTAGAATTCATTTGCTTCCTTCTAAAATGCATGAGAATATATTCAGATAATGTAGATTTTTATATATTGATATCATCTTTGCAAAAAATAATTGTATTGTGCAGTTTCCAATCTTCAGTCTTAAATTCATCTTAAAGAACATCTTAATGTACAGCATAAATTATCTTTAAAACACACTGTGAAGACAATGGCATAAACTGGACAAGGCACAAAAGCCTGTTGAAACAACTAGGGATAATTCAGTCAGTAAATGATGAAAAAAGGCCCATATCTTTGAATGTTAAGGTAAGAACTATTACCATGTGAGCAAGCAGAATTAACATGTCAGCACTCCCATTTCTTCAAATACATACAGCGGTAGCAGCCAGAATCACTCAATCTTAGGAAAGCTTAGGTGCCATCCGTGTGAAGGAAGTTAAAGGCATCAGGAGAGCAGTCTGAATAAATGTAGGAAAACATGTCCCAAGTCAGTGGTCTTTGAAATATTTCTCTTTTCCTCTTGTGTGTTGCTTGGGGGTTTGTTGAATAAGTCTGTGTGAGATTTCTTGATTGTTTGTTTAGGGGACTGACAAGTATTACATGGAGTAAGTGATGACTTGTCACAGGTCAGTATTTCAAGAGGACTGCGTAGTTAAGTTTAGAGTGAAGTCACTTAAGGTTTAGGAGTTTAATGTTCGATTTCCCACTGATTTATGCCAGGTTTTACTCTATTAAAAATTGGACCATAAAACTGTTCTAATAAGGATGATTCGGACTTTGACTAAAGAAGAAAAAAAAATGAGAATAAGAGCCAGCTCATTTTATTACTAAGGCAAGACTGATTTATTTTCAGCATGCCCACTTCATATCCCACACACTAGTATAATGCAGTCAAAACTGGGGAGCATCTTGGCTGGATACTTATAGACCTAACCCTACTGGTTCCTTAGATCTTCTCCCACTCACAGAAGCCACAGCAGACACTCATCGACCACCAAAACTGTTTTTCTGCAATGTCTGAACTTATTGTGTAGATGAATAACATTATTAAAATTATTAAATGTTGTATGAAAATTTATATTTGACAACCAAATGCAGACATTATGAGAAAGCAGATAACAAAGTGCAAGCAAATATTATATATAATGAGAAATGAAAAATGTCCTATGACTTATGAATATATATATCAGAAGCTATACAAGTGTGATAGGCAGTTTGATGTCCACATTGCTAGGTGATCACAGTACAACCAGAAATTACAAATACATCAGAAAGGAATTAGCAATCCCTCAGCATCAGAAAATGAGTGACTGCTATGCTCACTTCAACATAAACAGTCTTCCGTGGAACAGTCTTTTATAACAGGAGAACGTCTTGTACAGAAGTGTAAGGCACATGACACTCTTCTCACCACCCCTCCCCTCCCCTCTCCTTTCTCCTCCCTTCTTCATGTCTGTCCTCTTTCACATCTTTTCATCCTCTGCCCTGAGTCTGTGTCTTTCTTCACTCTCTCATCTGTTTCTTGCTCCTGTCTTTTCTTTCATTTTCTTCTCTCTCTCTCTCTTCCACCCTCACTGTCTTCATCATGCTCTTTCCCCAGTCTTTCCTTACTTACATCTGTTTTTTCTATCCTCCCTCCCCCCGTCTCTGTCTCTGTCTCCCTGACATTTTTTCCTTTTCCCATCCTCTCTCTCCCTTTCAGCTGTGTCTCTTTGTGTCTCTTCTGTTCCTTTTCACTTATTCTTGTACTTATAAAAAAAATCATACCTCTTATAAGTGAAAGAATGAGAAAATATACCCACAGAGTCTAGTGACCTAATTACGAATCCTGAAATTCATGGTCAGTATATGAGGGGCACGCAAAATTAGCCTAACCTCCACTCTTGGCTTTGACTACCCCAAAATGGAGATGTAGACTTTCCTATTCCATAAACATTCTTAGAAATTCACAGAAAGCATCCATATCAATAAACTTTCCTGAAAGAAGTTTGCAAAAATGTAATTTTTATATACTAGTATTGGATAAATGGCAATGTCACCTTCATTTATATTTGGAAGAAAATAATTTTCTTATCTCTATTACTGTCTTATGAACTGATAGCATCATGTCCCATACATGTATACCAAACTAGTATCACACACACACACACACACACACACACACACACACACACACACACACACACACACAAATAACATTTCAGAGCAGAGTGATTCCGGAATATTGTAGAATATTCTATTTAAATCTCTTCAAACATCATGTATATTCTGTAAGAATGAAGCATAGATATAAAACAATGAATTATATAGCTTCTCAGGACACTTGAATTTATTGGAAAAAATTTAATCTTTTCTTCATAGCTTTATATTCATTCTAATAAATCTTCCTAATCTATTTTTCCTTAAAGATTTACAAGAATAAATAGTCATAAGGGAGGAATAGATAGTATGATTTGCACCGTTAACAAATTCCTAATGTTAACCAAAGTAGCTCAGCAATGAAGAAAACTGACTAATACATGGACAGATACAAACCAGAAATTTGAGATATCTGTGCACAAAATTTACCAGAAAAAAAAAGATAGATGCATTTGTGTTAAACATTCTATAAGCCCAATGGAATCATTTAAACTTCTGGGCTTGTGAAAAGTTGGAATGTTGCAGGTGCAGAACCAAATTATCTTGGGGTATTATTTCCATTATCTACCAACCCGAAGGCTACTGTAACATCATCAGATACCATCTGAGGCCTATAGCAGTGACTTGTTTGCTTTGCTATAACCTCTCTACCTGATATTCTGACAAATGTTTTTGAAATATGCCTGGAGTTCTGACTTTCTTTATTACAAAAATTTCATTAAACTGTTACCATGGTGCAACTTAAATCTGTGTTCTTGGGATACAGCCGCTATATATGACTCCAGAATAAATTACCCCTCATTTCCTGAGGTAAGAGTATGTGTTTGTGTGGTTAAAAAAAAAAAAAAAAAGTCTTAGGTTACACTGAGGTTGAGACTGGCTTAAGAGAAAATACCACATTTATGTAAGTAGAGAGATGACAAACACAGTCAATCCTGTCATGGAATACTAACTTTATCAGGTGGCAATATACAGAAAAAATAGAGAATGGAAGAGAGCTGGTCTAATACCTGCACTATAAACATTCAGAGAAGCATCTCAAGTATTGGACACTGTATCCAGAGTGTTTCCCCAGTTCCAAGATGTGAATTTGACTGATTGATTTGGATATCACAGCTGAAAAATTGGTTCACAGAAGGTATCAGTAAAGTAAAGAAAACACCATTTTTTCCAACAATGTACACAAATAAAAATGTGAAGAACTATTAGTTTTTAGAAACAAATTTAATGTTTGTTATCCAAGTAATGAAGAGTAACACTAACTGCAAAAGCACAAGATAAAGTTACTCAGGTGTACATTTTAGAGAAAGAAAGAAAGAAAGAAAGAAAGAAAGAAAGAAAGAAAGAAAGAAAGAAAGAAAGAAAGAAAGATTATCCCAACTTTATTATAATTCAAACACAAAAAGCAGAATCAATGTATCAATGTCAACGGTCAACTGCCAAAGTGAATAGGGAGAACCCAAGTATAACTTTAATTTTAATAAAGACAAGCAGCCTTGTAGAAAACACAATTAATAAAGTTACTCAAAGAAATGTCTTCTAAGACACCTGATAAAGTTTAAACAAATAACAAAATAGAGATATCTTCCTACATGATTAGTATACAATCTCCGGAATCAAACAGTGGCTATGGCTACTATGTATTAGAGTAATCGACAGCCTTCTGCATAGATAAAAGTCCAGTGAATAGACATGAACGCATGCCTGACACTATCGACCCAGCTAAGCACCTGAAGCAGGAGAAATCACAGACCTTAGCAAGCACACACTACCACTGATGCAGACTACAGATTCCTAAGTACATACACATATAGCCATCAATAAGGCTGGCTCTTGTTGCTCATTTTTTAATAAAGTTCATTTTTTACAGCAATTAGAAATTACTATCAAGCTCTACAGGTGATCCAAAATGCAGAGAATAAATTTTCTTCGAGTATTCGATTCCAAATGGGACATTTATAATACAACCTCTATACCCGAGGCTCATGGATTATCATGTATAAGGGGGCAGAAAGCTTTTAAGAACCAAAGTACCTGGATGTTCATGAGGAAAGAATGCACTGAAGACATGCCCCATGGGTCTGAACTAATGAACTCTAAATGATATAGTGAGTACAAGGGGCCACAGTGGCCAGCAGGCTAAATTAAATAGGAAAACTTGACCATACCCCACACATAGATAAAGAGCCTTACATAGTCAAAGGGTGCCAACAGAGGCAAATCAGTTTTATTCAGGAAAAATAATTCCAAATAGGTTTCCAACTTTAAGTGTGCATCCCTGATCACATGTGCATTCTAGGACAACTATAAGCAGACTTGAGGTTGTAAATATAACAGTGATATTTATAAAATTAGAAAACATAAATTTGAGAAGTGGTGTGATAAGATACAGGGACACGACTTAAGGATGAGAGGCCGGAGTGAAAATGTATGTACAGTGTACACAAGAGCAAAATTCACAGAAAAACTAACTAACTAACTAACTAAGTAACTAACTAAGTAACTAACTAACTAACTAACTAACTAGCTAGCTAGCTAAAGAGTTCTGAAGAAAAGAAAGACAGAGGAGAGAAGAAAAATCTTGTACCCAGTGTGAGTACCTGTTTCAGATGTGTATAAATAAAGAGATTATTAATAGTCTGCTGTCGTGTTAGGGGATGTACATGCAATATATAAGTCAACTCTAGAGATAAGAGCGGTAGGTCTATTTAATGGGTAAATAGTTACTTGAGATACACTTTCTCTGGGGCCACAGTGAGTAAAATACACATCTGCTTAAAAGCTGTTATCATTTAGAGCTAAACACCAAAGTTTCTCATCATTATAACTGTATATTTGAGCAGGGTCGGAAGCATAATGGGCAAGAAGAAAGTGAACTCATTCCAAATTCTTTCACTTTATAAAAAAAAAAAAAAAAAACAACAAAACAAAACAAAACAAAAACAAAAACAAAAAAAAACACAAAAAAGCAAATGGTGTGGCATCCTTTAGAATTTCAGAAGCAATTAGGTTTCATCTTTTTAATAAAATATGTTCTAGAAGAATCTTTACATAGAATCCAAATAGCTAATGAATCATAAAGTTAAACAAATGAAAAAATTTGCTTAACCATAAATTGATGATAATTCTCCAATGTTATATAACATTATAAAAAAGCAAATTTATTATATATAGGTTTAAAGTGAAAGATAAAACCTGGAATGATCTTCTCAGAGGAATGTATTATTTCAATACATTTTGTACTTTTACTAAACAGAAAATAATGGCTAAATTAATAGCACATAAAGACTCAGTATCACAAAAAAAGTAAAAATTCTAACAGTGATGATGTCATGTGAAGCTTGAAAACAAAAACACTGGACTTCACTACTAAGAATTAACTAACCAGAATCGTAAACAATAACATGTTGTTTTTAAGGAGTAAAAGAAAATTCAGTAAGAAATCCAGAAAGCCAAACCAATTGACCTTGGGCTCTAAGAGGCAGCCATTGAAAATGTTTGCATCACTTTACATGTCATGCTGGTGCCTAGAAAGCTCTCTGTGTGTGAATGGCTGCGGAAGTTCCTTTCTGCATGATTTAGTTGCCTGCATCTATTTTTTGATGTTTCAGAAGGTATTTTATTAAAAAAGAATGTTATTCTAAAATATATAAAAATAAGGTATATATTTAATTTAAAAATTAAAGTCATTTTCATTACTGCAGTTTATCACACTGATAAAATTATATTTATGTCCAAAGGTTTTTATCATTTTCTGTGAATGCTTATGAGTATTACTAATACTTTGTACCATTTTATGTTTTACTTTGATGAAAAAAATCCTCTAGTTTTCCTTAGAGTTGAAAAGCCAGTGTCCACAATTTTTCACTGTGAATTCTTTAGAAATTTAAATAATTCCAATCAAATTTTTAAGTATTCCTCCTCTCCACTTGTTTCCTTAGCTCTCAGTCAAACAAGCAAGCACATGTCACTCCTTAGAAAGGTTCATATTAATGATTTCAATTCATATTGAAAATGAAAAAAAAAATGTGGGCAGAGAGAGGATGATCCTGAACTATCCTTCATGATCTGAACTGAAGCAAGATCATTATGCCCATCACATACTTCTCAAGAATATGAAGAGAATTACAAATGAAAACATCATTTTTTTTCTAAGATTGACTTACTTTTCATGTATTTAGAATTGAACTCAGGGTCTTGAACATGATAGATAAGCACTCAACCAGTGCCCTAAACCTCTAGGCTATAGGGGAAGTACTTTGACATATTTCTTTTTCTTTTTTTTGTATTGTTTTTGTTTTTAAACTGATTATAAACTGTAAAGGAAGTAGGATTATTTCTCCTGCCCTTTCTTGTATTCATTTCGGGTATAACATTACTCTCTGCAATGCAATGCTAAAAAAGCACAAAACAAAAAAGACATTTAAATTGCTATGATATTAAACACCTTTCCTAGTAGAGTGTCACTTAAAAGTGTCTCTGCTGGAAAAAAAAATGTCAACATTTCTTATCAATTTATCTCTCTCTAACCCTAACCCTGCCACAAATAGGATATTCACAATACACAGACTGTGACCTACACATAAGAATTAAATTTATTATGCTTCTTTATTTAAAAATTGTCAATTTTTATTTTCATCTAAAGAAGTGGTCTTACATTATTTTCCAAGGCAATGAAATTGATAACCAGAAAAAGATTGTATGCAACTACATCTTACAGGCTAATGATTTTACTAAATGAAGTAGTATTGATTGAGGGGAACATTTATTCCTCATATTCTTTATCTTTCATTTGGATGCATTACTAGTGTCTGAGTCACAAGCAAGAGATATTAAAGTTACTCTTTAATAGTGGGTTTTACATATTTTCCAGGATATACAGGGATCCACTCCATTATCCCAACTCTCATCCTCTCCACTGAGAAGACAAAAACACAAATGCCTTATTGGCGAGGGGTTGTTGGGGAAAAATGAAGCATGCTTAGATGGCTGCCCAACTTAGGGAGTTCAGCCTGTCCTCTGTTCTTCATCACATGCTCTATTTCTTCTGCTACATGCATGCACACACACACACACACACACACACACACACACACACACACACACACCAACACATACACAAACACACACCAACACAAACACAGAGAGGGGGGGGGGGAGGGAGGGAGGGAGCATAAGCAAACACATGCACATAAAGTTAATCTTTAAAAAATCTAGCCTATGCCTGAAGATAAGATGTACATTGTTATAATCTGGTCAGTGGAGGTAGAATTCAGATGGACCTGGTATGAATCCCTCTTTAACTATTCGCCAACAGTGTGACTTCATAGAAGGCACCAAATCTCTAATAAAGTTCAGCTTTGTCCAATGGAAGCCTGCATGCAAACTATGAACATGAAAAGGGGAACACAGGAAAAATGCTTATCAACATTTCAGAGTAGGATTTAGTACATAATAGTTGAGAGATTTGTTAGTTATCTACACTCCTTCCTAAAGAACACCAAATGGAATATTTGAGTACCAAGTGTAATAGCAGAAGGCAGCCAACTACCAAAATGTATAACATACAAAATTTCAACTCTGATTAATATCACAGCAATTCTCATTATGGTAAACTTTTGTTAGATTAACTCCCAGGGCATTCTAAAATTCCTTTATTTACTTAATCATATTTCCTTGAGATTTGGGATATCTACATATAATTATTTTTACTCTTCAGTATTCTTCATAAATTCTTAAAAAGTGTCATTAAATTGACTGACTCTCTCTGTGTGTGCGTGCGTGCGTGTGCGTGCGTGTGTATACCATGACCACTCTGTGGAATTATCAAAGAGAACTGATATCTTCATCTCTGTATCATTATTTTGTAATTTGAGTCTTTCAGATATTATTCATAAAATATAGAATTGGCTGTTAAAATACAGCTCCTGACACTGCATTATTCAATAGTAGAGCTATGCAGCTTTGCTCCAGTCAGCTCTCTACTGCTCTGATAAAGCACCACAACTCACAACAACTTACAGTCCGTCATTGAGGAAAGTCAAGGCAGAAACTCAAGGCAGGAATCTGAAGATAGAAGTCTTTAATTTTGTGTTTGGATACTCACTATCCTACCCTCACGTTCTTCCCAGCCCACCCTTCCCAGCTTTCAGCAACTACCATTCTAAAATACAATAAATTTTGCTTAAAATGTTTCTTGCTCCACAAGTCTCTTCCACTCAGTCATCAGTTGTTTGTCCCATTTTAAACAAGTAGAGCCAGCACCTCTTACGTGACACTCATCTCAGATATCCCTGCATCAAAATGAAAACTAAATCTGTCCAGATCATCTTGTTTAGATTATCAATCCAAGTCAGCAGGAGTCATTTTTCATTGCTTTACATAGAATACACATAATGATGTTTTGGCAAATGAAACTAATTAATAAAGCTTCCAATATCCATGTAGATGATAATGTAGCTCACAAATATTGAAATAATTAGATTATGGAATAAAGGGCAATATAAAATTAAAATAAAACATCATAGTACTTATATAGGGAAAGTTTCTCTAGGATGAATGTCAGCTATCTCAAAGTAGCTTCCCACCCAAATAGTGCTACTAATATATTTGGTTATTAGCAATGTGAGTTATCAATATTTACCATTTAGTTCTGAGAGTATTCCCAGGGTTTTACTAATGTATTTTTTTAATTATTTTTATTAATTCTCCACTCATATAAAACATCCCAACTGAAGTCTCCCTTCTTTCTCTTCTCCCCAAGATATACCACTTCTCTGTTTCCTTTGGAAAGATCATGTATTCCAGTGATAACGCCAATCTCCACTATAAAGATATTGAGCCTGGACAACACTGCCTTGTAGGATTAAATAGGTCTTCGGAACAGGCAAAAAAGTCAGAGGTACCTCCATCCCCATTGTTAGGAGTCCAACCATACCCCAAAGCTAAAGAACCACTGTATGTGTTCAGAGGGCCTAGTGCTGACTCATGCAGGCTCCGTATTGGCAGCTTCAATCTCCGTGAGTCCCTATGAGCCCTGCTTAGTTGTTTCACTGAGCCATATTCCATTCCTCTCCTTGTCTCCTCAGACTTCTTTCTCCCCGTCTTCTATTAAGTTTCCTGAGCTCTGCCTAATATTTGTGGTCTCTGTTCCCATCAGCTACTGGAGGAAGGCTGTCTAATGAAGATTGGCCTAGGAATTGATCCCATGAATATAACGATATTATTAGGAATAATTTCATTGATTTTTCCCCCTTGTCATCATCCTCTTTCTACTCATCTTCCTCTTACTACTCATCCTCCTCCTCCTTCTTTTTCTTCTGAGTCTTCTTTTATTCTACACACGTTTCTAAGGCATACAGCTTCCTGATCCTGACCATCTCAGCAATGTCAGGCATGGACTCCTTCTCATGGTGAGGAACTCATGTCAGACCACTCATTGATTGGCCACTCCCACAAGCTCTGAGCCACCAAGAGCATCTTGCTGGCATGAAAGATTACGGGTCATAGATATTGTGGCTGGGTTCACTTCCCAGTCCCAATACTGGAAACCTAGCCTGAATTTAGAAGATAACTGGTTCAGGCTCCATCTCCTTCATCACTAAGAGTCATCGCTAGAGTCAACCTCGTAGGTCCCAGGAGGTTTCCATTTCCCTGGGTTTCTATACTGCTCCCTAAATACCCACCTATTTCATTTGTTTCTATCCATATTCTCTCTAATGCTCTTTTAAAATCTGTAGGAATGACTCATGACTTTGGGAGCCATCATACAGATGAGACTTCAAAAGCAAAAGCATCATGACAAAGATGGAAGAGGAAGGTTCCTGTCTTGAAAAATAAGCAGATGGTGAACTAGATCTTAATTCTTCTCATTCTCCATGACAGTGCTTTTTCCTTGACCCACTGAAAAATGGAAGCTGTATTTCATTTCTAGACCCTCATTACTGAAACCGAAATGCCTAGAGCTGTGTTATCTGAACATCGGGAGCCACAAGATGTAGAAGTCTGATGGAGAGTTACCCGAAGTCAGTGTGTGACATATGTGAAGCCTAGTTCTGTTTCTTTGATCTGGACTGCTGTGGTGCAGTTGTTGCCTCCAAACCATGTATAATCTCCTCTTGCCTTTCACTTTGCCTGTCCACGCCTTTGCCTCCTGCCTCTATCATCCTCCATCCTTACTGTACTCAGCTTCTTCTGAGAACGTCCCTCTGATTCGTTCTTTCTTTAAGATTCATCTTCTTAGCACATGTCTAAGTTGCAATCATTTTATGGTACTTGCGCTGGCCAATTCTTAAAAATACTTTTTTATAATCTTATTCTGGTACAAAACCCCAAATCTCCACTTTTAATAAGAAAGCACTATAAAGATTTTTAGTTCCATAGCTAATCTGTAAAAGATAGGTAGAAAATGTTCTTTGTGCAATCCTTCATGTTAGAAACTTTTAAAGAAAGTCAACAGGAAAGGGAAATCACATTAGAATAGTATTTCTCATAAGTAGTATCATATCTCCTATGAAAATAAATTACATTAGGATTTATTTTTAGAAGAAGTCATCACTGTTGTTGGAGAGATGTCTCAGTGGTTAAAAGCATTTGTTCTTTCAAAGGACACAAGTTCAATTCTAAGCTCTGACATGGGGACTTACAACCACCTTTAAGTTCAGTTACAGGAGATTCAACATCTTCTGACCTTAAAGGATGCTAGTTAACGCTCATGGTGTACGTTTATATCCAAGAAGAATGACATAGAAATTGTTGTGCTCTTATCCAGTGGATTATTACTTAGATGTTACAAAACAATGGTATTAGGGAATTTGAAGATTAATGTATAGAACTAGAAAAAAAAAAAAAAAAACCTTGAATGAGATAACCCAGACCTAGAAAGACAAACATTGCATAGACTCACTCATAAGTGGATATTAACTTTAATGTAAATAATAACCAAGCTGAAATCCACAGACCCAAAGAGGCTATGTATGGCCCCTACACCTATAAAATTAAGGTTCTATTTTTTTTAATTTCGCTACATCGACGTGTATATAGGTGCACAGTTATATAAATACAGTCCTTTGGATCTGTATATTGTAGCTGGGTTTATATTATCTGGACAAATATTTTGTATGGGTAGGACCTGCTTCCCTGGAAGTTGTCAGGGCTCTAACTATTTCTGGATAATTAGACTTAAGGCCATTGAATACAAGTAAATCCTTGCTAATACTAGAAAGTAAACTGATTTCCAGGGACTAGTGGGATCGTGGATCTTAGAAGAAAACCTAATGTCCCTTCTAGACAATCATAATTCCTATCTGCATTTTTATACATATTATAAACACAGATAAGTGTTGTTCTCTCTTCATCAAAGAAGGGCCCCTCCCTTTGTAGCCAACCAAAGCATAGTACAGAAGACGACTAAGGGGAACACTCCACATTGCTAGTTGGAATAAAATCTTGTACAGCCACTTTGGAAATCAATAAAACAGTTTCTCAGAAAATAATAATTAACCTATTTCATGATATAGCAATGCCACTCATGGACATGTACTCAAAGAATCTACATTTATTCCACAAGAACATTTGCTCACCTCTGTTCACAGCAGCAATATTTGTATTAGCGGAAACCTGGAAACAATGTAGATGCCCATAAACTGAAGAATAAATATAGATGTGATACATTGACACAATGGAGTATTACTCAGCAGTAAACAATAACGATATCTTAAATTTTTCAGGCAAATGAATGGAACTAAAATAACCATCCTGAGTTAGGTAACCCAGACTCAGAAAAACAAATATGGTATGTACTCACTCATAAGTAGATATTAGACAAAAAGCAAAGGAGAAACATGTTACAGTCTACAACCCCAGAGAAACCAGGTAACAAGGAGGACTGACGAGAGACAGTCATGGATCTCCCGAAAGAAAAAGTAGGTATGGTCTCCTCAGTTAATTGGAAGCTTGTGGGTGATGGAAGGGACAGAAAGGGGGATGGAGAATAATGGAGAATAATGTGAAGTAACAGGATGGTAGAGCTGGGGGAGACACAGAGGCGAAAAGCAAGGAGAGAGATAACTTGCTAGAGGGAGCCATTATGGGGTTAGGGATAAACCTAGTGCTAGAAAACCTCCCAGGAAGAATGACTCAGAGCTAAAATTCCAAACAGTAGTGGAAAGGGTGCCTGACCTTTCCTTCCCCCAATCAGATTGATGCCTACCCTAACTGTCATCATAGAACCTTCATTCATCAACTGATGGAAGCAGATGCGAGATCCACAGCTAAGCCCTGGAATCCATCTAAGAGAGAGCAGAGAGATTATATGAGCAATGGGGGAAATATCATGATGAAGAAACCCACAGAGACAGCTGACCCGAGCCACTTTGAGCTCATTGACTCAAGTGACAGCTGGAAATTTGCATATGACCAAACTAGACCCCCTGAATGTGGATGACAGTTGTGTGCCTTGGGATGTTTGTGAGACCACTGCTGGTGGGACCAGAATGTATCCCTATTGCATGAACTGGCCTTTTAGAGCTCCTTCTATATACGACCTGGCTCAGTCTTCATACAGAGGGAGGGGATTGGTCGTGCCTCATTGATAGATAAGCTAGATTTGTTGACTTCCCATGGGAGGTCTTTTTCTCTCGGAGAAGTGGATTGATGAGGGGGAGGGAGAACAAACCAACAAAAGAAAATCACAACTAGATAGAGTACAGTGAGTAATGGGTGGGGAAATACCATTGATACAGATAATTCAAATGTAACAGTTGCACCTAGGAATCAAGGAACAAGGCAGGAGAGATGGCAGAAAGATTGTAAGAACCAGAAGACCAGCACTCTGTGAGATTGTATCTCCTACAAAGGACAGGGAAGCTCCCCCTGTAATACCACAACAACATGGCTGCTTAAACAAGACTGGTAAGTCAAGATGGAGCCAAAGTTAAGAAACAAAGACTACAACACACGGAAATGTAAATATATATTTCATTACTTCAAGAATCACTTAAACCTTTGAATATTGATCTTTCAAACATTAGCTTAAAAACCCTCTATTAGGGAATTAGAAAGAGACCAGTGGGAGACAGGAAAAGGCCATTAGTGTAGGGAATGGAGGACAGACACATTTTATCAATCTACCATATACATGTATAAAATGTCATAAATAAATTAAGATACATTCCAAAACTTGGAAAAGGTAGACTAAGACATAAACATAAAACACACATTTATATTCAGAAAAATAAGGATATATTATGTCCTCCTAACTTTTACTAGAATATCAATCACAAGCCTGTGGAAAAATAAATTTAAAGCTCTTCAGCATATATTTTGGGGCATTAAAATTGTGAGAAATAATATATGTATTCTATTTGAATAGTATATATTTATATCTCAATTTCTGGGTAAAATAGTTTGTCACTGCTGTATTAAAAAGAAAAGAAAATGAATGAATAAAATGATATATGAAATATTTATGAGAAAATTTATATATATATATATATGTTTGTGGCTTATGTTAAATAAAAAATATTTCAATATGGCTATGAACCTAATACTGGGAGCATGGGAACTTGTCCCACCCAACTTATATAGATGGTTTAAGAGTGAAGGAAAGGTCAAACAATAGTCATTAGAATATGGAGAAAATAAAAACAAAAACACTTAAGTGATAAATATGATATAGAACTGTTGTGGAATATTACATTAAATATGTAAAGATGTGTCACATTTGCTTATGTTGTAGAATATTACTTTATGTAAAAGTGTTTTATTTGTTTAAGCTGTATTTGTTTATCAATATAAAGATGTGTTGCCTTGCTGTTTGAGACATCTGATTTGTCTAGTAAAAAGTTGAATGGCCAATAGCTAAGCAGTAGAGGAATAGAGAGACCTCTGCTCCAACATAAAGGAAGAAGATAATGAGGGAGACAGAGAGGAAGGTACCAGGGAGCAGCCAGCCAGGCAGAAGGACGTACAGAATGGAAGACAGATAAAAAGCACCGAGACAAAACGTAGATGAAAAGAAACGGGTTAAATTAAGTTTCTAAAGCTAGCAAGAAATCAGTCCGAGCTAAGGCTGGGCATTCATGACTAATAAGTCTCCTGTTATGATTTGGAGGCTGGTGGTCCAAGAAAGCCCGCTACATGGAACTCACCTTTAATGCTTGTATTTCAATACCATGTTAGTTATTTTTTCCCAAATATGTTTGTTCTATTAAGCTAAAATTTTATACTACTAAATATTAAAAAAGCAGCGTTAGTAAGTTACCATTAGCATTTTGAGTATTTGTGGACAAGGCTATATGTGTGAATAAGATACATTATAAAACATGCTGATGTGTTTTATGATTCATAATTATGAATCTTGCTTTTACTGAACCAAGACTAACAATTGGGTAGTTTGACTAGAGACTCGTGGTCTTATTGTACTTGTCAGCAATATACTTTATTTCTAGATATGTTAAATGACACAACTTCCCTCAACCATGAACACTTGAAATTTTTACTTTCCAAAAGAATACCACATGCTTTTTAATTTTTTTTAAAATTGTTTTAATGGATATGCTACTAAATAATACATGACAAAATAAAAGAGTTAAAGAAAAGAGAAAAGAAAAATTATAAGATTAGCAAAAAAGTCATCACTCAATTATGTAACTGTTTTGAAATTTAGGAAATTATTTCTATCCCAAACGAATTAAAAAGTATTGCAACCTTTTCCAAAACAAAATGTTCAAGCAAAGGCTGTATAGCTTTGAGAAAACAATTAAAATAACTTCACATTAAACATGTTGGAAGTTTTCATTTCTGGTCAGTCTTTATATTTATCTGTGTTTTCTAGAATCCAGGTGATTGCAGATTCTAGCCGATGATATGCCACATGTCTTTTCAAGGTTAACCCTATTGTGGGTTCCTATTAGACAGAATTCACATCCGTATATTTTCCTTGTTTTTGACATTAAAAATGAATATAACAAACATTTAAATTTTGGGGACACCAAATATGAAACATTTTATCAAATAAAATAATTTCTATTTCTTGCATTTAGCATTCCATTTATTGTTCTTAGAAAAAACCAATTATTATACATATTTCTTATAAAACTGTATCCATACAAGTTTGATGAATACAATTTTTAAAGTCATAGAATACTTTTTTAGTTACCACGTCTGACTTCTCCTCAAAAACACCAACCTCTGTAGTTTTTATTACAGAAAACAAGTCACTTTTATGGAGGAAAATGTAATTCCATTATTTAGATAGGACTTATTTAATTCAGTCCTGAAATGAAAATCTTATTTGAACAAAGAAAGAGTAAGAGAAAATCCACAAAGTTGGTAGGTGGGTAAGGAGGCAGGGAAGATGTGAAAAAAGTGAGATAGAGAAAATGTGATTAAAAAAAAAAAACATTGTATGAAAAACAAATAAAAATTAGAAAACAAAAAACATAGTTAAGAAATTAAAAAATAATAAAGAATTCATTTGAATTTGTTGGTAAATGGAAAGCAAAGAAGAAAAACATAAAATGTTATCCTGCAGAGAGGAAGTAGGATGGGGTGGTAGCTGCTGACATCCATTCCCAAGAACAGAAATTTCTACCAAGTTCAAAGGCATCATTAAAATAATACTCAAGCTCCTTTTTCTATTTGTGAGGTATAAGCAAATCCAAAGAGTAGGCTACTGTGCTTCCCCAGCCTTATGAATAATATTGCCCTCTCATGAAAATTATGACCTCTAACTCCTGGTAATCAAGATTATTTATTAATGTGGACTTAATACTGTGTTTTTATCTCCAGGAGTGCTGGTGGAGCCTCAGAGCAAGTGATTCCATGAACTTAAGTGTAGACAACCGACATTTCAATTTTCTTCAATTGTAGTCTAAAAAAATCCACCTCAGAGCACCAAATGCATTTCTTTGAGTGAAATAACAGTAAACTTGTTTTTCAAAGACAAAATGTATATTTATTTTTGATAACCATACCATTTTGTAACAGAATTTTTTTGGAGAGATGCAATGCACATGTATTCACCCCAGATAAAGTAATTAAGATGGACCAAAGTAAGGATACCATTGAAGCCCAAATTAATGAATCAATAAGCTTTGTCTGGCACTTATGAGAACGCAAGTGAGGCGTTACTTACAGAAGCAGGAATTATTCAAAGGCAGTTGCATCACACCACAATATTGGCGACAACTCACCAAAGCTGAAAACCTGTGCCACACTGCTCATCCAGCAGCCAGCTCAAAACATAGTGGAGCATTCTCAGGAAACTTATTTTTAAGGCCAATTTCAAAATACTTATAATATCACAATATTGAAATTACCTCACTTATTTCACATAATATTCTATTTTCACTAAAAGGTTGATAGTTTTTTTTTTAAAAGCCTATGGGGCATAATTAATTTACAAAACAGGTTTTAGAATAGAAAACTGAATAATATACATTTTTCATCGTGTTTTATTATGTTCATATGTATTTTAATTATTTAAAAGAAAATATTCTATGTAATTTTAGTAGTTGTGGGAGAAAACTTCAACTTTTGATATTTGACTTTGCTACATTGGCATGCCAATAGAAATATATTGGGATTGATTTACAATTTGAAAGTGCTTACTAAATTATTAGCATTATTAACATTCATGAACACTTTTCCCAGTGCTATACCATAGACATACACCACAGGGTCTACTTAGAAAGATGATTTATAGAGAATTTAGAAAGCTAGACATTTAGAGAGCAAATAAACAACTTATTCGTGTGTTTAATAAAAATGGACCATGACAAGAAAACTTAACACTTAATATAAAGAGCCATATTGTAAATTAAAATCACACACTAATTGAGGGCTCTCAAAATACCTGCTAGTTGCATTTTATTGCAAACCATCCTTATGAAAATATAATATATTATGAAATGTTTTGCTATTTAAGCTAATATGACATACTCACACAAGGTTTATAAGCTTATAATCACCAATAAAAATATATTTCATATACATATAATCATAATGCAGATAATCTTGAAACTCTGACAGTCAAATTACAAGCGAAGTGAACTAATAGATTTAAACTTGAAGGTTATGTCCCTAGACTCTAGTATGCATATTATTTTCAAATATTTACTATATATTTGATATATCTGTATTTTAACAACTTCAAAGAAGCATATACCATTTTATTTGGTTTATTTTTTTTAAGTGGGAAGAATTAATTGAAAAAAAATGTAGTTATCAAGATGGTGGAGTGTGTGAAAGATCTTGCCACTAATCCTAATGATCTTGGTTCAACCTGTGGCCTCCACAGTGGAAGGAGAAAGCAAAGTATGCAATTGTCCTCTCACCTCCATCCTTGTATGCACACACACACACACACACTGAAAGAGAATTAGCTAGGAATTTTAGCAAGATAAAGAGTAATTTATGGGCCCTGGATAATAGACTAGGAGAAAGACGTGAATAAAATACATACACTATTTCATAATTTTAATTATGTTGATCCTAAGACTTTTTAAATAAAATATAAAAGTAAAAGTTTGCACACAACATTTAACCCAAAATGTGATAAATAAAACATTTAAAAAATAATTAGTGTCAGCATTGTGAAGAATACCTGGTACCTTGGGTCTATATAGACTGAAGCAAGAAGATTGCTGCTAATTCAAGGACAGTATGTTCCGCATAAAGAATAGCAAGCCAGTCAGACTCTGCCTCAAATAGGTAGGTAGGCTGGTAGGTATGCGTGTGTGTGTGTGTGTGTGTGTGTGTGTGTGTGTGTGTGTATACACATTACGGTGGGTGGATGAATAGATAGATAGATTCAGAGAGTCAGAGAGATAGATGCATACATAAATGAGTGCTAGTGAAATAGGTTGAGAAATTAGGATAATTGAACCAGTAGCTCTAGCATCAGGAGCTTTATTATAGTTTTGAAACTTATGAGAATTATCTTCATTGTTTACTTTACTGATCCCTTTCTATTGCAATTTCAAGTTCATAAACAGACTAATTTATTATCTTTTCATTTCAATAAATATATCTTTTTGTAATGATACATTAGTAATTTAGTATATATTGTTAATTCAAAGGTAAACAGAGTAGATCAGTAGATGCTCTTGTCTCTTTCTAATCTTAATGGGCATCTCTCCATCTTTTTTTTCTCATTAGATAATGTAATAAATTATCATAAAATAAGTGTGTGAAGTATCTAAAAAAATTCAGAAAAATAACTAATCCTTGCATGCTGTTAATTAAACTATGTTACAAAATTAACTTTATTAAAAAATGTATCCTTATTCATATTGTGAAAAAACAGGAAAGTAGTTGTCATGACCTTTCCAAGCATCTATATTTGAAATGAGGACCAGCGGCTGTTATCATTATAGTGGACAATGAATTAGGACATTGCAAGAGGAGTCAGATTTTCGAAGAGGTAGCTGCAAACTTTCAAACATTAACCTTTCAGCAAGCAGTCTTCTAACTGCATGTGATGGCTCAGTTGGACACGAATCAGCAGAAGCTTTGGGCCTTGTACCTACTAGATGAAAGAACTGCACAGGATTTATTTGCACTGGCCACAAAGTTAGAGGGTGAATCAAAGACAGTAAATTGAATTAGCCATTCTTTTTTTATGGCCCAAGGTTGACACATCCTAAAAATTAAATTCCTAATAAGGTATTTATTTAACCATCTCTTAACTCACACAGAACAGTCTTCAACTGGCTATAATGCTCAGTGAACATGAACAGAAAAATGATTACGTATTTTGCTTCTGGTGGTCCAAGAAGGCAAGACACAATTCTTGCAATCAATTCTAAACAGTTTTGAGCAGAAGGCATTTTAATTTTCATCTCAATAAAAGCTTTAGTGGACGGATAGGGACTCAACACAAAGAGTTCTTTGTTCTCTCCCCATGGACCTCCATTAACTCAAGACATATATTTTTACCTCTACTTCATTAAAAACTTGCTTAGACTTTCGAATGGCTCCTGATTTATTCTTTGGTAATGTGTTCTAGCTAAAATACCTGTAACCTAAGCAACATTACTAAGGTGATTTTCAATACTACAATTTCAGGTTACAATATTTAAAAAAAATAGTAGAATTCAAGAAATGATGAGTCTTACAAACTTCTATTCAAAAATATTTATGTAGTGAATATAATATTATTATTTGAAATAATTGAGATCGTTCTAAATATTCATATGTATATCTCTATATGTTTTTAAATACTTTTGTGGGTATAAGTTGGAAAGCACTGTAGCTAAGTGTGGAATATAATTTTGAGACTTAACCCGATTTATGTATGTATGTGTAGGTGTGAATGCTGTGTGTACTGGTACCTGCTTTGACTAGAAGATGGCATTAGGTTTCATTATCTGGAGTTACAGGTGTTTGCAAGTCACTGGAGGAAGGTGGTGAGAACTGATTTTAGGTCCTTTCAAACAGGAGGTGCTCTAAGCTACTGAGTCAGCTCTCTAACACCACATGTAGTGAATTTTGCATCTATCATTCATTTAGACTGGGACCTTTTCCTCCAAGCAAACTGTAATAGATATGAGATAACATATCTAGGCTTTCTTTTTTGTTAAACTGACCATTAGTGCAATAGGAATTGGATATGACCAATTAGTCATTGACTACCTTTTTGCACTGACCCATTTAGAAACTGATTTTTTTTCTGTTCTGTTAAAAGCTGTATCAAATGCTTCTTTATAGTTTTGTTTAATTTGTAGATTGTGTGTGTATGTGTATTTTGATTAAAAAGAGAAAAATAGCTGGGTGGTGATGGTGCTTGCTTTTACTTCTAATATTCAAGAGACAGAGGTAGATAGATCTCTGTGAGTTCATGGCCAACCTGACATACAAAGTAAGTAATAAATAAACAAACAAACAAACAAACAAACATGACAAATCATAACAAACAAAAAAATCCAAGGGGATAGAATGATAAAATACGGTTATTTCCTGTTCTTTCCTAAGACTATTTTCAATTAACTAGGTTAGGTCTACCCAGTTCATGCTGCAATGATAGGTGCTTTAAAAGTGGATTTGGAAACTGCATTTTGTCTTAAGTTCTAAGATGATGTGTCATTGAGACCACCTACTTTTTTCTGTTCAGAGAGTGGAGATTATTCAAAGCTGACACTCCATCCAGGCATGGCACATGCCATGTTTTGCTTTCCATAACAAAGACTAAGTCACTGCGTTGAGCAGAGCCACATGTCATCACAATAATGATATTTCAATGCAGGGAGAAAAAAATCTGGGTGTGTGTAGCAACTTCATAGGCACCCATTAAAACATCCTGCTCTCCCATAATCCTCACTGTCTATCAGTTCCGGGAACAGCATGGTCAGCCTAGATGGGTTATACTGGCCTTCTTGGTATATTCCTAGTTTCAGTTCTTTGACTAAAAATCATCCTGACAATAAACAACTTATTGAAGAAAAGGGTTTGTTCAACTTCCAATTTGATTCTGACAATGAGAGCGAAGCTGAAACAGAAACATGAAGTGAGTCCATCACACTGAAACTGAAGAGCAGGAAGAAGCAAAGTCCTTGTTTGCCTGCCTGCTGTCGGAGATAGACTTCTGCTTCTACTGCCCCTTTCCCTCTGCCCATTTAATGGCACTGCCCACAATGGGCTGGGTCTGTCTACCTCAATTAATATTCAAGACAGTCTCTACATACCTGTCATATGCCGGCCTAATCTAGGTAATTTCCCACTAAATTCCTCTTACAAGTGGTGCTAGTTTATTTCTTTTTTTAAAAATTTTGTTTAGTTTTGTTTTATTTAGTCCTTTTATATTTTTAATAATTTCATGCATGAGTTCTATATTTACATACTTTTCACCCCATCCTCTTCCAGTGTTCCTTCTGTGTCCCTCACACTTCCCCTCAAATCTATGACCTCCTGTTTCAGCTAACAGATCAACTCTTGAGGGAAGTCAAAATAACTCAAACAAATTTGAAGCTGAACCCATGGAAAAATGATGCTTGCTGGCTCTTAGCCAATCACAAACATAGCTTAGCCAGCTTTCTGGTATAGACCAGGACAACCTCCATAGGAAGTCATGTTGCCACAGTGTACTTGGCTCTTCTATATCAATGAACAATGGAGAAAATACTTATACCTATACCTACAGGCAGTCTGATAGAGAGAATTCCCACAACTGAGAATTCTCTTTTGTGATTAACTTTAGCCTGAGTAGAGTGGACAGTGGACAGTTAAGTCTCAGTAGGATAGTTGCCTACTTCTAACTCACTAATTTCTCAGTCTCTATGGTTCCAATTTGAAAATACTTTTGAGCCTTGATCACAAATCTTACTGTTTTTCTAACAGTTTTTATGAATGTTAATATATTAAACCCTATTAAATTGTTATATTAAAAAAATAATTTTCCTATAGGCCCTTAACAATGAATTGGATGTTTTTATAGTAATAAAAGAAAAATAATAACTAATATAAATAATAAGCATAGCAAATCTTAGTGAGCCTTTGCCATGCAACAACAGGTAATAACTTTTATGTATTTGAACTAATTTGCTCACAATTTCTTCGAGATATATAATTTTACAGTATTCATATTACACATGAGGGAATAAAAATGCAAAGGGTGAACAATTCTCTCAAGATCAAATGGCTAGTGGCACAAAGAACCAAGACTTGACCTTAGACTATCTGGCTCCACAGCCTGTGCTCTGGGACACTGTCTGAGACAGTTCATTGATGGAAAAGTCTCCTGCTGAGGTTTCTAAGTTTGCAGAAGGCATTGTGTCTGCTTGGGACCAGATTATTTCTAGTTCATATATTTAAAAGTCAGGTAAAATATGGTTTTTTTTCTGTTTCTTTGTTTAAAAAATAGACACACCAATTTTACTTAAAAACAAACAAAATCTTTTTTATCTCTAAAATAATACATGAACCCCAACACAGTGACTGACATAAAAACCCCACTCTACATTTGTCAACTGGAAAAACTCTCTAGCGTTAAATCATATCATAAACCAAATCCATCTAATACATATCATCAGAGCATTCTGCCTTGAAACTACATAATAATGGTTAAATCATAGCAATAGGCCTACTAAATTAAACTTAAAACACATTCACACTATTTCTAATCCTTATATTCTCATTATAATTAAAATCGGATGAAATATATTCTAGGATTTTTTATATTTCTGTCTTCTTTTTGCTTCTTCTAGTTTTTATCTATAGAAGATAGATTTTTTTTCATACAATATATTCAAATTATGATTTCCTCTCCCACAAATCTTCTAAAATGCTCTATACATTTCCTTCCATCTGAATCTACATAATTTCTGTCTCTCTTTACAAAACAAGCAGGCATTTAAAGAATGATACTAAAATAAAGTAAGATAAAATATAAACAAACCATTCAAAAAAAAAAAAAAGAACCAAAGAAATAGCATAAAAACAACATAGGGTGCAAAGACACACTTGTTCATAAACACAGAAATCTCGAGAAAACAAAGCCAGACCCGTAATTCTTATGCATAGGGGAAGTAATAGTTGCTTTGTTCATTTTTTATATAAGGCTATGTCTTCCTATTTTGGAGGAAATAAAATGAGGGAAAGAAGGAAGAGGAGAGGAGAGGAGAAAGACAAGGGAGAAGAGGAAGTTGTTTTGTGTCAGATGAGTGGATCACTTGGTAAAGGCACTTGCTGCCAAACCATAAGATCTAAGTTAAATTCCCAGCATCTACATAGTTAAAGGAGAGATCTGACTCTAATAAGTTGTCTGCAAGCCTCCACATGTAGGTATTTTAATTGTAAACTCTCAGAGGTAACAATCTTCACAGTAGATATAAAAGAGATGATAAGAATATTTTATTTGTGACATTGTAATCTACCATGTAACTATGATATTAAACAAGTAATTGTCTGAATATGATGCCATATTTCAATTAATTAATGGCAATCATGAGTAGACTTCAAGAATGTCCAAGAGAAAAGAGTTACTCAGAAACATCTGGAGGAGACAGGCACAAGTGAATAATTTTATTTCCCTGAAATGTTAAAATCTCTTGCCAACATTTTAACAATATTTCAATGTCTTTCCTTACATAGTTAGACATAGAATCTTAATTTTTCAGAAGCTTTTTGAAGTGCAAACCCACAATCCCCTAATGTAATGAATAGCCTGTCTTCCCAGCTTCTTGGCCAAAGAAAGCAAATTTTATTCCTGAAGCATCTTGAGTATTTTATGACCCCTGAATTGTCCCTTAGAAGTCAGGAGGTGTTGATTTTGGAACTAAGAATTCAGAGCATAAAATTTGTGTTTAATGTAACTGAAGAAAAGAGAACATAGTATTTTGGCATCCATTTTTTAAAAAAATGCACTTCTTTGTGACCTGAAAACAATTGGAAATAAAAGTGTGTGGAATTAAAAGTGTGTAGAAAAGGAGGATCCATAATTAGTACATATAAACATTTATAGATATACATCTCTAATAAAATCATACCCTCAATTTATTTCTGAAAAAACAATTAAGTTTCTAGAATTTTGTGAAGAGCATGAATATGTTTGGGGGAAATACATTATATAATGGTGGTTTGGGGCAAAATAATTTGAAGAAAAATGTGCAGGAAAAATATGCCTTCATTCGGTTTCTTTGTTTCTCCATCACAAGTTACAACTCAAAGTTACAAAGGTCAGCATGTAGAGTCCTCAGTGTATTCTTAGAATTGCAGAGTGAAGGAAATTGAAGTGTTTTGTTCTATCTCCTGTCCCCAAAAATACTGGCATAATTTGAAATTCTAACTGTTTTCTTATACTTTATTAAATCAACCATGGGTAGATAAATATAATCTAGCATTATTTATGAGTGCCATCTAGAAAAGTCAAACTATGACTTTTAAATTCTACTTTCTACAATTCTCTCCCCTCTCCAATGTGAAGTCCAAATCAAAGGTGTACAGAATGGAACATTTGTGATAGATTCCCTTCTGCATGTTCAAAGACAGTATAATAAACATATCAGTAGAAATATGAACATTTTTGTTCTTTCCTCAAAGAAGCTGGCATGGCTTACAGTCAACGACTCATTGAAAAAGATGAAAAATGAAGAAACATTCAAAATATAAATGGAAAATAAGTTGATTTTAAAAAAGATGAATAAAAAACTCTTCTCATAGGACTCTGGTGTAGTATTGATAACCTGCACTGTTAGAGTTTACATACTATCCAGGTGTGAAGTGGGGCTTTTGATGTGGAATGTCTTTCTGAACATTGTGAACATGTTTATTACCATTGATTAACAAAGGAACTGTCTAGGTAGGGCCCATGGCAACGCAGCTTAGAGGCAGGCAGGAAATCTAATCAAAGAAAAACATGGAAAAGGGTAAAGTAAGACAGACATGCAGAAGGAGACTGCCCAGAGAGCAAGATGTAACGAATCACAGGTAAAGTCACAGAGCCGGGTCACAATACAACAGAATAATAGAAATGAGTTGAGTTATAAGAGCTAGTTGGTAATGAGCCTGATGGTTTTGAATTAATATATGCCTTTGTGTAATTATTTGGGACAAAGCAGCTGCTGGACTGCAGGTCTGGATCTCAGGCAAGGCCAGGCCAGGTACCTCAGGATACAAATGGCAGTGCCCACCTTTGGACAATGAAAAACCTTTAAAACGATTCTGCACGCACAGAAACAGAGCTACACTGGGGTCCAGCCTCCAGCCACATGAGATAAGCTGAAGGATTATTTTCCACAGTCTCTCTCGCAGGCCTGGGTACAAAAAGAAGGCTTATCCTAGCCACTGCTTTCTGGTTTTTAAGCACAGCCCTGGGCTTAAAAAATAGCTCCATAATACTTAATACTGCATCCCAGAATGGGGAAGGTAAAAGTGATTCCTCCACCATCTTGAAAAGCCAAGCGAGGGAAGAGTCAGCAGCACTTCACTCCTAGCTACACAGTTTAGTAATCTGAAAACTCTCCTGGTTAAAAAATGATTAAAGATACATGATAAAACATTAAGATGGAGAAAACTTCTAAATTGGTTACTGTGAATGAAAAAAAAAATGTGTAGGCTTAGGAGAGAATAGAGGAAAGAGAAAGTCTTTAAAAAAATAAAATAATAAAAGTATAATAAGCCATGTAAAGATAGAAATTGCACAAGGAATCTGGATTACCCATTCTTGTATTTTCTTTAAAAGGTTTAACTGTTAATGAGCTAACTCCCAAAACACTCTTGATTGCAAAGGCTGCTAAGTTAAACCAACATATATATTTAAATGTATCTTGATTTTGAAATTTGGGTCTAAGGATATCTTGCTTTGGAAAGGCAATTCTGCTTCACATCTTCCCCCCCCCCCCGCCCCCAGAAGATGAGAACCTGTGGATTGCCCAGGTTATTATGCTTTGGTTGACTAATCACCCCCCAACACCCTGACCCTGAAGGCAACTGGCTGAGATGATGCAGCCTCACAGAATGCTACAGTCAAGATTTAGTCATGATTCTGAATTTTGTCATTATCTCTGTAAGATTGCCAGCACTCCCCATCAGGAGAAAGTTGTATGAGAAGCTACACCCAATTCTCAAAATATTATCTACAAATGTTTGTTTTCTTATTAAATGGTAATGTTCATAGTCTAACTCTTTCTAGGAAAAAAGTTAGTTATGATAGAAAAATGATAAAAATTGTAAAATATTAAATCTACTTTTATCTTAAAACATCTGTAGTCTCAAAATATATTTGTGTGGTTTTTACAAATTTAAGGTTCATTTTCTCACACTGATGTAAATTTATATTCATTTTAAAGATATGTTTCTGCATTTTTTTAAAAATTGCAATGTATAATTAAGGAATGCAAATTAATAATCATTAATGATAATAGAATTTATAGTCACCAGTTAGATTTTTTAAAGACATATGAAGTTATATTTCATTAGGTAGGTAATCTTTAAATATCTCAAAGGCCTACAGAATTTAGCATACAAAATGTTTTAAGAATTTAGACGTTTCTACACAGTGAGACTTGTTTGTTCCTGATAGCACCAATATACTTTAAGAGGACGAAAGGCAGGAAAAAAAAAAAAACCCTCTGAATTACGGAATTTACTTTCTTTGTGGAAAAAGTTAGCCATTGGGCAAGAGATTGTTTTGCCTTGATTGGTTGACAGTATGCTGTATAAAATGAACATTAAGGACAAATAGGAAAATGATCACTGAAATGTGACAGAGAAAGATTGTCCTTCAGGTTCCTGCTTCACAGAGAAAAGTGCCAGACATTCTACAGGACACAAGAAGAAGTGACTGACAAACACTGCCAAAATGGATAGATCCATCCTTCAAATTTCTTGCTTCACAGAAAGGTATGCCAAAGACTCTAGGCCTTTAAGCTGAAGATGGATGCCTCAATATTACAGAAGAACTTTGGGTGACTGTCCCAGGCAACCAGATGTCTCTGTCATTTCTAGAATGTTAAAAGTTACTTACAATGTCCTTTTTTACATAGGTAATATTATATCCTTTGATAGTCTGTGATGGAGTTGAAGATTAGATAGTTATAATTACAGTTTTCTTTAGTCATGATAAAATGTAAATTAAATATGAAACTTTAGTCTCACAAGATAAGATAAATTGTAGAATAGTTTCTTTAATTTTGTTAAATAGAATAGATATTATAACCATAATTCTTGATTGATATCTATTTTTGTTTTAGGAAATTTTAATATGTTAAAATTAAGACATTTTTTTAAAAAATTAGAAAAGGAGAAGTAATGTGCAATGTCTTTCTGTTTATTGTGAATGTGCTTTATTACCATTTATTAATAAAAAAGCTGTTTTGATCTATGGCAAGACAGCTTAGAGGCAGGCAGGAAATCCAAACAGAGGTAAAGATGAGGGAGAGTGGAGTCAGAGAAAGATGCCAGAAGATGCAAAGGACGAAAGATGAGAATGTTGCTCTGAAAGAAGGTATCAAGCCATGTTGCTAAACATACTTAAGAAATATGGTTAACTTAAAGTATGAGTTAGATACTAATGTGCCCAAGCCACAGACCAAACATCATATAATTCATATAAGCCTTTACAAGATTATTTACGACTAAGTGGCTGCAGAATTGGAGGTTCAAACCTCCAGGATAGGACCAGTTAGAAAACTTCTGATTACAGGCTTGTAAGTTTATTTTAGTATCTCAGAAATTATTTATGAAACTCACTTGCCATATTACTTTTCTAGAAAAAAAAAAAGTTGCTGCTTATCTTTGCTTTTGCCTACAGTTAGTCCAAGCCTGTAAACTAATTCCCATTATTTGGTGATGGTCCCTGGTTACTGAAAGTCATATGTATATGCAATTAATTAAGGTTTAGAAAAAATAATTACAGAGGCTATAGAAATTGCTCAGTGCTAAGACCACTTATTATTTATGTAGAGGACAAAGATTGATTCCTCAGCACCCACATGATGGCTCAAACTCCAAATCCAGGGGATCCTACATACTCTTCCAGCCTCTGAAGTTACCAAATACTCACACAGTATACAATTATATACACAAGAAAACAGTCATGTACATAAAATGAAAAGAACATTACCATTTTAAAATGATAGTTTATTTGGAAATAAATATTCACAGGTTGTTACATAGAGATGTCGTGCTATTTCTAAAGACTTTGGGGCCAAACCTTGAGCTAATATAGTGCCACAAGCTGCTTGGCAACCCTTCCTCAAACACCAACTGTGAAGACTATTATTGAAACCAGAAAATAGATATTGATTTAATGTGATCACACTAGGAGAAGGGGAAAAGGGAAGAGTCCAGAGATCTCTAAGTCTGTCTCAGAGAACAGCCATGAGGTTTAGGCTTAAGTAGAAGACAAGATATAGGTATATCTGAGCATTTCTGGAGGTTGCAAACTTTCACATTTTTGACCCATCATTGTGGCAACTCAGGTTCATTTTTGCAAGGTGGTTTGATAAATTTCCAAAACTGGGGAAAATTTCTTCCAGAGAAAAGTTCTTTCTCTCGCTAACACCAGAAGTTCAGCCTTTCCCTTGATCTTCAAGAATTTGGAGGAATTTTTGTACAAACATTCTCTAGATAGCTTTAGCTGGCCTGAAATGCACTGTATTGTCCAAGCTCGCATGGAAATCCCAGAGTTCCACCTGTCTCTCCCTCTCAAGTGCTGTCTTTAAAGGCATGCTCAACCATGTCTGACTTCTAAGAACTTTCTGATTCTTTTGGGTCAATTGTTTCAAAAATTTGAGAGCCAAAGGAGGGACACAAAAGTTGTTTCTTTAGAATATCTCCTTTCCCACCAGAATGGTGTGTGTGTGTGTGTGTGTGTGTGTGTGTGTGTGTGTGTGTGTGTGTGTGTATGTGTGTGTGTGTGTGTGTGTGTGTGAGAGAGAGAGAGAGAGAGAGAGAGAGAGAGAGAGAGAGAGAGAGAGAGAGAGAAGAGAGAAGCATGTATGTAAAATAGAAGATAATTAAACTTCAGAGATTACAAAAAGAAAAGAGAGGTAATTTGACGGGTAGAAATGACTAGATTTAGTCATTGTTGCTGGAATCTCCATGGTGAGCTGCATTCTGAAATGGGGATAAGAAAACAAGTGAGATTTCATGATATTTCTTATACCTGCCATTCACTTTCAAAACTCATACTTTTATTACAGACAAATGGAATAAATTACAAAGAGTTAGCCCTGAACCTACCCTCCTAAGATTTTTAAAGAAGTTATGAAATTTCTAAATATGACTTTTCATTATGCTTCTTATCAGAGATACTGCTGGGGAAGAGTGTCACCGATGCTATTTCAGATCTGTCATCTAGAATCTTCTAATCTGCCAACTTTCTGCAACCAGAAGATGAGCTCACGTACAAGCTGACAAGAGGTGCTGATGAGTCTAGACTTTCTTGAAGGTTGTTAAAAGTTTAAGTTGCCCCACTGTGCAGAAACTCTCTGAAATGGCTTGGCAATTTTTATAATGACAGCTGCTGTCAGGTGACAGGATAAATTATGCAAGTCAGGGAATATGGTGGTAACAAGCAAAGGATGCTGGAAATAGAAATAGTCTTAGACAGTGTAGATAGTGATTCATGTAAACCTATAACATCTCTCTGTATGTCCTAGATGTTCCATTATTTCCCCCAGTGAACTATAAAAACCTCTGCTTCTACTGAGGATCATGCTTCCTTGCATGAGAAATGAAGGGAAGCGCATAGTAGAATGAACTAGAATGTAACAAACCCAGACACCTCAATTGGGAAAGGGGGCAATAACATTTCCAAGTCTCAAAGCTCCAGAGAGGTGGCATTACTATAACTATATTCCTAAAAGCCATAGTACATGCACAACTATAGCTGTACTGCAGCTGACATTCATGTGTATGTAGATCAAATCTCAATTATATTTCTCCAAGTGGCTGTGATACTTTAAATGAGAAATGTCACCCAGATTTTCATGTATTTGAACACCTAGCCTTCAATTGATGGCACTGTGTTGGGAAGTTGTGAAAACATTAGGATGAGAATCAACAAGAAGTACCTCATGATTTAAAGTAATTGGTTTTTGTGATGCAGTTGTAGCTATTCTGGGCCACATGCAGCATTTGGGATGGAGATGGTCAGCCCTGCTAGTATGTGTGAGCCTCAAAAACACAACAGATAATTTTACTCAAAGACAAAAGATTTAAAATGTGGGACTAATTCAGATTTCAAGAACAGAAACCTGGTACAGAAAAGGGAACTCTCTTCACAATGGATGTAGAATATAGATGCACAGTATAAAACCAATACATGCTAGCATGCCTAGAAGTGATACATGAAACATTCAGTTAAAGAAACATGCTATTCCTGAAAAATACATGTCAGAATTAAATCTCAAAGCAAGATTGATCCGTATCTAGTAGCTTGAGTTACAATGCATTTTCCCCTTTGTAGGCCACAGAATCAGTCAATATAGCAGCACTGGGCATTATTTGTACCTAAACAGAGAAGACTGTTATTGTTACTTGAAAAGACCCACAATTCATAAGGTCAACATCATGGCCAAAGTCTTTAGTTTAAACCATGCTGTGTCAGTCACCCCTTGTTTATGCTGACTCTTGACCAATGCTAAGAAGAAGGCTATTTTTTCCAGTAATCTGAATTTAGACATGTTATGCAGACACAAAGTACAGTAATGCCCGCTACTAATTAACTAGGCAAATTGGGGTAAAACACTATGATCCTTAGTTCCTCATACAGAAGATAGACATAATATTAATGACAATCCCACTTGACTATACAATGAAAAATTTTAAAAGTAATATTTTACTGAATAAATGATAATGAAGAGGATGATGATGATAATAATGAAGATGATGACAATAATAATGAGAATGCTAACATTACCATGATAATGATGATGATGATAATGATAATATTCTGGCTAGAGGATCGAGCATGAAGCACATATAACTTGTCCTGACAAATTTATTTGTTTTCTAGCTCCTGATAGGTACCACTTCTACCTGAAAAAGACAAAAATAAACAAACAAGCAAATTAAAAAAAAACAACAAAACAAAACAAAACAAAAAAAAAAAAAAGACCTTTTTACTGTTTAGAGATAGCGACCTCTCCCTCACTACACTGTAAACTCCTAAAAGTTGAAGGCATTTTAGCGTACACCCCACACCATGCAGAGGACTAAGAGGGTAATAATACTAAATAAATACTTGTTCAGTGAATTAAATTCACTGTGATAGCACACCTCTGTACTTACTTACTCAGTTAAAAACAACACACATACATACACACACACAAAAAAAAAACATGTACACACAAAAGAAAAAACAAAGCAAAACAAAATGAAAATCTAGCAGCAACCAGAATGAGGTGACGTTATTTGAAACATAGTCTTCTGTATCCCGTGTTACCCTTGAACCTTCTATGTAACTAAGGATGTTCTTAAGTCTGATCTTCCTACATCCTTCTCTAAATTCTGAGTTTACAGTCCTGCAGTACCAGGGATTAAACTTAGGGCCTTGACATGTGAGATGGGAACCCAACTGTGCTGAACCCCCATAAATTTCAACTGTTATATTTTGTGAAATTACAGTTAACGTATAAAGGAATCAATATGATGTAATTTCAGAATGTTTGAAAAAAATTGGTTCTACATTATTGTAAAAGAAAATTTGGAGGCATGTACATTTGAAAAATATAACTTCCTTCTTGTCCGAGGCCAAGGTAGTGTATGCATGTCATACCTTATAGTGTCTATTCAAGGAACTAAATCCGTATCTTCTGTTCAAGTAATATCACAGTAATTCTATGCCAGATATATGCCATTTTTCATAAAATAAGGGGAGAATGAAGAAGCAAAATAGGAAACAAACAAAATAACATCAGATAGTAAAGAGTATCAGCACCTTAGAAGACAACAGTATTTGATAATGTGACACACAAGGCAGGCAGTTGGATCTTTCTGGTATGCTGCGCATGCAGTTGTCTTTAAAAAAGTGACTTTCTATTGCAGATTTAAATGATGAAAAGTGAATAGCCTTGGGAAAATGAAGAGGACCACCATATCAAGCAAATAAGTGATGTGGGTAACAATTCACCTAACTAATTCTCCTAAGTGAGTGTGCAGAATAACATGGCCAGGTGGTCAGAATTGTGGAGGGGGCTGTGCAGAAGGTGAGATGAGGTCAGAGGAGGAACTGTCAAGTCTCTAGGATGGGAGAACAGTAGCAATCTGGATGCTATTGTGATTCCAATAGGACTCCTTGGATTTTGTCAGCAGATTTAAACTACAAAAAGCAAACCTAAAATCATCGTGGCTATTATAAGGAGAACATAGCCATTCTGCTACAATGCTGAGTGAACACATGCTATATAAACTTCAGACATCATTGACAGTTCTATCGCTGGAGATTTTGCTTCTTTTTGAAAAGCTACATAATGATTTCAAAAATCACCCTGGCTGAACACATTGCTATAATTGTTCTCTGTTCTCCAACATCCCCCAAATGCTTTTGTTGACAGATCAATAAACACAGCCTTAATTAAGGCAGCATGGGTCACATTTCACATCAAAGACAACTAATTTACACTGTGACCCAAAATTACCACACTATAAGAAAGTCTCCTACAATAACCCCAATGGGTGGTACTCAAGAGCATGTTCTCCTCACAGAAGCAGTAAATTGACCCACAGAAAATTGCTAATCTATAACATCACAATCTAGAATGTTCCATGTATTCCATGCAGAATCTGATTAACCACACTTCTCTCTGTCTTCTATGCTCTGAAATTCAGATGGAAGGAGCTGGAGGATGCTATGAGTCTTTTTCTTTCTTTCATTTCATGTCTTCCCAAGAAAACTTCTCAGACAAGATTGCCTGCCTGTCTCAGCTTTCCTTGAAGCTGTAGTCATAGTCAAATTGCGATTGATGGTGACTCAGCCTGATGTGTCATTTTGTTGTGGCAGAGTTGAACTCATAAGCATTTGTTAAAAATCCACGGGATGCCTCTTTAGCAGGTCCTTTAGATGCCACATTATGCATTCATCCTTCAGTACTTTTTAACAGATGTACATAATGTAGACTTTCAGAGGTCAAGGTCTCTGCATTCTTTTTCACATTCAAAACTCATAAATAATTTGCAAATTAGATATTTTATTTCATCATTCATTTAAAAATAAGTCAGTCTTTTCCTTGGTGTAGGAAGAATGCTATTTGGGTATTCTATTTTGTGCATTGGAACACCTGAATAAAGGTTGTATATGGTGAAGTCCTTATTTAAGATGGTAAAAATCAGCACATGAATCATCATTTAGAAGTGGTATATGCTGTGTTATTTATCTTTAGTAGCATTATCTGGGAAGACAATGTCACTGGGAGATAGTCTCAGCTCTAAAAGAGCTGACTCTCTACAACAGACTGGTCCATGTGCAGCCTGTGGTGGAATATATCAATTAACTCAACCAGTGTGGGAAGACACAGTACACAATGGAAAACACTATTTCCTAAAGCAATTGTTCTAAAATTTCTAAGAGTGTTGTTTTTCAGGGCTGGAGAGAGGACTCGGCACATTGGCAGCTTGTACTGATCTTGTAGAGGACCAGAGTTTGATTCTCAGCATTTGATATAAGTCACTCAACTCCAGCTCCAGGGAAGCTGACTCCCTTTCTTACCTTCATGAGCATGATAAACACAAACTCATATCAAGTAACGCATTTTTTAAAAAAAATAAAAGTAATTTAGAGAAATCAAGCTTAACATGAGAAGACAAGTAAGCATACCTCTTTTTCTCCTGCCTCCGGATGTTCACATGACTAGTTAAATTGAGTCCTTGCCACCTTGACTTCCCCACTGTAAAGGACCAAAACCTTTAATTGTGAGCTTAAATAAGCTGGTTCTCCCCTAAGTGCTTCATGTCAGGGTATTTTATCACAGCAACAGAAATGAAACGAGAACAGATGGGACTGGCTTCTCAAGAGACCCAGCCCTTCCTTCTCTCTTTTCCACAGAAAAGGGAGTGGAGTAAAGTCTAAGAAGCCTCTATTCCTGAAGAGAAATAGAGTAAGCCTATAAAAGAGAAACATAATTAATGTCTTTGTAAAGGGTTCCTTGCAAACATGAGGATCCAGGCAGAGTAGTCATTTGGTGGTTTATTAGATTATTTAATTTTCTTTAGAAATTTGTATTACTTTTATTTATTTTATTGTGCTAATATGCCCCAGTGCAAATTTAAGATTAAAAAAATGGCTTGAAGGAGTTACTTCTCTCATTCTAGCAAGTGGGTCCTGGGAATGAAACTCAGGCTATCAAGATTAGTGGTAACTACCTTTATCCACTGAGTCATGTACCTGGCTTGACATTGAGTTTTCTGAAAAGAAGATGAGCTTGGAAATATATGAAGGACTATTGTTTGGAACCGCCCATGCATGTATAAGAGAGCAGAGGTTCATACTAGAAATAAACTAGGAATTTGATGAAAATAATGTAATCATCAGCCTGTAAGTTTAGGTGGAAGTCAATGGTGTTTATAACATAAAGTTAAAAATTATATCTGTGGATGAATGTATTCACTGTGTTTTGTCCATGCTTATAAACAAAATGAATTATTTCAGGGTATTATGGGAAATACATAATTCTATAATTTGCTATTAACCTCCAAGCATTCAGTTTTTCCAGGTAAAATTCCCCATTACAAACAACCACTGCATAGCTCCACCTTTCCATCCATATTGCTGTATATAATGCTGACCACAGCTTCCAGCTCTTTCTTCCCTTGTAGTACTCAATTTATTATATGCATTTGTGTGGGTATGCTTGTTTGTATGCACACATAAATATAAATGTAGGTACACATGTGTGTGCATACATGCAGAGGTCAAAAACCAACATCTTGTATCCTTTCGAGAAGATTTACAACTTACATTTGGAAATAAGACTTCTCACTGATCTTGGAGCTACTCACTGGCTAGACTGACTGCGAACTGAGCTCCAGGGCTATACCTATTTCCCTTGCTGGTGCTGCAATTACAGATATGTTCAACCAAATTGGCCTCATTAAGTGAGCACTGGTGACTGAGCTCAGGTCTTCATGCATGTACAGCAAGCCCTTTACCAAATAAGCCATTTTTTCCAGCTCCTCCACCCCAATTTCTTCTAGTGCTTTGGCTCTTAAATACTAAGGTTATAAAATAGTCATTGGAAGTCAATTTTGCTTCCTTGATTTTTCATTTGTTATTTTTTGATTGTTTGTCTGTGTTGTCTACTACGGGAGAACCTTCTGCGGCTTGAATGTAATAAGCATATTAATGCCAGCCTAGGAGCTTAATCATTCAACACTAAAGCAGAATGATCAGGATCATGATCGAACACTGGTGTTTGTGAGACTTTCAGAAGTTTGTAATGCACTGCCAAATCAGCTGACTTTAGGATTTAGCTGTTACTGAGAAAAGAAGTGTGTTTGAACAGTGCTAAAACCAAAAATAAAACTAAACAACATAGTTCCAAAAAGAGAACACCCCAAACTTGTGATTTTGTCTCCTTTGTGCAGCAACAAGGTCAATATCTCTTAAGTCATCGATGACCCCTAGAGTTCGGTGCATCCTGACAGCAGTGCAATTTAAATAATGTTCATTTGTTAGAGCACTCAAACATGTTGTCAATCTGGCCACTTACCTGCATATGATTTATTTAGTGCAAATAAAAAAAGCAAGGGCTCCAGTGAACTGTAATTTTCATAGGTGATTTTCTAAAAGGCAGAAAAGCCACCACAAACCAATTATAGTGAAACAATGCTCTGACCTCAATAATCACACATTGAAAATACTTTTATCTGAAAAAAAAAAAAAAAAAAAAAAAAAAAAAAAAAAAAAAAAAAAAAAAAAACCATTAGAAGAAGCTGTGAACAAAGTGAAAGCAGCTTTTGTGTGTTTTGGATAATAGTAACTCAGCAGGACCAGAGGAGTAAAACCTTCTGAAATCAGCTTCACAGGCCACAATCCCTGCTTCTTCACAGAGTAACTCTTTGACTCCTGAGTTCAAAAACTTCCCTGCTCGACCCAGAATATATTCATAGAGCCATATGCCCAGATTTTTTTTGGAGAATTACACTTTCCCTAGGATGTGTTAGACACTATAAAATGCACCATAAATACACTCAGATCTATTTTTTTTTTCTTTTACAGAAAGAATTACTGTGTTGCTGACAATTTCTGATATGCCAAGGGGTTGACTGCATATCTGAAGGAGAAGCCAAGAACAAAATAGTTTTAGGTTGTGCCTTATCTGCTCCAAGCCTTGGGTTGCCTGCTTTTTACCCCACTGAAAATAGCATCTGGTTTCTTATCTCACAATAACATAATTCCTTTCCTGCCTTTTCTTGTGTTTATGAATCTAAAAGTTCTCTTTTTGTGTTCTTTTTCCTGTTTTTTCAGAAAGCTCTTGAGGTAGCTAACATCTGGAAAGAATAAAATCTTGTGACCTAATTTCAAAATCTGAGGAAATGTCCTAAAGCAACATTGAAACCATTAAAATAAAAATTATGCATCATGCCTCTACTGTGATTAACCTTCCACCATGTTTAAACTTGCTTATTTTGTACTTTTTCATACTCACAAGTCTATTTCTCTCCATTTGAGTCTGTCTTTTGCTAGTGTCTATTCAAGTATGTATTGTCATTTTTAATACATACGTGTTTATCTGTATGTGCAAATATGCATGTGAATGCAGGTGTTGGTGAAAACTAGTATATCCCCTGGAATTGGAGTTACAGGAGGTTGTGAGCAGCCTGGTGTGGGTGCTGCCCTCTGAAGTCTAGGCTTTTTTAAGAACAAGTAGCTTTAACGACTGAGTAATATTTCCAACCACTATTGTTATCTTTGTTTCTCTCTATGTATTATCTTTCCTCACATTCTTGGCTCATGGAATCATTGAGATTCTAATCAAGATCATATTTATCTCTAATCTTGCACACTGTCTTTCCTTCTGTGTTTTATATATTCTGTGTATACTGGCGGTTTTGAATCAAGAGAATTTTTCTTCTTACAGCCCCTGCTTAAGGACCCTCAGTCATTTGCAAACCTGCAAATCAAACAAGCACTTTACTCTTTAAGGCAGGTTTATTTTATTCATATAATTTAGTCTCAATTGGTATAAATAGAAAGCACACAGAGCAACAGAGCACAGTGTTTCTACATCATCATGAACAGTGTGGTAAGCAATGAATGAGAGGGTGTGTCCAATCCATATAATGCCTGGAGTTTGTAATGAACATGAATCTTATCTAAACAAAATCTTATAGAATCCTCACAGAAAACAGAACCCAAATCATTACCAATAAGGGTTCTTCATGGAGGCCTATTTCAGAAGCATGCAAAGGCTAAACAGAACTGGAGGACACAATATTGTTCAATGAGGTTTCTTGGTCCCAGATAGCCAGAGGCCCACACCCACAGACCTGAAGCCCCAGACCCCTTAGCCGCCCGCTGCTGCTTAGGCTCCCAGAAATGACTCAGACGCTTATATTAAGTTTATGCTGTTTGGCCTATGGCTCAGACACATTGCTATCTTGCTCTTACATCTTAAATCAACCCATTTCTATTAATCTTTCTGCCATGTGGCCCATGGGTCACCTGTGTTCCTTACATGTTGCTCCTTTGGGCTTCGGGCTCGGTCTCTCTGACTCCACCCTGCTTCTCCTACCTATTCTCTGATTTTTCCTTCTACTTTTACTATGGTGCCTGTTATGGTCCAAAACAGCTCCTTTATTTAAAGATTGATATTCACAGCATACAGAAAGACATTCCCACATCACCTCCCCCTTTCTGTCTAATCAAAAAGGAAGCTTTCAATTTTAACATAGCAAAATTACATATAACAAAATAGGCATCAAGCAAGAATTACAGTTACAATATCTAATCTATTTGTATTTAGCAAAATTAAAGAAAACACTCTTATCATCTACCTTATCCTTATGAATCTAAAGTTTTATATCCAATATACCTTACAAATGGCTAAAAAAAACCAAAAAACTATACCTATAACTATCTAATCTTCAACTACATCAAAGACCACAGAAAGATATATTTACCCAAGTAAACAGGAAGTGCAAGCAACCTCCAAAGCCTAGAAATGATAGAGATGACAACTATCTGCCAGGACAGTACCTGTAGAATTAATGTCTGCACTATGCTTTGATGAAAAAAGAACTTATTGCATCAGAAACTAAAACTAAGTCTTTTATAGCAAAGATGTGCAAACACAGAGCAGAAACTGCTGGCACTAGATCCGTAAAAGAGAATCAGATAATGAATGAGTCAACACCATGATAGCAAGAGACCATTACAACAGCTCTGGCATTTTCATTGAATTAGTTTTTTTGTTTTGTTTTGTTTTGTGTTTCTTTCCTGATAAAATATACTGACAAAAGCAACTTACAGGGGAATGTGTTTATTTAAGCTTATGTTTCCAAGGGGGCTGAGTCTTTCCTGGCAAGAAAGGCATGGCAACAGTCAGAGAAAGGTCATCATAACATTGCCTCCACTAGTGCAATCAAAGTGAGACTGGGTGAATATATACCATTTAAGCAACCACTATTAATGGAATGCCAATGAAGTCATCAGAGAGAGTCTGTCTATATAGCAAGTCTTTAGATGCTTTGAAACATATCAAAGAAGATTTATATATCAAATAATTTAGGTGTTCTCTAGGTAATTCAAATCTTTCTGGTTTTATAAAATGTTAAGTGAATAAAACTTAATTTAAATCTTACTGCATGCAGCACCATGTCCTAATTTTCCAATGCAATTAAAATTTTTGTATGATATTATGCTTATTAATTCTTCATGAATATTTTCTTTTAACTTAATAATGAGCTCTTTGTAAGAAGACTAAATGAGTAATAGGTCTCTTAGTACCAACGGCAACTGACACACACTATGCATAGAGTAAACAATTTGAGACTAGCCAGACTATGGCTTCTCTTTATCATTTATATTAAATGTATGGAATATGTTCAGTGAAATTTCTCAGTGGTTAAAGACGATTACCACCAAGACATAAAATATGATGTCCATCACTGGGACCCGCATGGAAAGAAAATAAACACTTCAATTAATTGTGCTTTGACCTCCATAAGTATGCCATGGCAGACATGAACCCATACTCATATAAACACCAATATCGTATATAAGTGATTATTTAAATTTATAATAAAACCCCACTATGATGCATTAATAAGGGGACAAAATATCATTTGTAAGTTTGAAACATTCAGAAAGAAATAATTGTTCTAGTTTATTTTATAAAATACTGAAATCATCATAATGCTGAATATATTTAAAACCAAATTTCTTCACATTACAATTCACTTGTAGATTTGGAGAAAATATTATTTCACGAATTTTAAATGACTTACTTCTGCCTACATCTTATAACTCACATGTAATAAATACTCTGTCATGTAAAAAAAAAAAACACCTTTGGTAAGGAAATTTAATTTAAGACCCTTGCACCAAGTAAATATCAAATTCTAGCACTCTGAGGAGGCTGTTGACGATCTCTAGCTACATAGACTGAGAAGCATTGGGATCAGTAAACGTCACCTCTGAGCGAATCTAAGAGAGTTTTTCCTTTCCCCAGAGAATTTGTTGAATTCTCAGACTCAATGACTGAGTCTTTTCATTGATTCAACGACTAAGTAGACTTTTGGGACAGGTAAGTGCAGTGGAACATAAGGACTATTTAAGGACTATGGGTCACTGATGGAGGGTTCTTTGATTCTGCTTTGTCCTGCCTTATACTTTCACTCCTGGATACTGAGAGCAGAAAGCAAATTGAAGTTGGTAACCAGTCTCACTTAGAGATACAACACGTTTTTTGTATTTTTTTTTTATTTGAAAAGGTTTTTCTTATACCCTCCACTGCTCACCTTCCCTCGTCTTCTCTCTTCCCTGTGCTCCCTCAGCCTCTCCCCACTTCATTCCCATCCATTCCCAAGGAAAGGCAAGGAATTCAACGGTGAGTGGATTCTGTCTGGCAGATCTAGTTGAGGTAGGTCCAAGTCCCTCCCCCAGTATAAAGGCTGAGTATGGTGTTTCTCTGTAGGGAATGGGTTCCAAGACCCAGCTCATGCACCAAGAATAAACTCTGTCCTACAAGAGGCTCTACAAGCTGCCTAAACCATTTGACTGTCATCTACATTTGGAAGATTTAGTTCCTTACTTCAAAGTCAGTGAGCTCCCAATAGCTCAGGTAAGCCTTCTCTCTGGGTCTCCTTCTCATGATCCTAGTCTCTTTGCTCATATACTTTCTTCTCTTCCCTTTCTTAAGCTTGACCTGGAGCTCAGAAAGGTGCTTACCTGTGGATGTCTGTTTCTGCATTCATCACTTGCTGGATGAAGTTTCTATGATGACAATTATGGTGGTCATTCATTTGATTAAAGAGGAAGTCTTATTTAGGTACCCTCTCCACTATTTCTTGGAGTCTAAGCCAGGGACACCCTCTTTGATGTTTCCCTAGCACCAGATTTCACTCTAACCCCTCACTTTTGCAGCCACTTTGGAAATCAGTATGGTGGTTTCTCAGAAAACTTGGAATCAATCTACTCAATGATCCAGCAATACCACTATTGAGCATACACCCATTGGGGTCACATTCTTTCCCCGATGGCATCAGCTTAATTATGTTTGTAGCAGCATTATTCACAATAGCCAAAACCTAAAAACAACCTAGATGCCCTTCAAGTGAAGAATTAATTATAAAATTGTGGTACATTTACACAATGGAGTAGTACTCAACAGGAAAAATATGACATCCTGAAATATGCATGCAAATGGATGAAACTTTAGAGTATCATCCTGAGAGAGGTAAGACAGGCCCAGAAATATAGATATTGTATTTACTCACTCATAAGTGGATTTTAGATATAAATCAAAGGATAACAAGGCTACAATCCACAAAACTTAAGCAGCTCATTAACAGAAAGGACATAAGAGAGGCATCCAGGGATCCTCCTGGGAAGGGGACATAGAGAAGATCTCCTGAGTAAATTGAGATCATTTAGGGGAGAAAGCAAAAGGACCTCAGAGAATGGGATAGTTGAATGGAAGGAGCAACAGAGAGGGAGAACAAAGAAGTAGATATCTTAAATATCTTGATAGAGGGAGATATAACAATTGTTTTTACCTGCAGTGAACATAAAATGCAACACATAGAAGTCAGTGAATAACTTTATGGGGTTAGTTTTCCTTCCACCAATATGTGGGCTCTAGGGATCAAACTTAGGGTACCTGACTTCAATGGTAAACACCTTTCACCACTCTGCCTCCATAAGCTGATTATTCATAGTGAATGCTTAATTTTCCAACATGGATGTCAACCCCCCAGAAACCCACTTGCTAATACTGACATAAATGAGGCTTCCCCTTCTCTGCTGAAGCAGTTCCTTCCATTAGAGATGGAAGCAATGATAACTGCTAGCCCCCAGGAAGGCTTACACCCACACTTTCAGGGGCTTCTCACATAGTGACATTATTTATTTCAGTAGTGGGCTAGATAAGGAAGACTAATAGAATCAACGTAGATTCAAACTAACCATTTCCCAACAGCAATGAGAGAATCTTCACTTTGTCCACGTGCACCTAATACAAAAACTAAGGACTATCCACTCTGGTGATCAAGGTTTTCCACTGAGCATAATCCTATATATTAGTTAATAATCCTATATATTCATTCTAAGAAAGAGTATAATTGATTAAATAATATCAGACTCATTAAATATTCCTTCACTCTAGATTTAATTGATTTATGTGGTATCATAAGTATTCACAAAATTAATCTAGTGTCAAATAGAGGTAGTGAGTATAAGAACTTATTTTAAAAAAAATAACAGTGAGACAATTGAAATAATATTTAGCTTAAATGTTAAAAAGGGGGTTCTGTAATATGGAGGTATCTGGCCCGACTAACCCCATGGTCCAGACTACCCACAGCCACTTTTCCCACACACAAACAAAATGACTCAAACGCTTCTATTACTTACATGCTGTTCAGCCTATGTTTCTGGCACATTGCTAGCTAGCTCTTTCATCTTAATTCAGTACATTTCCATTAATCTGTCTGCCACTTGACCCATGGCTTACGTGTGTTCCTTACATGTTGCTTCCTTGGGCAGCTGGGTCTGTCTCTCTGTCTGACTCCGCCTTCCTTCTTCTACCTATGCTCTGATTCCTGCCTACTGCTACAGTGCCTGGCTTGGGACAAAACAGTCCTTTATTCACAGCATATAGAAAGACATTCCCACATCAGGGATCTGAATTTCTATTTCAGTTCTGAGAACTTTTATTTTAACTACATTTTGTAATAAGGAGACAGACCATTAGTATTATAAAATATTCTGTCAATGGAATAAATGCTCATTTCCATGCCACATATACATATAAGTTGGTAATAAATAAAAATATTTTTATACAATGAAGATCATTCCATAAAATGGCAAAACTCAAAGAGTCTTCTTTGCTTGGTTTACTATGCTAACTTATTTTGATATTTTAATATAAAGAGGTATAAGAAAGCATGTGAGACTTAAGTTAATAATCCTATCTCAAAGTACAAAATGAAAAGGAGGTGGGTGACAAAAATACAAATTTTCAGGTAAGTTTTTTAGCTTAAGGCTTAGACTCATTCTGATGGACAATTATCTCTAGACATCTGTTAATTCTCCCTGAAAAAAAAAAAAGCTTTATGTATAATTCTAATTAATGTATAATTCAAGGAATTATCTCTTCCTTGACTTAAACAGATGTTGACCTGTCTAAATCCTAAGGAGGCAGTCTCTTATCTTTATCCCATAGTGATGTAGTTATTCATGAATCTTTGTAATAAGTTCAAATAATATATCTGGGCTACATTTTCCTTTGAATTAAAAAATGTCAAAGATCCAAATAATTAAACCTTCTAACAGTATATCTGAGAACTTCCCAATTATGTCCTTGGACTAACCACATATTTAGCTTACTGGAGTCCAGTTAGGAAAATAACTGCTTTGGTTACCAATATAAACGACCTTTAAGGTTCAACATCAGCTTTCTTTAAATTTCAAGTGCCATCAGTCATTGATCAACAGTCATATTTAAAGAGAGACAGGAAAAAAAAGAATAGGAAATGATGATCACAAAAGAAGATTTTGAAGGGAATGAGGTCACCTATGGTCTTTACTCAGTATAAAGATTTTTCAGTTACTCATTAATGAGAAGAACAGGTTGTCCCAGAATACATTTAAAAGTTCTGTGGTGCATTCGGGAACTTCTATGCTCAGACACAGCACATGCCTTTAAGAAAATGTCATGGATTAATTAGGAGGTACTCTAACACTTTATCATCCGCAGAATTATGACCTATTTTTTCTTTAAATATTTGTAGTTTCTCCTCATTAGACAGAAATTGGCTAATTCCATCATACATACCATAAAAATAATTTGAGGCCCTCTTTTGAGGTGAGGCTTCCAGGCTTAGTGGCTGTCAATTTCATTTATAGTGACTTGAGGCTCTATTTCGCTCCTTGTAAGGGAGACATGCTTGAGAAGAGACTAAGTATTAAGATTTTTCCATCTTTTGAATGTTAATTGAACTGTGCCCCATGCAGTTTCTTAGGAACTACTAATATTAATTGTCAGTGCTGAACAATGTCAATTATAGTAAAACTTAAGAGATGTCAACCTCTCACGCAGATTTAATGAGGGTGAGGTCTTAAATATTTAGTACACATTAATAAACATTATTTGTCTCCATAATAATTATTGTTAGTGGTGCCATTGACAAATTATGAGGTCAGACATAGAAAACCCCACCTGTACACAATTGGACCACTGTCCCATTACTTGTGACGTGAAATTCAGATTGGCAGAACAGGTACAAATTCAGTGGAATCTTTTATTCACAGTGTAGAACCTGTGGCCTAGGAGGTTTTGGAGAGTCCCCAGCCTACCCGGCACAAAAATGCAGCCAGGGGTGGAAGAAGCTGGAAAACATAACTGTGCAGCATGTCTGAGACAGCAAAGAAGCAAGGGGAATCTTTCTGGTCAAAAAGAAGCTTTAAATGTGCTCAGTACTGTTGAAAATTAAGAACTAGGACTGCCTTGCACAGGCATAAGATAAATATTTTTAAATGGACAAGGGTTTATTCCCTCCCTTCTCCCCCACTCCCTCCTCCCTATTCCTCCTCACTATTTCATCCCTGCCACTGTTACTTGCTTACTTCCTTTCTTCCTCCTGTTTAACTACTTTTCCTTTCTATTTTGAACTCCTTTTTTTGGACATTTTTTATTTAAAAGTTTTTTAAAAAACAAAAAACAAAAAAAAAAAACAAAAAACAAAAAACAAAAAACAAAAAAAACACCTATTAGTGTTTCCCCCCTCCCTTTCCCAGTTCTCCCCCAGTCATTTCCCCATCCCCTCCCCTACCCATTCCCCAGAGATGGTAAGGAATTCCAAGGTGAGTTAATGCTCTCTCCTATCTATATCCACTTGCAGCAGGACCAACCAAGCCCCTTCCCCCAGTATCAAGGCTGAGCAAGGTGTTCCTTTGTAAGGAATGGGTTCCCAGAAACCAGTTCATGCACCAGGAAAAAATTCTGCTCCCACTACTGGAGGCCCCGTAAACTGACCAAGCCACACAAAGGTCATCCACATTCAGAGAGTCTAGTTCAATCCCATGGAGCTTCCCCAGCTTCTTGCCTCCAAATCCCAAGTATTTGCATCAAAAGTAAGCTCTGTGACTATTTTTGTTGTTGCTTTGTTTTGTTTTTATTCTGGTTCTTTTGGTAATTGTTTTATATTCTAAATGCAGATAGATTAACAGTGTGTCTGAAATTTCTGAAAATTAATTCATTTAGCAGAACCTTTCCTAATGCCTTTTACAGACAGCACTACTTATTGGCCCAGGTGACTATTGTGGCATAGCTTCTGCATCTTGGTTCCAAATCAATGCTGAGCAGTGAGATCAGCACAAAACTGTTCTGTTCTCATTGCACAGTATGAAGCAAAGATAACCTTTCCAAACTATTTTTTAACAGAACTAATGTTTGTTTTTCATAAAAGCTATGGCTCAGAATTGTGTTATTTGAAATATTTTATCATGTTTTATTGCAGATCTTTCATTCTCAGCATGATCTTTCCGCAAGAAAGACATAAGATGAATGGGGAGAAATCTTGATTGTTCTACCTCCTTCCCTCACATAATACTTCCTTTAATATCTCTACTCTGATTGTTTTATTAATTTTCCCCACATGATGGCTTTGTGATATTCAAAATAGTTTTCAAGTTCATCTGACATTTAATATAAAAGATAAATAATTTTCAGGTCAAAAAGACATAGAGCATCTGCTTCAAATGTTTTACATTGTATGCCCAATTTTCTTTCTTTAAAGACAATATCCAGCAGTTACCCAATTTTAACACTCTTGTATTTCCTCTTGTAAACCTTCAGAGGAGCAAAGGCTGTATGAAGCATAGACTGTGTTTTTGTGACACATTCATGCATAAGTAAGTAAGTAAAGCATTGTTGATACCATAATTAGAAGAAAGTCTGCACTATAGCATCAGCATCTAAAAAGGAAATTGAGCATCTACCACCATACCACCCTGAATGAGCCAGCTCTCATCAAAATGAAGTGTGGAAAATGAGACTGATTCTAGGCAAATAAAATAAAATATGTAATGACATGTCCTAAGCATTTCTGAAATAGCAGACTATGACTTGTAGTAAAAAGTTTCTGGCCTGGCTTTTCCAGTCTATCCCAGAAGTTCAGACATGCTCACAGACCCACTGCCTCTTAGCTCCAAATAATCACACTAAGTTTTATATTCATTACATGCTTATTGGCTTATTACTCAGGCATATTTCTAGCTAGCTCTTACAAAATTGGCATCTGGACGCGTGGCTAGTGGCTTTGCCTATGTTCCATTACATGTTGATTCCTGGACTAGATCTCCATTGACTCTGCCCTCCTTCCCCTTTATCTAGGCTCAGATTTCCTACCTACTTCTAAAATGCCTTGCCTTAGGCCAAAATAGTCTCTTTATTAACCAATGGTATTCACAGCATACAGAAAGACATCCCACATCATTGACTATGTAATTCTATTCCTATGACTTATGAAAAAAAATCAGAATATTTTTGAATTCAGAAATCCTTATTGGTAAATAATTAGGCATTATTATATCTATTTCTCCCTACTGAAAGTTAATTTCTATAATTTCCCCCTGCCATATTATTATCTGATTTAGGTAAACACCATCATCTGGTATGTCTTCTTCCTCTTAAGATTTAGGAACATTTATCTCATGATCAGAACGATTGGAGAACCCTGGAGAAGATGGTTTTTTACCATTGCTTTCTTTTTATGTAGACTTTGATCAAGTATAATCACAAATAGAATGATAGGTATATACTAATAATCTGGAGAAAGCACATGAAGCACAGCCTCTGGAGTAACAAACCAAAAAAAAAAAATCAGTGATCCTTCATGCCCTCCATTATAGATGTGGGTCTCTCTCTAGACAATGTTCAATCGGGAAATACTCTCTAGACAGCGTTTAATCATGAAACTCACAGTGATGAAAGAAAAACTTGATTCTTACTGGATGGGCCTGTGTTAAAAAAAAAAAAAAGACACTGTCTCTGTTTGCAACAATGAAGTCTTTTAAGAGTAAAGAGGGATTTCTCATAACTGAAACAGAAGAGACAGGGAAGAAAAATCATGGAAAGTATATTCTTAGAGAAAATGGATTGATTTTAGTCATTCTGATAGGTATAAAGTGGTATCCCAGCATTATTTTGATTTGCATTTCTCTGATGGCTAAGGATGTTGAACAACTCTTTAGGTGTGTTTCATTCATTTGAGATCCTTCTATTGAGAATTCCCCTTTTAGCTCTGATTCCCATTTTTTAATTGGGTTATTTAGGTTTTTGGCCTGTAGTTTCTTGCATTTTTTATTTCAGAGATCAGCACGCTGTCAGATGTAGAGTTGGTGAAGATCTTTTCCCATTCTGTAGACTGTGGTATTGTCTTATTTACCATGTCCTTTTCCTTACAGAAACTTCTCAATTTAAAGAGGTCCCATTTATTAATTGTTGCTCTTAGTGTCTGTGCTACTGGCATTGTACTTAGGAATTGGTTGCCTGTGTGTTCAAGAGCATTTCCCATTTTCATTTCTATCAAGTTTAGTATAACTGGTTTTATGATGATGTCTTTGAACCACTTGGACTTGGCTTTTGTTCAGGGTAACAAATATGGATCTACTTGCATTCTTCTACACACTATCATCCCGTTATCTAGAGATCCCCCTGAGAAGGCGAAATAGAGAAAATCTGAGTAAATTGGGAATCATAAGGGTATCAAGCAAGTGGTATTGGAAACAAATCATGAGAAGGAGATGTTTGAGTGGGAAGAGCAACAGAGAGGGAAAACAAAAATAGATGTCTTGATAGAGGGAGCCACTGTGGGGATAGAATAAAACCAGGTGCTAAGGAAACCTCCAAGAATCCACAAGATGTCCCTTGCTAGGACTCCAAGTAATAAAGGAGAGGGTGCCTAAATAGGACTTTTCCTGTAATCAAATGAATGAATACCATAATTGTCATCATAGAACCTTCTCCCAGTAATATACAGAGGCAGAAGCAGAGATCCATAGTGTTATTCCCACATCACCAGATCAAATTCCTGGTTCAGCCAAAAAGAGAGAAAGGAGAACATATATGAGTAAAGGATCAGGATCATGAGGAGGAGACCCACAGAGAAGGTTGACCAGAGCTATGGGAGCTCATTGACTCTGAAATTATTGTTGAGGAACCTTTATGGAAAGGAACTAAACCCTTAGAAGGTAGATGACAGTCAAATGGCTTGGACAGTTTGTGGAGCCTCTTACAGTAAGACCAGAGTTTATACCTGGTTTATGAACTGGATTCTGAGAGCCCATTCCCGAAAGAGGAACACCTAAATCACCCTTAATATTGAAAGGATGGACTTGGACCTACCTCAACTGGATATGCCAGACCAAACTCACTCACCTTGAGATTCCTTGCCCTCCCTGGGGAATGGATAGGGTTGGGGTAGGAGGAAGCTGGGGGAGGACTGGGAGAGACTGAGAGGAGGGAAGGAAGAAGTAGCAGTAGTAGATACAGATAAAAAAATCTTTTTAAATAATGAAAAACAAAATGGCTTGATATTTGAGTTGTGAAATGATTTAGAGGAATAACAAACAGTGATAACACTCCTTAAGTGCCTTAGTGGTCTGGAACTGTGTGTGTATCCATGCATTTCTCTCTTGAGCCATTCATAGAAAAAATATTTATTAAGTTCTAGTATGATAAGGTCTGAGAACCAATTTTCTGTGCAATGAGATTAATCTCATGGTTCTTTGTGAGTATTTATTGAATTAATTAATAATGGATGAACACATTTTAATTATACATGCCATAGAAATAGCTAATTATTATTTACTTAGACCTATATATGGTGAATATAGATGAAATGCATAATATATTCATGAATGTATTAAATTTGTCTGGAAAATATAATAAAATGTACATGAGAACTGATTTGAGCTGTCTCATTTATACTTTACTGAATACAAATATAGTAAAATGAGAGCTCTTATGTGATGGATAATTCTGGATGACCTCTTGACCCATCTTGGAAGAAAGAACCTCAGTTGGGAGACTTCCTCAACCATATTGGTCTGTGTTCATGTCCAAAGGCACGAACATAGGAGGATCTAGTCTCCTACGGGTGATACCAGCCTGGCAAGTGGGTTTGGTCTGAATAAGAAAGGCAGGTGAGTAAGTAAGTGGAAGCAAGTCAGAAAGTTACTTCATGCTATTGTTTCAGTTCCTGCCTCTAGTTTCCTGCCTTGAATTACAGTTTTGATTTCCCTTCACGGTGGACTGTAACCTATAAGATGAAGTAACCCACACACTACACTGGATTTTGTCGTGGGCATTATAACAACAACAGAAAGTAAACTAGAACACTTTCGTAACACTTATTCCCATCCATGTTCAGAAAAGCAGTGGGACCAGGTCAGTGTCAATACCATCACAAGGTTGTCTACTTCTGAAAGCAGACAGCTGTTTCATTCTTAAGGAATGATGCTTCCATCTCATCTCCTGCCTCCAGCCTGTTTTCATGAGTGTTAGTAGCAATCTGCTTTAAGAATTTAATAAACAGCCTCCAGGAAACCAAAAGAATGAAGAGTACAGTTACAAAATTCCAAACAGCTATAGCACACACTCAATGTGCTATATTACTGCCAATAGACTTTGCTGAGTGAAATAAATTAAGCACTAATGAGCATATTTTGAAAATTTAAAATGCAATTTAATAAATAATTTGGTGCAATCTTTACCAAAGTGACTCCGAGAGGCAGAAGAGTCACAGAGCAGGTGAGAAACCATGAGGAAACCCCGGAGCACAAACTGAATAAGTTAAAGCAATTATAAGTCTTACCTTAGCAATTAACCAAGTTGCCTTGTTTCTTTCAACATCACAAATTTATACAATGACAAACTAGGTCAATTTAATTATAAATGTTCATAGGAATAGAGACTTGGCTGAATTTAACTACTTGGTTTTTCCCCCTCTAGAAATATAACATTTTATTAAAGGACTTACAGTATAACTTGGCATCTAATAGTCACAGTTAGATTTATAAACTGTATTTTTCAATAACTATTATCTTTTAAAAATGGTTATTGCTCTACCATGAAGAACAAATTCCCTAAACTTTAAAGTATGCTTCTATTTTTCCAATCTCTCTCTCTTATGTATACAGCTGGGTGACAATTTTTTTCTTCAAATAGCACAGTCTGGGACTCTTGCTTTTATTGTTGCCGTTATCTATGTAGTGATGTATTTATCTGCAACATTATCTGTTACTTTTTAAAAAACAGGATTAATAGGCTATAGAAATAAAAGTAAACTTAAAACCAACCAAGTTTTGAAAAAGACAATTACATCTTCGCATAGCACAAGGCAAGCTTCGACAAAGATTATCTGAAGACCCTGAAAATTAGAGATTCAGGGTTTTGTTTATGGTCCAATACAGGTCTAGGATCTTCTTAATCACAGTGGTTTCTGTCTGGAATCACAGTCTTCTCAACATACATTTTCTACATTAAAAAGAATGAATCGGTGAGTCTTTTCTGTTCTGTTTTGTTTTGCTTAATGCCCTCTTTACTGGTTTTGAGTGCATTTTATTTTTAAAAGAAGACCTTTATTCCTGATGAATCATCTGTATATTGACTACTTAGGAAAGGTAGGTGTGTACTCCTAACTTTGAAACAACTGTGGCAATCCATGTCAACAGGTTTATCAATCCTGACAAATCTGAAAGCTGAGGTTTACCCATTTTATTGTACCACAGGAGTATCTAACATTCCTCTGAGACTGTGGACCACCAGAATAGGAGAGGGAAATAAATATAATATCCTCAGGTTTTTGGTGTTTGTTTCCTTAATTTTTTTTTTGTCCCCAACATTTCATCTGCTTTGCCTCTATTTGTTTTGGTGTTTTTTTTTTCCTTCAGTAATAAATCTCAATTTATCTGAAATGTATGTTATTTGCCCTACATGTAACATGTATATAACTACTACATTACCGAGAGCATAGAAGGCTGAGACACCTACTGCACCCCACTTCAGCCAATCGAGAATTATAGAGACTTGATTCCTGATATAGATGGATAGCCCAGAAATCTTTAAGACAATGGAGAAATGGAGGAAAATCATCAGACTGGATACAACCTTCCTTGGAGGCAATGCTTCCCCAACTGTAGGGAGAGCACTCTTCTCTACCTTGAGAAGTCTGTGGCACTTACAACTGACTCCTGTTTTATTTTTGCACTAATCTTATTTCCTGTCTTTTATGCTTTTTAACTAATACAGAAAAATAAACCTTCCTACTGGCTGGTATCCCTTTTATCCTTATGTCCTGATGTATGAAAGAGTTTTACTTTCCACAAATACAAGTTTAAAGTTTGAACCCTAATCAACAGGCTACAGTACTACCTCCAGCCATTAGGGTTGAGATAGCAGAATTGAACTGCAGCCAAGGCTTTGTCAGTGTATTCCTCTTGTGTTTATCTTTGGTCACAGTAGTAAGACAACTAGTCATTCTTTATGGATTAAAAAAAATCTCAAAACCATGAGTGCACTTCTTTTACTTGGTACCTAATGTCCAGCTTTGCTGGTGAGTCTTTATGTCCCTTGGCTGAATTTAGAGTCACCATGGAAACTTAGCTCTGGAGATGTCTATAAGAGTATTTACAGAAATATTTCACCGAGAAAGAAAGGCTCACCTCCAACACAGGCAGCACTATTCCAAGGGCTGGCCCTGAACTATATACAAAGAGAAAGACACCTGCACATGAGGATTTGCCTCTCTGGGTATTTCCGAAACAGAGCCAATGTGACCAACATCCTCACACCCTTCCATGTGTCTTTCCCTCTCTTAACACCGTCAGCTAAAAGTAGCACATCCTCCTGTAAGCTGCTTTTATTCAAGTTTCAGATCACATCAATGAAAAAACACCATAGAGAATAGAGAATGGCTGTCCTAGGAGGTCCATCAGCTCTTATTTCTCTGTCTCCCACTAAAGAAGAAGGATGTGTGGATGTGAACTTAGATCATCAGTCTTCTTCCTGTTTTTAATGAAAATCACCAATGATCTAAGAAACTGCTGTAGCAATTCTGAGTCCAAATTGAATGACCACTCAGCAGTAGCATTATTAGGCAACAAATACTGTCCTTTCTCTCTGCTTATAAAACATGTTAAATCATTTTCTAAAACACCACATTTTGTTCTTTTCCCCTCTGTTAAATGGCTATTCATCTGTGGTCTGTCATAGTATGTCATTTAATCCATAGTTTGGAATGCTAATATACCTGGCTTCATTTTTTCTCTCCCTCTATTCCCCTTTGCTCATTCTTCTGTGCAGTGGTTAGGTTTCCATGGCCAACTTGACAGTCACCTCTAAAGGGGGGACTGAAATTGAAGAATCAAGTTGGTCTGTGGGGCACTCTTTTGATTACTAGGTGTTCTAGGATACATGCTGTTGTGTTTGGTGCCTTTTCTAGGCAAGTGGCTCTGGCTTACACAAGAAAGTTAAATGAGCAAATCCAGAGAGTAAACCAGCATGTCTCCATGGTTTCTGCTTCAGTTCCTTTCCAGCTTGAGATTCTGTGGGGATTCAATTCCTGCCCTAACTCTATCGACGATGGATGTTGACATGGAACATAATCTGCAATAAACCCTTTTGGTCAGAGTGTTCCATGACAGCAACAGAATGAAACTGGAACACCCCAGGAATTTCATCTTACCTCAAGAATAAAAGTATTATTTACAATCAAAGTATGACGTCTTTATTCTTCCATATCCACTGGAAAAATCTCTACATCCCATATTACCTTGTGCAATCATTTTTAATAAAATCATAAAAGTTGGCTCAATTTTTCATTATGCTATAAAATATTTGCTTATATACTTTTATAATTCTGAACCTTTAACGACTTACTTGTCCTACCTCTAAATCTGCCTCATTCATTTACCACATGGAATTTTTTTTTTTGAAGAGAGATCATAATTTGGCATCATTATTTTTTTTTCTTTCCATAAGGCAATGGATCTGACAGATCTGCCCAGCAATACCATTCAGCTTTTCCTCTTAACCTCTAGGATTCCAAAACCAGACACATAAGCAAGAAGTCACTGATGTCTCAAAAACATGGTACAAATTAATAAGGCCAGTCAGAAAAGTGAAGAGACTGAAAATGACCCACAAGTATCTGGAGGGAGGAATAAATTTCATATTATTCTACATTTCCTGTTCAGGGCTGAGACCTTCCAGTCTCAAATGCACATCCTGTCATGTTTTTCTACCTAGAACCCAAAGTCACGAATACCTGAATATTTTACTGGTGGTGTTCAAATTTCTACTTACAAATCACCTATGAGGGTCCCCGTTCAAAAGGGTTCTCACATCACATGCCATGTTGTATGTGGCGGGATTAAGGTGTCAGCTGATAAGGTCAGAAGACACTTCCAGGACCCTGAAGGGGGTGTGGCCAAGCCCATTGATAAGTGGCTGCTGGGACATGAGGAGCTCTCTTCCTGGTTCCTGGCTGCTGGCTGCTGGACAGACAGAATCAGAATCCATCGTGCTTCCATCGCTCCTCCATTGCTTGGATCCGCCAGTCCTTGTTCAGGTGCCACCATAAGCTGTTACTAATATTGTGAGTGTTAATTTATATTCTAATAAATATTAATTTTGGACTGGCGCCTTGAAAGTAAAACTCCGTCTACATCTGGCGCCCAACGTCCTCGGCCCTGTGCCCTAAACTGTAAGAAGCCAGGGGACATACAGACTGTTCACTTGGGCTTAAAGCTCCCTCTTGCTAGCCGGGCGCGGTTTCCAGCCAGCTGGTCCAGTGTGTAGGCGGGGGGTTCGGTTCATTGCCTGGGCGCGAGATTCCAGCGCAAGACGCAAGACGCGAGATCAGATCAGTGCGCAGACGCGAGACTTCAGTTCAGTGCGCAGACACTAGACTTCAGATCAGTGCGCAGACGCGAGACTTCAGTTCAGTGCGCAGACCCTAGACTTCAGATCAGTGCGCAGACGCGAGACTTCAGTTCAGTGTGCAGACGCTAGACTTCAGATCAGTGCGCAGACGCGAGACTTCAGTTCAGTGCGCAGGACCGGTTTTCAACTCGCCGGCCTACTACAGCACTTGGCTCTGCTTTCGGCCCACTGCAGCACTCAGTTTTCAGCCCGCAGCTTTCTGCTGCTGAGAGTCTTTGCATCTACCATACAGTGGGTAGGAAATTGAACGAAACTGTGACACCTGTGTACTAAACAGCGTAATTACATCTGAATTGACACAATGGCTGACTATTATTCTTTTGAAGAGTTTAGGTCATATTTTGCCATGGTGGTTGATAAATTTTTAAATGAATATCTTGAAGGATTCAATACCCCAGTCCTATTATTTTTTGGCTTATTTCTCTATTTTATTTTTCAAAATAAGAGGATGATGACAGAGTTGTCAAATGGAAACCAACAATTATTGTCCAGATTATGTATTATGGAACTATCGAACTCTACAGTGGCAGATGAGGTTAAACAGGTGCAAAATGTAAATCGACAGTTACTGTCCAAGGTATGTGATGTGGAACTGTCAAGCACTAAAATGGCAAAAAGGATGGATACTCTGGAAATTGGTTACAACAAGCTTTCAGATAAGGCTTCCTCTGTAGATAAGGATAACACTGTATAAGAGAAATATAGGCTCTATGTAAATTATGAAAACAAGAAACTTGTTGACTACATTAATGATGAGAACAAGAAAATCATTAATTATGTTAATGATGGGGATCGAAAAATTGCTGACTCAGTGAGGTCTTTGGAAGGACTGCTTCATCAGGACACTCAAGCTCTAGAAAAATCAATAGTATCTAAACTTCAAGAATGGAAACCAGTATTATCCAAAATCCAAGAATGGGAACCTGTAGGATCCAAAATCCAGGAATGGGAACCTGTAGTATCCAAAATCCAGGAATGGGAACCTGTAATATCCAAAATTCAAGAATGGGAGGATCGCATTGCAATACTGGAAAAGGGTAGTGATGCATCTTATGCTCAGAACAGTTCAGGTCAACCCCCAATGGGATATTATGGTACTGGAGATACTCTACCCAAAGTGGTAAACATAACAGGGCTACCCCCTTCCACACCACTATTGTTCCCAGCTGCTATTCAGACAAAGATAACACCTGATGGATCCTCAGAATATGTAGAGTATAGCTATGAGCCAGTACATATGAGAGACATCAAGGATTTTAAAGAGGCAATATCAATGCACGGTATACACTCTACTTATGTGAAGCAGCTTCTAAATTCATGGTCAGCAAAAAACCGGATTCTACCAACTGATTGGATGCAGCTAACAGCTGCTGTCTTGGACCAAAGTCAGAATTTACAGTGGAGAGGCTGGTTTAGAGAGGAGGCCAAGACCTTGGAACAACAAGGAAAAATTAGGGGTTTCTTTGCTTCTCAGGACCAAATCCTTGGTGAAGGCATGTTTGCTGATGTGAGGACTCAATCTACTTATGATGAGCATACTTTATTGCTATGCCGTACTGCTGCACTGAATGCTTGGGAAAAGATTTTGGACCCATGTCAAAAAATCGAGCATTATACTAAGGTCAAACAAGGCTTAAAAGAGCCTTATACCGACTTTATACAGAGGCTCACCACAGCTGTTCATAGAGCAATATCAGACCCAGAGGTTAGGAAGCAATTAATACTTTCTCTGGCCTTTGATAATGCTAATACAGAATGTAGAAGAATACTTATGCCTTTAAAGATCAGAGCTGCACCGATAGAAGAATGGATTCAATATGTAATAAATGCTGAATGTCTCCATGGCAACGAGGAGAATTGGGTAGGCCAAGCTGTTGCTAATGTTAGGGTGAGGAACCAAGACATCACTTGCTTCAACTGTGGTAAACAAGGCCATATAAGACGGAACTGTGCACAAGGTACTCTTGGAAAAAATACCCGATCTAGGTTTAATTCGAACAGAAGGCCATTGCCTTCTGGATTATGCAGAAGGTGTGGCAAGGGACGGCATTGGACCAATGAATGTAGATCTACCAGGGATAAAGAAGGCAACCCTCTACCATCGGGAAACGCCTTTCGGGGCTTCCCCCGGGAAGCCCCCAAAAATCAGACTCCAAATTCAAGGATGGTGAGATCATATCTGGTCATAGGAGAAGACCAGCATTCTCAGGACGAATAGAGCATCCAAAACCTGATCTAGAAAACCATATGCTATTAGATAATAATATAAATTCAAAAGAAAACTCAAAAATTCCAAAAAGAATCACAAAACGAATATTTTGGCAGACTTCAATAAATGAACAAAGACCAAAATTGGGGATACGGATAGATAATATTTATATCCAGGGTTTAGTCGACATGGGGGCTGATGTTTCGATCATAACCCCCCACTCATGGCACCCCAGATGGCCTTTACAGGCAGTAGATATCCAGTTTCTAGGTATTGGAACAATATCGCAAGTAAAACGGAATGTGAGATGGCTTGAATGCATAGGACCAGAAGGTCAGAAAGGATGGTTGAAGCCATATATGGCTGATATAGCAGTGAATCTGTGGGGTCGCGACCTTCTAATGCAATGGAATACCCAGATTAATATCCCTCCTGGTACTGATATCAACCGGAGACTCAATTATGTTTCCAGAAATGGCGTTCTAAGGTACTATGGAAAAAATTCGCCAGCCATTCAGGTTGTACAAAAGAATTGCCCAATAACCACAGAACCTCAAAGGACACTCACAGCATTGCCTTTGAAATGGTTAACAGAAAAGCCTATTTGGGTTCAACAATGGCCTTTGACAAGAGAAAAACTTCAGGCTTTGGAACAGTTGGTACAGGAGCAGTTACAGGCTCAGCATATCGAAGAATCAACCAGTCCATGGAATTCTCCTGTTTTTGTTGTCAAGAAAAAAAATCCAGAAAATGGAGGATGGTGACGGATTTAAGAGCAATTAATAAGGTGATTCAACCTATGGACTCCTTACAATCTGGTATTCCCCTGCCTTCTCTGCTACCTAAAGGATGGCTTATTGCAGTTATTGATTTGAAGGATTGTTTTTTTTTTTTTTTACCATACCTTTACAGGAACAGGACAAAGAGAAATTTGCTTTCACAGTGCCTACTCTTAATAATTCAGGGCCAGCTAAGAGGTACCAATGGAGAGTCCTTCCCCAAGGAATGTTGAATAGTCCCACCTTATGCCAATATTTTGTACAACAACCACTAGAAATACTGAGCAAGCACTCCCTCAGTCTATCATTTACCATTATATGGATGATATTTTGCTGGCAGACCCAAACCCAAAGACATTAGAAACATTGTTTGAAGAACTAAAGAAAATATTGCCTGATTGGGGACTACAAATTGCTCCAGAAAAAGTACAGAGGGGAGATTCTATCAATTATTTAGGATATAAAATAGGTTTACAAAAAATTAGGCCACAAAAGGTAAAATTAAATAGAGATAAATTGCAGACTCTTAACGATTTTCAAAAGTTACTAGGAGATATCGCTCATATACGGCCCATGATTGGTATAAAAAACTATGAGCTAGTTAATTTGTTCAAGACTTTGGACGGTGACAAGGATTTAAATAGTCTAAGATAATTAACTGATGAGGCTGAGAAAGAATTAGAGTTGGTGGAAAAGAAACTTCAAGAAGCACATGTGGATCGTGTGTATCCAGACCTGGATTGCATACTTGTTATTTTACCCTCTAGACAATCTCCAACAGGAATATTAATGCAAAGAGAAAGCATTATATTAGAATGGATATTTCTGCCACATAGGCCAAGCAAGAAGATGAAGACATATATCGAAAAAATTGCTGATCTGATTTTTAAAGGTAAATTAAGACTTCGCCAATTGACTGGAAAGGACCCTGCAGAAATTGTTGTGCCTTTGACTAATGAAGAAATTGAACGATTATGGGCAGGCAGTGAACCTTGGCAAAAAGCTTGTAGTGACTTTTTAGGAGAGATTAATAACAAATATCCTCAAAACAAGAGAATTCAATTTATAAAGGAAACTAATTGGATCTTTCCTCATGTGGTACAGGATAAACCCATTTCTGGAGCCCTCACCTTTTATACTGATGCAAACAATTTAGGAAAGGCTGGCTACAAGTCTGAAGACTTAATTAAGGTGGCTCAGAGCCCTTAAAACTCTGTCCAGAAGTCAGAACTATATGCAATTATTATGGTGTTGTTGGATTTCACAGAGCCTCTCAATGTAATTACTGATTCTCAATATGCAGAAAGAGTTGTTTTACATATTGAAACTGCTGACTTCATTCCTGATGATTCAGAATTGACCTTACTATTCATACAACTACAGGATATCATCAGAGGTAGGATACATCCTATGTATATAACACATATCAGGGCGCACACGGGTCTCCCAGGCCCTCTAGCGCAGGGTAATGATGAAATAGATCGGTTGCTGATAGGAAACGTGCTAGAGGCCACAGAATTTCATAAGAAACATCATGTCAACAGCAAAGGATTAAAAAAGAGTTTTTCCATCACTTGGAATGAAGCAAACGAAATAGTAAGGAATTGCAACACTTGCTCTTTCTATAACCAACCGTCTTTACCTGCTGGAAGTAATCCTAAAGGTACACAGAGAAATGAGATCTGGCAAATGGATGTTTCACTTCCCAGAATTTGGAAAGATGAAATATGTACATCATACTATCGATACTTACTCTGGAATGCAATGGGCAACTGCTCTGAGTTCTGAAAATGCTGATGCTGTACTAACTCACCTTTCGGAAGCCATGGCCATAATGGGAATTCCCACTCAGATTAAGACTGACAATGCTCCAGCTTATGTTTCCCGAAAAATGAAGATAATTTTTGGATACTATAATATAAAGCATATTACGGGGATACCACACAATCCCACAGGACAGGCAGTTGTGGAGAGATCTCACCGCACGTTGAAAGAGATGCTTTATAAACAGAAGAAAGAAATGAGAAAACCCAGGGAGAGATTACACAGTGCCTTATTGACTTTAAATTTTCTTAACGCTGATGAAAAGGGAACATCAGCTGCTGAGAGACATTGGGTGATAGAGAAATCCTCTGAGTTAAATCAACCCATCTACTTCAAAGATGTGTTGACTTCTGAGTGGAAGCCAGGATATGTGCTTCAATGGGGTAGGGGTTTTGCTTTTGTTTCAACAGGCAAAGAAAAGATATGGGTACCGACAAAACTAATAAAAGTCCGCTTTGTAAAGGAGTCCCTTCCTGAGGAGGAGAAGTAATTGCTCATCCCTGATATGACAAATGGATACAAGGTAAGGAAAACACATTTAACAAACCTGGAACAGGGTCTCAGTTTTGTCTTTACAGGAAAATGGATACAACTGCTTTTAAGACTAATTATTCATCTGCAATAGAAGACAGAAGACAGACTGATGATTAAGGAGTGTACATGATGGACTATGAGACCAACTAATACACATATGCACTACTGGGTAATATTTCAATATTTACTGCTTTGCATCTTGCATCTTCACCTCAAAAAAAAAAAAAAGAAAGAAAAGGAAGGCGTGGTCCTGATTTGACTATTAATAGGGCTGGATTTGGATTGGGAACAAGTGGCTTTCTCCCTCTCTAAACCCAAGCATATTGATAAAGAAAATGTGAAGTATTCTGTCTCATATCAGAAAAACCACCTGGTGTGAGACAGAAGACAGAATATTTAGGGACCAATATTATTGAGACTTCATCTTAAACCTCGTTTCTCTCTGTTTCTGTAACTTTCAAACATCCTGTCTGCATACAATCTCCTGAAGTTATATAAGATATTAATATCTTTTTTGAGTATCAACAATGCTTAAGTTTTCCATTGTAAATAACATTTCCTCCTATCAGCTATCTACAAAGAATCTGGAACCGAGATGGGGCCCCCAACGCAGCAACTCCTACTAGTGAAACAAGAATAAAAGAGAGAGTAAGAGACAGGTAGACAGACAGACAGAGGCAAAATTAGAAAAATCAAGAACCTGGTGCGCACCAATCAATGATTGTTTTCAGAAAATAGACTATTCAAAAATGGCTGCAAGATAGCTCTCTATGATAATCTCCAGATCACACTTCTAATTAGAATTCCAGACGGAGTTAACCACTATTCTGAGAATGGTTATAAATGTATATAGTCAGTCCATTAAGATCTAACCATTGTTTTAGCCTTTACAGGATCCCAAAGAGATGCCATCGCCCTTAAGTCAGCAGGAAGCAACCTTATGAAAGACTACGCCCCCTTTCCCAATAAGTTTTGTGTTCTGAGGGTTGTGGGTAATTCTTATTCTGTTAGAATAGTTTTAAGTGAAAATTGGGTGGAGGACAGAAGTATAATATAGCATCAAAGATCTCTTCTGAAGAAGAGAAGGGGGATAGATACGATAGATAAAGGTAGATTGTTCTGCCTACCTATACACCATTTTAGCTAAATGTATGGGCTAAGTTAAAGACAATTTGCATTGGCATAGGTATTTGTATATTGATACAAATGTAAAATCATTTTATATGTTTAATTGTGATAATTTGTACATTTGTACAAAGTTCAATCTGAAATTGCTTTATATAACCAAAGCAACTTGTATTTCGTTATAAATCTGAATCTGTAACTATTATGTAAAATTGAATCTGTAATTGCTATGTTTTATATATGCTTCTATCTCTGTTTAAAATATTTGCACATCATTGTCATGTACACTATGCAATTACTACCTTCATTTAACTATACTTGATATAATATATGATTGCACTAGTTATGATATATGCACAAGATGTTTTATATACCTCTGTTTAGATGATATATATGTATATACATGTCTAAAATGCTGTGGCCACTCTACATGGTAATATACCCCTGGCTAATGTTTGATAGTCATACTAAAAGTCATTGTTCAGGGTTTGTACACCTCTTGTATAGGTATTCTAATTTTAATACAGGGTTTAATCCTTAGGGCAATAAAAACTACTGTCAACATTACTTAAGGTACCATATCCCAGTCATCTCAGATACAGGTTAGAATATCATAGATAGACAGAAATCTTCAGCCATTTCATAGACCCGGAGAATATGGCATTTAACATTTGAAATTTGGCCATAAGAGGCACGACGACTCCTGGTGTCACTGCTCCTTTCCTGAGATGGTATGAGCATCGAGGATACTCCATTGGAGTTTGTCCTTTTGGCAGAGAATGGCCGGTTGAGTAAGGAACTGTCCTTACCTTGATTATTGACAGTACACACATGGTGTCCAAGCTGGAGGAACAAGTTGATGGATGGAGACTGACGAAACCTGCCTGGACAGGATAAGACAGTCCCTCCAAAATTTCCCTGCTTGTGAGAAGACTTGTCAGATACCATAGGCCTGTTGCCAATATGATAGATGCTCTAACGGCGCACAAAACAAGGGATGATTGTCCAGGTAGCTGTGTTGCTGTCCTCTCCCAAATTTTGGAAGCCGCTACTTCCATATACTTCTGACTTTCAAGTGATATATCTTCCTTCTCAGGTCTTGAAGGGGTTGAAGAATAGGTATTTACAGTTACTAACTCATAATAATTCCTATTGTACATAATCTTAGTTTAGAACCTTTTTATTTAGACAAAAGGGGGAGATGTGGCGGGATTAAGGTGTCAGCTGATAAGGTCAGAAGACACTTCCGGGACCCTGGAGGGGGTGTGGCCAAGCCCATTGATAAGTGGCTGCTGGGACACGAGGAGCTCTCTTCCTGGTTCCTGGCTGCTGGCTGCTGGACAGACAGAATCGGAATCCATCGTGCTTCCATCGCGCTTTCATCGCTCCTCCATCGCTTGGATCCGCCAGTCCTTGTTCAGGTGCCACCATAAGCTGTTACTAATATTGTGAGTGTTAATTTATATTCTAATAAATATTAATTTTGGACTGGCGCCTTGAAAGTAAAACTCCGTCTACAGTTGTATAATACTCCTCTTGCATTACAGTTCGCTGTTTTTACCAGTGCATGCTATTAGTTCTTATTCATTGTTTAAGTACATGCACATGGTAAAGCCACTGAACGAGGAAAGAGTTGTAAATTTCTCCATCTTTGATCTTTTCATTGATCCCCACCCTGCTCAGTAGTGCATACAAAACACTGCCTTTAGAGTTGCCTTCCTGCTTGATTTTACTTCCCACACATACTATTTAAATGCAAAGTTTGCAATCACTTAAGACATATATTTAAAAAGTACAGCACCAACTACTCCTCTATAATTAGTACTGCAGTGCCAATGACTAATTTCAAAGTTTTGTGTCTAAGTCCATATAACCATGAAACTGTTAAACACTACTGAACAGACACAACAAATACAAATAAGACACCCTCGTTATTTCAAAAATATGGTGTAAATTATCAAGCACAATCAGAACAGTAAAAGAGACTGAAAATTACCAACTATTATTCTGAGGAAAGAAATGATTTTCAGATCATTCAAGGCATGTGAGAAGAGACTGGTATATAACTGGTTGTTCAACAATCTTCTCTAACTTATATATAAAAAGGATAAAATAATTGAGACGTACCAATCTCATTACTGGATAACCATAAAACTTTAGACCTTCTGTTTTCAAAATTTTTTTATTGATATTTGGTTTTATTTTGGATTCTCTGTTTATTCACTTATGTAATGGAAATTATTAATATTAACTAAGGAAAATGTGGAAAAAACATATAACTAGCTACCTGACACTCACTGACTCAATCTTTTTAATTGATTTAATTGAATAGATGGGGCAGTGAGTGACATGGCTTTGGAATAAGGGTTTATAGTGAATATCCTCCTTAAAGCATTATGTATTACCTGTTTGTGTGTGTGTGTGTGTGTGTGTGTGTGTGTGTGTGTGTGTGTGTGTATGTGTGTGTACACATGTGTGCATGTACCTGCCAAAGCCAAAAGGGGATATCAGACACACTGAAGCTTATGTTACAGGGTTTGTTACAAGAGTAGCAAGTGTTCTTAGCTCCCAAGTCCTGTCTTCAGCACATGATTGACAATGAGACACCTCTGCCACTGGTTGGTAGCACCAATTTACTTCTTAAAATGATTATAAGTATTGAAGAAAATCCATAGGAGTTTTCCTTCATTGTGACAAAGTTAGCCAGTTGGGTAAAAGCTGCTTTTACCTTGACTGCTTGACGATATACTTTATAAACTGTACATGGAGGATGCATTAAAAAAGTGACTGCTGAACTTTGCCAAAACAAGATGGAATGATCCATCAGTGTCCTGGTTTCATGGATGAGTCTGCCAGACATTTTGCAGGACACATGGGAAAGAAACTGATGAACTTCGTCAATACAAGATAGAAAAGTGTTTCACATTCCCTGCTACATTGAAAAGACTGCTAGATAATTTGTATTGGTAGGCTGAAGATGTATATGTCAATGCTGCAAAGAAACTTTGAGTAACTGTCCAGATAGAAAGATGTCTCTGTTGTTAGGTAATATTAAATACTTCTGGGGTCTTTGATGGAGCTAAAGACTAAATAATTAGAGTTACAGTTTTCTTAGTTATGATAGAAAGTAAATTAGTTATATAAATTTAGTACCTCTTAGTTAGATGATGAAGTATTTTGTATGAATTTAATAAATACAAATTACTCAACACTGCAAAAGTAATTCTTATTTTCAAGCTGAATTGTTGCATATATGTTTTATACATTAAAGTTAAAACCTTTTATTTTTATTTAGACAAAAGAGGAAATTTTAAAGAATATCATTTTAGGATGTGTTACGTTGGTTTATGCTTTGAAATATTTGTTTAATGATGCAAAGATGTTACATTAGTTTAACTTTGTGAAACTGTGTTACTTCGCCTGTCTCAAACACCTGATTTGTACAATAAATATCTGAACAGTTAATAGCAAGGCAGGGAAAAGAATAGAAGGGACTGACAGGGTGAGTGAATGAATAGAAGAAAAAAAAGAATTGGGAAGCAAGAGAGATCTAAGAGCAAGAGAACAAGGAGAGAAAGACACTAGAGGCCACCCACTCACCCATCCATCCATCCACCCACCCACCCACCCACCCACCCATCCATCCATCCATCCATCTATCCATCCATCCATCCATCCATGCATCCATGCATCTATCCATGCACCCAGCCACCCAGTCAGCCACAGAGTAAGAATTAAAATAATGTTATAGATGTAAGAATAGGAAAAGACGCTAAAGGTAGATGAAATAATTAAGTTAATAAATAATAAATAAATAATTATAGTTAATAATTAATAAATAAGTTAAGAAAAGCTGGCTAGAAATAAGCCAAACTAAGACTGAGCATGTATAAGTAAAAGCAAACAAACAAACAAAAAACCAAAAAAAAAAAAAAAGAAAAGAAGAAGAAAGAAAAAAAGGAAATATCTAGCAAATAAAGATAAAAAAATTTAAATTTCGGATGTTTTAATATTCATGCTATAGCAAGTATTGAGTGGATCATGCTGATATTTTACAAATATTAAGACTTTTGTAGAAAATTAGTCAAGTGGGCTACCTAAATTCCATCTGACAGATTTAAATATAGATCTTACTTTTATTTTTTAAAAGTGATAGTTGGTTGATAAACCATTCACACCTATACACATTCTCACAGACTCCCCTACATTCACACATGTACCTATAGGCTTGCACACCGCGAATCCAACTGTATGCCTGTTTTAATATTATCTACCCAGTTGATGAAAGCAGCTTTGAATATCATTATAGAGAAAATTTCAAAACCTGCTGGGACCATAGAAATTTAATTAAGAATCACTTGATTATGAAGCTTGGATGGACAAGCTTTGTGCTGTAGACTACATCTGGTCCTCAGGCATGTGTTTATATGCCCTTCAAGCTACGAGTGGCTCTCAATATTTAGATATTTCACGTTTTAATTTAATTTAATATTTTTAATTTATAAATAAGAGCATGTTCATCTACTATTTCCCATAAGCTTAAAATAATTGTTCTTTGGACCTTATGAAAGTCTCGTAGTTTATGTACAAGACTGAAATTTTACATTCCTACAGGGAAGAAGGATTGAGAGCCTGATGTGTTGAAGCTTATTTTTTGGAACTTGGCATGATGTGAAAAAAGAAAGACATTAAGCTAAATAGTATGCAAATCAACCTTTGAACATTCAGATTTAACAGATGATAATGTAGGGCATTATAAACCAATGACTATAAAATTGTGTTTGACTTTTAAAAAATATTTTTGAGAATTTACTGCAAGGATAAAATAAAAAAATATTTTCTCCTAATATTCTATTCTCCACCTATTTCCCCCTTTTAACTTTATGTCAATTTTGCCTATAAATACGTGGGTATAGGTCCATACACTAGAGCATTTGAACCTGAAAATAAATTAAATAAAATAATAAAATAAATAAAAATTTAAAAAAATTCTTCTTCTCCCAGGAACTTTGAAATGTCAATGGCTCCTTTGTAAGTGGTGGACATGGAGATCATCTAACCCATACTCTGAGATTTTTGGGTTATTAACCTTTCTTGGTCTTAGGTAGATAAGCACAGTTGCTATGAATTCACAAGTGTCACAGCTGTGTGGTATTCATAAGACAATGTTTCATGGTATTTCTCCACATATTTCTGCTTTTACATGGGTTCTGTCTCCTTCCCAGTAATGTCACCCTGAGCCTTGGTGATGTTGGGTAAATAAAGATGTATAATTTGGAACTGAATAACCACATTCTCATATCCTCAGTACTCTTACTAGTTATGCATCTCTATATTGACTGCTCCCCAATGCACAAAGAAATGTATCTGACCCAGGTTGAAGTCATCCCAGGTTTTTCTTCAATGTGGAGAGGAGAAGTTTCAGCTGAGCCTCATTTAATATTTCATAACTAAAATAAGTAGTTTATATCTACCCCCAGTGGAATTCTATTTTTTGTTTTTTTATATTTACTAAGAAGCCATTAAATATTTAATACAAAACTTTGTATATATTATTGTTCAGAATTTGTTAAGAAAGTTTTATTTTCCACTTTTGTTTCTATGTTTGATTATAGTTTTGTGCAGCTGAAATTCTATACTTGGTTTCTCTCTGAAAATTTTAATACTTATCAGTATTTCTACAAAGTAACCATTAGAAATAGCAAAGCCTAAGAGGACAGTTTCTCATCATGAAATGTAACTGTTACAATCCTGACATACTTATCCATTAGTTCAGACCATGTTCTTTCTAAACGCATACCAAGCCCTTGATATTTTTGTCAATATAATGGACACACTGAAATGAGTCATGAAAAACCAGGTTGCATAAAAGACAGCCAGTTCCTGGGTTTGACAACTATCCTTTATTCCTTATATTCTGTGCTGTTTCTACAAAGAAGCCCTAGTTGATAAGCCATCAACCATGAAAATAGCAGAGTTAAAGGGCTTGATTTAACATATTGCAAAAGAGGCTTTCTTTCCTCAGTTCACATAACCAAATCATGGTAATGATTTCAAATAAGCTATGACTGTGGTTTCGGGGTGGCTTTGGGCAGAATATGTCTCTGAAGCTATGAAAAATATGGTCTTGGTTGATTTCATTTTAAGAGCTAAATTCAAAAAGTACATCCAGATACATTTAGTATTATGGTATATTTAAAATATCATGGCTCATGTTGAGATCTGTTATTTTATACACTGTTAAAATTTGTAGAAACATTTTAATTAATTCAAGCTGAAAATTTTAATCTTAGGTATTTACTTTCATCTCTTCTTATGTTAGTAAGCTTAAATTGGCATGTTGACACAGTTCATTTAATAGAGAAGCCTCAATGGAAGAATTTTATAGATCAAATCAGCTTGAGAGCAATTCTTTGTGGGATTGTCTTATCACTTCCCATTTAGTCTAGTCCACTGTGGGCAGCACTATCTGTGGACAAGTTGTCTTTGGCTGAATAAGAAAGCTAGCTAAGCAAGAGCCTGTGAAAACGCCATATTAAGCATCATTCCAACATCATTTGTGTTTAAGGTTTATGCTGAATCTCTGCCCTGACACCTCCCGGAAATGAACTATGACCCAGAATTGTAACTAAATACAACTTTTTCTCCTCTAAATTGTTTTTGGTCAGAGAGTATTATCTCAGCATCGGAAGGAATACCTGTGTAGAGATTTAAATAACTGGGGTTCTATTCATGACCTCATGACAGTTATGAATTTTTGGAGGCTAGAATTCCAACATCCACACCCTTTCACAGCTACCATAAGCACTGCCACGGTTCAAAGTTATGGGGGTAGGAGTGAATTGCTTAAGGTCCCATCATTCTCAACTTCTATAGATCTACTTAAGACACTGTGTGTGTCTGTGTGTCTGTGTGTGTCTGTGTGTGTGTGTCTGTGTGTGTGTGTCTTTGTGTGGTAGTGGTGGTGTTCAGAACATATAATAAAGTTTTGTATCCATAAGTTACAGATTTGTGTTTAAAAGACTAATTTCCACCCTAAACATACATTTGTTTATTTTATTTATTTATTTATTTTTTTTGTGGGATCATTGACGACATAGACATATGAATGGTTGAAATCTGTATATCTCCCTATGACACCCATAACTGATGTAAAGTAGTAAGTATTCACTAGCAACCGATTATATAAAATAAATAATATTAGAGGCTTTATACTAAGCATTGACTGATAAAGAGATTGCACTAACCATAGGGCATTTCCTGGATAGCTGGATTGGTTCTTGTGGTGGAGAACAAATGGGTTGGGGTGAATGGGAAAGGCATTCACTGGTCCATAAGAGAGTTTTCAAGACCTAAAAACCACACCTCTAGATCAAAGCGAATAAACCCTGATGCTCACTACAGAGTTGTCCCAAACCTTAACCATCTACTTTTAGGGCAAAAAGTGAAAGAGATAAAAAGAGAAAGATTAACCCTGAGATGTAAATTCCTAAAAGCTAATAACACTGGACTGCATGCTTAGCAGTGGTTAAGTATTGTATTTTATTATGCATTCTAACACATTAAACTCTTATTCTTTAAAATAACTGTTGGAAAGTAACAATTGTTGTGGGAAATATACCATGCTCTCCAGTGCTGTAGCCACAGTTAAGCTGTTCATGCTTCAGTAACTCACCTGCTACCCACGATAGGCAAGAAACTTTAATTAAACTCAGTGGATCACATACAAACAGGAGATGTGAATATAGGAGTATAATTTTGAAACACAGGACTTGGAAAGGGAGGTTGGTGAGAGAAATGGGAAAATAAATAATAATATTAATTATAAATATGTATGAAACTGACCAATGATAAATATTTAGGGCCAATTAAAATCATTCTATCTGAATTTGTTTTGGGTTTAGTTTAATGACGCTCAAAGATTCTTACCAATGATAAAGCTTTTATGTTTATGTGTTTTAAAAGAAACTTCATGCTCTAGATGCATCCATTCACAAGTAGAGTGGATGGTCATGGCAATTAATATAATCTAGAAATGTCTTCACAAACAGACCCACAGTGTCTTCTCGGGAATTCCATATCCTGATCAGTTGACAATGAACCCAGAATAACCAATGGCAGAATAAAAACATCTAAGGGACACATACAAATGTATTAGGCAGCATGTTCCTACATGTACAATCACTGAAACTCCCAACTACACTTTCTGAGGGGGAATAAAAACGATGAAGTGTTATTATAAACACTTCTTTTTAAAAATAGCTTCCAGTGTTCACATGAAGTGGGAATGTGTGCTCACTTCCTCCAGGAAAACTAGCAGTCATGTTATAAAAATAAAGATTAATATTTACACTCACTCATGTTTGTTGCCCTGTGTACTGGGAAGGAATGGATGAACTGAGGTGAACTTTGCAACCATTAGTCAATATCAAATTCCACATTCCTATTGTTCTTGAGTGACTACTGTGGTCAGAAATCAACACCTTAACTATCCAAAATGTTTTGAGAACTTTAACAGAATAAAATACAGATCTTACTAATTCCCAAGAATCTACCAAGGCCAATGACAAAGTAGGAAAAGCCAGTTCCATTTAAGGTATAAGAGCTATTTAAAACAAGCATAAGATATCAGTCAAGCTTCCATAATTAATAAGTCTCCATGTAGTATGATTATTTGGGAGCTGGAAGGTGGGACAGAGAAAAATCCAACTACAAAAATCTTATGATCTAATTAAAATTTGTGAGTATCAAGACCGGAATTAACCTCCTTTTTTGTAATATATTGGGAAGCAGGCAAGATGCTTTCCTAGTGTGGCATGTGAGGCAGAAGACACAGATGGCTTTCTGAGAACATTTCTCTAACGTGTACGTGCTTTCTTGGTAATTAGCCCCTTTACAGCAAACAGTATTGTGTCTCTGTTTTGCTGTCCACTGACTTCTTAATGCCAGTTCAAACATATAAACAATTCTAAACTAAATATTTAATTGTCCAGTAACTTTAAACCTTGTGGATTCTCATTTGCAACATGGGATTAGTGGCCACTGAAATGACTTCCCAGACAGCAACCATTTTCATCACAGCAAACAAGTCTATAATATAAAGCTTGTGTTGAGACTGTCCAGTTTAAACCTCCCCGTTGAAATCAAGTTAAATTCTTTGCCTGTGTCACAATAAAAAATGATCAACTACTAACGCAAAGCACACCATTACTGCTGCTGCTGTCACTGTTTGCTTTTACCTTTTGTCAATGTAATCATGACACAACAACATAAATATTTATGAGCAACCTCAGAGGAAAATGTAACTGTACATAAACTTACACATATATACACATTTGAAATACAAGATTTTTTTTAAAGTAATACATTAAATTTTGAACATTTAAAAAAGTGTAACTCATAAGTCAAAAAATGTACTAGGTCTTTTATTTAAACAATGGATTAAAGTGGTTTGTTTGTTAATGATACTGATATATCATATGACATTATACTCAGCAGATGTACCTAAGTAGATTGGAGCTCATCTTTAATAACACGGTACCCATTTGAAAATGTACCAACATCTTTAGATTAATGAGATATAGATAAATGTAAGATAAAGCAAATATTTAAGGAATGCAAACTATTAGTTTTCTAAAATTGGTTGTTAACATGGTACAAGTTCTTAATTGCAACACTTAGGAGACAGAGGAAACCTCTTATGGAAGCCCAATATGGGTAAAATATACCCACATAAAGCCATAGAAAGCTTAAAAAATGGTTTAGAGCCCAAAGCAGTAGCTTTTGAGTTGTGTCTCTCATGTGAGGCTTGGTACAGAGATGTAAGGCATGTGGGCTTGAGCTACAATGGTGGGCTTTTGGAGTGCAGTTCAAGGTGTAAAATTGCTGGTTCCTGAAGTCTCACAGGACCCTCAATATAAGCAAAAAGTTGTAAATGATGTATATAAGGTTTCTCTTCATAAGGACACAAAGGGAACAGAATCAAAAATGGCTTCTTAGTGTCAATGTTTGCTTGGATCAGTTCTGTTGGCTGGAGGCAAGCAGAGGCTTGGATTTTTTAAGGGAAGCTTCCTGATTCAGCCTTAGAGGCAAAACACTTGTGAGTCTTTTAAGAGGCCCTGCTGCCTAATACTTAAATGGAGTTAATGAGCAGCAGATGGCAAAGCTTCACTTGGTGATTATATGGACCCTAAAATTCCCCAAAGTATCTGGGCTAAAAGATAAATTCTATGAAATTAGACTAGGAGCTGGGTTGAGCCATCCATCCATCCTACCAACCTTTAATCCTTAACCAAGGACCTTGGCAGATTAAGGGTGTGTTCAGAAACAGAAAGAAATAGAAGAATCTGGGTGAAGTCAATCACCCTAACCAAGCAAAGGTGTGGTCAGAGACAGAAAATTTTAAGAAATAAATATACAATAGAGACAGTTATTTTTTAAAAAAGTCTAAGTGGTTTAGAGTATGTTGAAGGCTTACACATAGGCTTAGAAAAAAAAAAGAAAAGCTATAGAAAGCCCTTAAAAAAGAAATAGAGTAAAAACAAATAAATAAAAAATAAGCCGCGTAAAGATGGAAAACATAAAGAATGTCTGGATACTGTATGTTATTGTCTTATCTTTAAGCTTCTTGACTGCAAATGAAATAATAAAGCTGCTAAAAGACAGTTGATTATAAATGCTGCTGGATTAATTAAACCTATATATTTTGTAAATGAGTTTACCTTAAAATTAAAATGCAAAGATATGCTACTTTGGAGAAGAGGTTTTATTTTTATTTCCACAGAAAAATGAAAGGCTGTGAATTTATTCCTGGATATAGAACATAAAGTTTGATAGAGGAAGACCCCCTGAAAAATCTCCAAAGGAAATGGATGGACCAGATGATTCAGCATTTCAGAGCACTTCTGTTGAAGTTTCCCGAGCTCTGTATCCAGAACAATTTTAAGGAGACTGGCTGAGGTAACCCAGCCTTACAGACTACTCCACTAAAGATTTGTGCATAATCCTACATTTTTCTTTGAAATCCCATGAAACTGTCAGTGCCCTCATTCAGCAGGAAATAGTCTAGAGAATGACACACACCTTCACAAAACATGGATTGTGGATGTTTGTGTTCATTTATACTGTTGTTTATAAGTTGTTATTGGGAAGGGCGGAAAAGAATATTAGATGTGGAGTTCTTTCTGTTTCAAAAAGAGAAAAGGAAGTATGTAGGGGGATTAGATGTAGGAAGATTATGTTGTTCCATTGTAAATAATTGTCTCAGCCTATGAGTTTAATAAAAAGCACTGATTGGCCAAAGGCAGACAGGAAGTATGGGCGGAGCTACCAGACTCTAGGAACAGGCAGAACAGAGTAGAATGCCAGAGAGAAGCCGGAAGAAGCAGAGGACAACTTTGCTGCTATAAAAAAAGGTGCCGAGCCTCATGGCTGAATGGGATAAGAGTCATGGGTTAGGTGAAGGGTAGAGAGCTAGAAAATTATTTGCCTAGGCCTTAGGCCGATCAGCCTAAAACTACTGTAAACATCTATGTGTCTCTAGGAGTCTCTTGGGGTTTGTGGGTTTGTGGGCCTAAACTTTGAGGTTAGGCCAAAAGTCCAGGCCAAAAACCTCCTACTACAGTTTCCAGCTATTATTACTATTACTGAGCAAACATTTTCCTTTGAAAATTCTAATTTTGGGAAATGGGAGGCTATGTATATCTGTGAGAGTATACAGTAGTACAGTATGCTTTTAAATACTGTAATATGAAAATCCAGTATGTCCAAAGGTAACAAAATACTTAACTATAATCCTAATACTACATGTATAATATAAGTGAAAAACTATAAAATTTAGATGTGAAAAATAACAGAACAGGATAGAGTGAGGCTAGGTGATTCTGGCAAGAAATTTTCTAGATTGTCAGAGCAGCAGTTTTCTTAATTTATTTGTGGAGTAAAATTTAAGCTGACTGAAATATTTAAAATATGGTAATATCAACAGATTCTAGTAATATAAAGAGTCAAAGTCCTGAGAATAAGCAGCACAATGTTGAAGACTATGCAATGTGATGACATTCTGACAAGCTTTGGGGATGATTAGGACAGTGTGGTATCCAAAGGACAAAACAAGAGTCTATGTTACCTGACCTTCAGCAAAGTGGATATACATGATAGTGCAGAAAACACATGACATCATCAAGAAATGATGATGATACAACTAGGCCTTCTCACGAGAACAGCGTCTAAACACACATTGGTATATTTTCAAAATTTATCTGAAAATCAACCATAACCTCAAGTATAAATGTAGGAGAAGATAACGTACTAAAACATATAGAAGGTGTTGAGCCCTCTATGTATAGAATATAGTAAAGATAAGCTGAAATTCTTTAAATTTAAAAATCTCTACTTTGCCAAAAGTACTGTGAAGAAAGTGAAGAAGCAAACATCAAAGCTGGGAAAAAATGTTCCCTAAAAGCAAACATGTAGCCATGTGATAAAGGTAGGAATGGTGGGTGATATTTGTAATTTTCTCTGATATTCTCTGGCCATCCAGCCTAGCCTACCTTGTGAGCTTCATGATAGAGAGAGACTGTCACCAAAAGTGAAAATATGAATATACATCCTCAGGAAAAACACCTAAGATTGTTCATGATCTTCCGAATACTTTACAAAATAAACATAAACACATGTAAATGAATTCATGGCCTATGGTATAGACAACTATACTGACCTCTTAAAAACACTCGAAGCCCAGGACACTAACTGCAGTGATATAGAGGATCAAGAACTGGATACTAGTGAATATGAAAATATGTAAAATTTCTTCATACTTTTTAGAATGCGAATCCATACCACTTAGTTCTCATGTTTCTTGGTGTTAACACACAGAAGTTAAAACAATATAATCATATTAAAAACTACACCATGTTGTTTAAATGTATTTGTATTTGACAAAAATTGGAAGGAATCCAGATGAAGCCCAGTAGATGAATGGAGGACTGAACTGTGTCATAATCTTGAAACGGAATATTACTTTGTTCTAAAATTTAAAAGATATCAAATCATAAATTGTGGTTATTACATTTTCAATAAAAATATATCTGAGTGGTTGTTCTCCCTTCTCATATAACCCAAACTCCCAGCAAGTATTGTCCTATTCCCCAGTACTGTAACATGTGTCTTTCAGCCAGCCTTATCCTCCCCAAACACTATTATTCCCTCCACAAAGCCTATTTTATATACTCTTAAGTATGCCCATACTTGTACCTCTTTATAAGTTTATTTTATACATTATTGTCTAAGATCTGATTATGCCCTCATAATATGATTTTTTTCTGAGATTCAGTCACTTATATATACATATATATATTTCTGCAAATTTTATCATTATAAGCTTTAGAATAATTAGAAGCAAACTCACACAGAAGGAGTAGATGACAAGAAATTATAAAAGAGAGAATCTAAGCTAAGAGAATCAGAAATGAAAAGGGGGGACATAAAAACAGACATCCAGGAAATCCAGAGAATTATCAGGTCATACTTTGAAAATCTATACACCACTAAAATGGAAAATCTAAAAGAAAAAGGACAACTTTCTGGACAGGTACCATTTACCAAAATTAAAGATCAGATAAATGACTTAAACAGATCTATTACCCCAAAGGAAATTAAAGCTATTACTAAAAATCTCCTAAAAAAACTCCCAGAAATTTTCAGTGCAGAATTCTACCAGACATTCAAAGAAGAACTAACAATACCCAGACTCCTCAAACAAGTTCCATACAGTTGAAACTAAGAAAACATTGCTGAATTCTTTTTATGAGACCACATTAACCCTGATTCCAAAGCCACTCGAAGATGCAATAAAGAAAGAGAAGTACAGAAAATCTCCCTCATAACATTGATGCAAAAGTACTCAATAAAATTCTGGCAAAGTTAATCCAACAGCATATCAAAAAAAAAAAAAAAAAAAAAAAAACCATCTACCATGATCAAGTAGGCTTCATCCCAGGGACTTAGGGATGGTTAAACATATGAAAAATTGTGAATATCATCCATTATATAAACAAACTGAAAGAAAAAAACCCCACATGATCATCTCCTTAGTTGTTGAAAAAATGTTTGGCAAAATCCAACATTCCTTCATGATAAAAGTCCTGGAGAGATTATACAGGGAAAATACATAAATATAATAAAAGCAATATATAGCAAGCCAATAGCCAACATCAAACTAAATAAAGAAAAACCTCAAAGCAATCGCAGTAATATATGGAACAAGATAAGGCTGTCCTCTCTCTCCTTATCTATTAAATATAGTTTTCAAAGTTTTAGCTCAAGCAATAAGAGAACAAAAGGAGTTTAAATAGATACAAATTGGAAAGGAAGAAGTCAAACTATCTCTATTTGCAGATGATATGATTGTATAAATAAGTGACCTCCAAAATTCTATCAGGGAATGTCTATAGGTGATAAACACCTTCATCAATGTAGCAGTGTTCAAGATTAACTCAAAAAATTAATAACCCTCCAATATAAGGATAAAAGGACTGAAAAAGAAACCAGGGAAACATCCTGCTTTATAGCTGCAAATAGTATTAAATATCTCAGTTTAATTCTAACCATGGAAGTATCAGACCTGTTTGAAAAAAATTTTAAGCCACTGAATAAAAAAAATAGAAGAGTATATCAGAAAAATGGAAAGATCTACCATGCCCCTGGATAGGTAGAATCAACATAGTAAAAATTGCACTCTTACCAAAAGCAATCTACAGATTCAATGCAATCCCCATCAAAATCCCAACACAATATTTTATAGAGCTTGAAGGAACAATACTCAACTTCATATGAAATTATAGGAAACACAGGATTGCTAAAACAATCCTACTCAATAGGAGAATTTCAGGAGGAATCACTATCCCTGGCTTCAGGCTATACCATAGAGCCATAGTAATAAAAACAACCTCGAGCTGGCACAAAACAGACTTGTGGATCAATGGAATCAAATCAAAGACCCCAATATTAACCCACACACTTATGAACAACTGACTTTTGATAAAAAGACCAAAAATATTCAATGGAAAAAATAGTATAGTCAATAAATGGTACTGGCATAATAGGATGGTAGTATTAGAAGAATGCAAACAGATCCAACCTTGTCACCCTGTATAAAACTCGAATCCAAGTGGAAGAAAGATCTCAACATAATCCCAGCTACACTCAACTTGATAGCAAGGAAAATGGGAAATACTCTCCAACGCACTGGCAAAAGTGACCACTTCCTAAATATAATACTGGTAGCACAGACACTAAGAACAACAATCAATAAGTGGGGCCTCTTGAAACTGAGAAGCTTCTGTAAGGCAAATGATACAGTAAGACGAAATGACAGCCTACAGAATGGAAAAAGATCTTCACGCACCCTACATCTGACAGAGGAGTGATCTCTAGAATATATGAAGAACTCAAGAAAGTAGAGCCCCAAAGCCTAAATAAACCAAGTAAAAAAATGGGCTTCAGAGTTGAAAGTGAATTCTCAACAGAAGAATTACAAATGGCTGAAAGGCACTTAAAAATTGCTCAACATCATTAGCCATCAGAGAAATGCAAATCAAAACAATTTTCAGATACCACCTTACACTTAGCAAAATGGCTAACTCAAAAACACAGATGACAGCCTATGTTGGAGAGGATGTGGAACAAGGGGAATATTCTTCCGTTATTGGTGGGAGTGTAAACTTGTACAGCCACTCTGGAATGAAGTATGACAGTTCCTTAGAAAACTGAGAATCAATCTCCCCAAGGACCCAGCAATAATACTATTGGGCATATATCTAAAGGATACACATTCGTACCCCAAAGGCATTAGCTCAATTATGTTCATAGCAGCATTATTCATAATAGCAAGAACCTGGAAACAACCTAGATACCCCTCAATTGAAGAATGGATTAATAAACTGTGGTACATCTACACAATGGAGTACTACTCAGCAGTAAAAAAAAAAAAAATGACATCCTAAAGTTTTCCAGCAAATGGATGGATTTGGTGAATATCCTCCCGAGCAAGGTATCACAAGTACAGAAAGATAAACATGGGATGTATTCACTCATAAGTGGATTTTAGACAAAAAGCAAAGATAACTCAAGCTGCAAGCCATGACCTTTAAACAGCTTGGGATTAGAAGGAACTTAAGAGAGAGAACCAGTGATTCTCCTTGGAAGAGAACTAGAGAAGATCTCCTTAGCAAATTGGGATCATAATGGGTTGAAAGCAAGAAGAGGTGAGATCTAATCATGAGATAAGGAGATGGTTTAGTGAAAGGAGCAATATAGTAGGAGAAAAAAAGAAATGGATATCTTGATAGGGGAAGCCAATGTGGGGTTGAAAAGAGATCAGGTGCTAGGGAAACCTCAAAGAACTCATAGGATGTCCTTGACTAGGTCTCCAGCCAATAGTGGAGGAGGTTCCTAAACAGGATTTCCTCTATATTCAAATGAATAATGACCCCAAGTGTCATCAGAGAACCTGCATCCAACAATTAATGGGGATAGAGGCAGAAATCCAAGGCTGAGCACTGGGCTGAACTACTTTTCCAGCTGAAAAATAGGAGAGAATAGTCTATATGAGTAAGGGGATAGGAATTGTGTAAAGTTCCACAGAATTGGCTGGTTGAAGCTCTGGGGAGCTAACTCAATCAAAAGCAGCCACTAGGAAACCATGGGAAAAGGAGCAAGGCCCTCCAAGGTTAGGTGACTATTGATTGGCCTAGGCAGTATGTGGAGCTTCGAGGGGTGGGATTAGACTGTGTTCCTGTGAATGGGTTGGCAGCTTGGAGCCAAATCTCTGCAGAAGAGCACCTAACCCAATCTTCATAATGAGATGAGAAAATCCTGACATGCCTAGAGTGAATGTGCCAGGCTTATCTGACTCACATTGGGACTTTTTGCCTTTTTTGGGTTGGGTATCATGGATGGGGTAGGGGTAGCTGAAGGTAGACTTGGAGGGATTGGGTAGAGAGAAGGGTGGGTGAACAGTGGGATACAAGGGGAAAAGGACCTTTTTAAAAAATAATAAATTATAAAAAATAAAATAACTTTATAGCCAAATAAATTACGATTGTGTATATGGGAGACATTATAAATATCTAATCTTCTATGATTTTATACCTAGGCTAGTTTCCTCACTTTTCTATCCAGAAAAGAGCGCTGATAAGCATGGATCGTCAACTATCTGTTATAGAACATAGAGATGAACAATTTCATCTCAGTTGTAACAAAAAAGTGACAATACAGGATATATTGAAGATGGGAAGACTGTACATTTAGAATGATAAGGAATCTATAAAAATTTGTGCACTTCCTGCTCAATTTTGCTCTCAATTTATGACCCTAAAAATAATCAAAAGCTACTAAAATATATCTACATTGTATATTGTGCAAACATATATAGTTATAAATTCATAGATATATATATTAAGTGCATCAGTTATCATTAATATATATCTACATATATATGCTTTCATTGCCAAAAATCCAGATGGACATTGGATGGTTGTTGGTATGCTATGTTGGTATATTTTTATATTTGCATAAATATTTTAACAGATTAATATATGCATATGAAATCAATACAAAACCCATTCTAAGAATATGTATAAAAGAATAAAACTATATGTAATGATTAATAGAGATCCCTATCCAAGTTAAATATAATTGATTTATGTCTCAAAGAAGTTATAGCTTACAAAAAAAAAATCAATACTAAACACTAAATACAACCTGAAAGACCGTACTAAGTTAGAGGCTAAATTTGAGAAATATATTTGAATTTTCTTACTAGAAAATTAGAAAATGTTGAAATCATAGATTGTATCTTGGATGGAAATAGTAAACCCATGAAGTAATGCCTAATTTGTACTTTTGTTTTCATACAGGTATTATATATATACTTTATGTATCTTAATATTGGTGGACACCAGAAAGGGCCACACATTACTTTTTGTTCTATTCTATTATAATTTTATCACTATTATCTTATTGTAAATCTAGTAAGATTTTTGAAACTTTCACAAAACTTTGAACAAACACTACATTGCATAAAATTTTAATGATCAAAAGTAGCTCTAAACAAAGTCTCTTCAAAAAGTTAAAGATAACATCACCAATGTCTTCACTAAAAGTCCAGAAAGTACATCCAGATGAAAACTTCATATTGTCTTTAATTTTCCTTTCATTTCTAGAAAAGAGTTTGTGTCTTATTTGTACAGATTTTAAAGATACAGAAAATAAGAAATGTTCTGTTTTATGAAATATTAAAAGATTAATTGAATGGCAATGAGTTATAGGAACATTGGGAACAGTAAAAAGACTCAAGGAGTATGTAGATGGAGAAAAATCTCTGATTGAATATAACTCAGGTTAACTCTGAGTGTCCAGATTATACTCCAGAGAGGCCCTGGGACCATCCTCCAGTCATATTCCTAGAGTTGCCAGTAGGAATACAGCCCTGCAAACCTCAGCTCATATACTCTTCCTATAAGTTCCTTGATAACCATAATAAAATTTATTATACACACACATACAAACAGACATACATACATACACACACATACACACACATATATGTTATGTGAAAACTGGAGATAGAGTATTGTATAAAATGTCAGGGCCATGTACCTGACAATGGGGTTTCAGGTCACTAGACTGAGAAAAGGTACATATTAAACTTTGAGTTATTTTATGACCTTTGTCCCAAAAGTAGGCAACAAGTTTCAGTATTCATGTGCTTTTTATCCAAGGCAATAAGTTTCCATTTCTTCAAAATTTGATTCATTTCCTCTTATAGGAGAAAGGTCACACTGTAACTGCTATATGGCAAAGCCTAGAGAAGGCTGGGGTGCCTAATAACCTCAAGTAACTATTAATTTCAGTTATTTCCATGCTCATGGACATAAAGGGATCTAATCTCTGCTATAAAAGGGTTTATCAACATCTTTTCCTCAGAAAAGAAGGAGAAAATGAATCATCAAATCACTTTAGAATTGGTTCTCTCTCCGGAGATCCTTCTTAACCCACAAAGTCTATATTATTGCTAACTAAATATCATGATGTCTTCTTGTCCAGTAATTCTCTGGCTGGTAGAGAAGAGCCCACCCAATGGCCAGTGACTGATATGGAATGTCTTTCCATATGCTGTGAAATAGATGAACAGCTTTAGCCTATAGCAGGCATCTTAGAATTAGGTGGGGAAATTGGTGCATAGATAGGAGAAGGAGGGTGGAGTCAAATAAGTCACCATCCAGCTGCCCAAGAATCAACATGTAAAAGTAACACAGATAAGCCATGGGCTATGTAACAAGGCAAATTAATGAAAATGGTTTGAATTAAGATGCAGGAGCTAGTTAAAAAATATGCCTGAACTATATGCCAATCAGCATGAAATTAATGTAACTGTCTGTGTCATTGGGGGTGGGGGGGTAGCAGTAATAGGCTGATCCAGACCTTGGGATTAGGCTGGGCCAGATACCTCTTATTGCAAGTGGTGCTTAACATGGAGCATGAACATCTGCCTAAAGCTTGAGAAAGCTTAACGAAGGTTCTAGAGCACAGAAACAGAACCCAAAACAGTTTTTTAGTTGTGTCTCTCAAGTGGATTCCAGTGCAGAGTGGTCTTCAGGATTGAGCCACAAAATGGAGGCAGGCTTGCAGCAGGCAGCTCAAGCTACAAGGATGCTTCCAGAAGTCTCACAGGAGGCTCCATAGAAGCACAAGCTGCATATGATGGTTTTAAGGTTTCTGTTTATATTGAACAAAAAAGGAACAGAATCAAAGATCATTTCTTGGTAGCAGCATTTTCTGGAACTGCTCTATTTGCTGGCAGCAAGCAGAGGCTCCATTAAGAGAGGCTTCCTGACTCAGCTTTTTTGGCAAAAACTCTGTGGCTCCTTTAAGAGGCTATGCTGTCAAATACTTAAATGAAGTTCGTGAGCAGGGGGCAGTGGTGCTCCATGTGGTTGAAGTGTAGACTCTTAAAAATCCCCCAAATAGCTACATGATATTTAATACTGTTTCTCAGAATTGGAAAGATAATTGTTGCTCTGGTACCTTCGCCATGTTGAAAAACCAAGTGGGGCAGAGTCAGCGTCAAAGCAGTGCTTAACAGTCTATCGTTTTTAAAGATTCTGATTGAAAAATAACTAAGGATACACAATAAAACACATTTAGATGAAGAAAACCTCAAAAGGGTTATAATGTGTGTGAAAAAGAATATGTATCTGGGGGAAAAAGGTAGAGAAATTTCTTTAAAAAAGAGAAATAGAATAATAAAAATATAATAACCATAGTGAAAATGGAAAATACACAAAGAGTCTGGATTATGGTTACTGTGTTTTCTTTCATTTTTTTAACTGTTAATGAGCTAACTAAAGAAAAACATTTGATTACAATGGCCTCTGAGTTAAACGTATTTTAAAGATATCTTGAGTATGAAATTTGTGTCTAAGGATATGTTGCTTTGGAAAAGAGTTTCTGATTTTGTTTCCACAGATGAGATCACGTGTATTGCTTCCAGGCTAATATGGTTTCATCAACCAAGACCACCTAAAAAAAAAATCTCTGATGGGAGGAGATGGTCACATCAGCTGCCAACTAAGAGGAACCAGGCTCAAGATCTTCATAAGATTTCAATCATCCCTCAATCAGCAAAACGTAGTAGTGGAAAGATTTATGCTCAAATTCCCAAAATAGTGTTTATAAATGTTTGTTTTCATTATAAATGATTAATGGCCGCAGTCAATCTCTTTCTACAAAAAAAGGGAGATATGATATAGGAATGATTTAAAAAGATTATTGAATGTACTTTAATCCAAAAAAAATAGATGTTAATCTCAAAATATTTTACATTGGTATGAATTTGGTTTGTTGATGTGAATTTAAGGTCAATTTTGTTTTACTGTGTGTATATCTATACTCTTGTGTAAGATATTATGCTATGCAAAAAATTACATAATTAAGAAATGCAGATTAATAGCCATCTATAATAAATAAACTTATAGTCATGTTAAGATATTTTAGGTATACAAAAATATATTTCAATTAGATAGATAATCTTCAAACACTTCATTGACCTACAGAATATGTCATTTAAAATACTTTAAGAACTTAGATTTTTCTGAATAGTGAGACATGTTTGCTCCTGGGAGCCCCAATCTAGTATAGGAGGATAATGGGCATTGAAGAAATGCCATATGGAATTTGCTTTCTTTGAGTCAAAGGTTAACCATTGGACAAGAAACTGTTCTTGCCTCAACTGCCTGATAGTATGCTGTAAAAATTGGACATGCAGGTTCCATATGAAATTGACCTCTGAACTTTGATAGAACAAGCCAAGATGATCCTTCACGTTTCTGCTTTGCAGAGAAAACTGCCAGACAACTTTCAGGACACAAGGAGAAGAGACTGACAAACTATGCCAGAATGGGCAGAGCAGTCCTTCAAATATCTTGGTAGACAAATCATCGGGCAGCAGTCACATTGTTTTTGTGGCAAAAAGTAGGAAGCAGATGGGAAATCTTATCAGGCAACAAAAACTCAAGGTCTTGCTCCCAGAAACCCACTTACTCCTGAATGGCCCCATTTCCTGGAGGTTCCACAACTTTCTAATTTAGTACACTAGCTTAGAATCTAGTGTTCAGACAAATGAGTCTCTAGGTGACTTTCCACATTCAAAGCACATCAGCCCTCTGTTGACCTTTCCTGAGGCTATACTTGAACCAATATTTATAACTCTAGGAACTTTCTTCTCTATACTGAGGCATCCTGAAATAGGATCTATTGAAGTCTGCTCTTCATATTTATGAGGCTAGCTGTTGTCTTGAAATCAATGAATAATAGGTTTGTTGACCTTTCTTCAGATCTAGTTCTTTCTCTATTATTTTTTGCCCGAGGTTCTCCAATTTCTTGAAAGTATGTGGAAATATTGATATTTGTCTGCAAGTGTGGAGGGATGTTGATATTTTAAAAAATTGCTTTAAATCAACATAATTTTTCCTCTGACCTTCATCCCAAGCCTCAGCCAAAATAGCAATTTCAGAAAATTTTGACCTCTAAAAATGATTACTCACCAAAATATTATTTTCAGGATGACACACTTCTGAAATTTTTAAAACATAATCATGGAAAATAATTTGTCAAACAGGTATTATGCAGGTGAGTCCCAGAATATCTTATGTTGATTATCAGTGAGGGGATTCTTGAGGGAGGAGGGATCAATAAAAGATGGTAGAATAATGCAGTTCTCAGCCAATTCTGTCTTTGCTAGTGTTACTTGTAGTAAGAGTTTTCTGGCCCAACTTAGTCCCAAGGTCCAGACCTGCCCACCGCTGTTTAAGTTCCCCAAAATGACACAGATGTTTATATTATTTTCATGCCGATTGGCCTGTGGCTCATGCATATTGTTAGCCAGCTCCTATCTGTCAATTCAACACATTTCAATTAATGTGTCTTGGCATGTAGCCCTTGGCTTACCTGTGTTATTTTACATGTTGATTCTTGGGCAGCTGGATGGTGTCTCTTTTGACTCCACCCTCCTTCCCCTATTTATGCTCCAATTTCCCCTCATACTTATAAGATGTTGCCATAGGCTCAAACTGTTCCTTTACTTCATAGCATACAGAAAGACATCCCACATCACTTCCCCTTTTCTGTCTAATCAATAAGGAAGATTTCAATTTCAACATAGCAAAATTACATGTAACAAAACAGCTATCAAGCAAAAATTATAGTTCCAATATCCTGGAGAAGGGATGCTTCATAAGACAGGAAGTTGACTTATTTTACAAAGTTCAAGAAGTAAATAAACTGTAAATTTAAAGAAGTTGCTGAAACTTGCCAAATTCACAAGGCCTCTCTATATGGATATATGCATAGTAAGTAGTAAGGATTGCTGATGGAAGAGGCTCTCTTTACTTTTCAAGCTGCCTACTAATCATGCAGAAAGCCTCAGGAATGTAAATGTGATGAGTTGTCAGTCATACTGCAGAGTTTTCCAGGAATATAGTTACCATGTTCTGCTAAGTAACTCCTTACACATACTTCTGCAAGAAAACACAACAAACTCATTGGTTTACCAACATCGACTTTGGTGGAATAGTTTATCTGTTAGGTCTTCAGTGCTCTATCTGAGATGAGTAGACAATAATCCCCTTTTTCCAGGGGAAATGATCTGGTTAACATGCTTCCAGTAATGGCCTATTGATCCTATGGGAAGACAGACAACCATAGGGAAAGAAAAAATAAAAGAGCAGTGTCCAAGGTATGACGAGGCTTGTTTTATATCATGTCTCCATGGTTGTCTTACCCATTGCTACCGGCTCCCTGTTCCTTCACATGGTGATGTACGTCATGCTGTATCTGACTCTGAAGTATACAATAGTGGCCATGAATTTCTTCTTTGTCCTCTTATAGGTAGTTCCCTTTGATTTCAGAGGTCCTTGAAGTCAGATGATTTTTCCAATGCCTGATCAACTACAGTCTCTGTGTCATTTACACTATTTACTAGTTTTGAATTACTTACTCTAAGAGAGATCATGATATGTAGTATTTAACAGTGTGTGTGTGTGTGTGTGTGTGTGTGTGTGTGTGTGTGTGTGGTATGTGCATGTTTCACATGTGTTACAGTCTGAGTACAAGATCTTGCAGGTTCTACCTAGGCATCCTTGCACTGAACGTATTCCAAGCCCATATCTTCTCTTCTGTTTTTCAAGTACAGAAATTAACAAAAATAACTAAAATTGATATACCAAGAATCCATGTGCTGTAGGTTTGGGGGAGCCCCAGGAGGGATGTAGCTGGGAATGCCTCAGCTCTCTGCAGTGCGCCCATCGTTCTCTGCACCTCTTCTCTCAGAAATTGCAGTTCGGTAGGTCTTTATTACAGAAGAGGCCCTTAGATTCCCATATTCTTTCCAAAGGCTTTTCAATGGAGTTCTTGAGTCAGTTATTTAGAGAAGTAGTTCTTATTTTGGAGAAATCAAAGAACAAAACATATGACATTGGATATAAAACTGTATTGGTGGGAGCATCCAGAATATCAGATATTCTGGAAAGCACTGGGAGTAAGTTAGATGTCAACTTTAAGAAATGTCTTAGAAAAATATTATAGAGACAGAATAAGAAAACATTAAATTTGAGATAAAGCAAGGACCATAAGAGAAACTTGAAATACATTATAGTATAGACTAGCATAATGACTGAGATGAAATTATTAGTAACAATATAAATTTAGTTTTTACATAGTAAAAAGTACTGTTAGAAAATCAAACTGCTTAAAAACTTCCAAAAATGAACTCACGGAGATTAAAACTTGTGTTTTTAACTACTAAAATTCTAATATTCAAGAGTAAAGTAATGATAAAACTCCTCTGTGGAGAAGCAGCAGCATATCTTGCTCATAGTGGTAAGCATTAAGTGATAGTAGTAGTTATGTGATTGCATATCACTTAAGGATCTACATACAGTTATACTGACTCAAGAATATATACAGATATTTTCAATCTGTAATACGAAAATAATGGCAGGATACTGGAATGCAATGATTTTTAAGTGTCATTTTATAGAACAGTGTGAGCAAAAGCTCTCAAAAGGGTATTCCAGATTACTAAGAACTTATTCCAACAAAACATTAACAATGAGAATAAAATATTAGTAAAGGGTTTTGTTTTTAAGAAAATAAAGCAGCTTTTTTTACCCTGGTCTTACTAAGTACAATTAAAAGCAGGAGCAATTGCTAAGAAAGTGGTTCTGTGTGTAAGGCACCTGCCCTCAAGTCTGTTGATATAATTCTGAAATCCATATGGTCGAAGGGGAGAAGCTATGCATAGTAGGCATGTGCATACACGCACACACACACACACACACACACACACACACACACACACACACACACACACACACACACACACACATATTGGAGCATATACATCCACACACACATATGCAATCAAAAATTACTTTTTAAAGCAATAGCTAGAAAGAAGTCACAATATTGGTATATAAGACATAGCATTGGAGATTCTGGTTTTTTTGTTTCTTCCTATATTTCAGATTTCATGCTGAACAGGTTACTATCCTGATAATATCAGGGAGCAGAGCACAAAGACAAGCTTGTTCTTCTGACAGGTCAGAGAAAAGGCAGCTTATTAAAAAAGAAAACTCAATCCTACTTCTGGAGACTTGCCTGCTTACAGAGGATGGCTTTCTCAGGCTCCATGTCTTCCAATACTAGGAGTCTTTGTTAATGTTATCCTCACAGGTTTCAGAAAATTTACACTTCACCAGACACTAACCCAGCTAAAAACCTTCAATCTACAACCTGTCTGGCCTATAATATGTGTTGTGGCGATGGTGGTTGAGAGCTTGTGAGAATGGCCAAATAATAATTAGTCTAATTCAAGGCCAAGGCCATAAGGATGGCCAGAAACCAGGATCTGGATGGCCCAGAAACCTGGGGTATAACCGAACATGACTGGCATAAAAAGGTTCCTAATGATGTTTTCTATGCTCATAGATTGGTGTGCATCCCAATCAGCAGCAGAGAGCTTGGTCTTTTGTGGAACTCCTTAGAGTGGGAGTTGGGGTATCACTGACGCTTTTGCCAGTTTGGAGAACCCCTTTCCTCCTACTGGGTTGCCTTTTCCAGCCTTGGTACTAGGGTTTGTGCCTAGACTTATTACATCTTTTTATACCATGTTCAAGTGGTATTTCTGAGAGTCCTACTCTTTTCTGAAGGGGAAGTGGAGGGGACCTGGAAAAGGGGGATGGAGTGGAGGTTGAGATTAACATATATTGTATGAGGGAGGAATAATTTAAAAGAAAAAAAGGGGAAAGATAGAAACCCTTAGAAAATAAATAGAATTTCATTGAACAGAGTAGGTTTAAACACCACCTCCTCTAATGTCATAAAGTTCCTATTGCAAAGCCAGACTTTTACCCTCTACTGACTACAAATAGTCGCCCAGGTTCTTCTTGCCAATGGACTTGGGTCCCAGGAGGCTGCATAGTAAATACTTTCATCTTTGTCATAGATGACTGGACATAATCTTGCCTTTAATATTAAGAGATTTCTACTGAATTGTACATTCTCACGCATACATATCTGCGAAAGATGACATCTAAGCACTCTGTCTGGAAGTGAACATTGACCCAAGGGAGCCAAGATTTTATTACTAACTAGTGTCAAGAAGGATCTAACCCTGATCGCTAGATGTCACCACAGAGCAGAGGTATTTACAGTCTCACTCTAACCTGCCAGTGCAGAGCAGAGTGTTTTCCCCCCAGACATACCCAGGGTCATATCAACTGAGAGTAAAAAGAAAATCAAACAGCATTTAAATAAATCTTATCTTGCATGCAGTCCTCACATACTACAGATTTACTAGTCAGGGAAACACCTACTTGAATTATAAATGCATCCTTAGATATCAACATCCAGATGATAATGCTATAAGACAGTCAGACTCCTGTCACCTAGGCACAGTCATCTTTCTTATAAATGGGGTAAATAGATTATAAGATCCAGAAGTTGTGGACAACATCAAGGGAACAATGTTCTCCACACACAATAGGGTAGTTACATACATTAACTCAACAGATTGTGGCAGTATGCTCAAGCCCTATGCAAGATCAAAGTCAGACACCATGTGAAAACGGGGAAAGAGCATGGACTCCCACCTCTATCTAAAGAGCTATGGGCATTTTAGAGCCTCTGAAACAGTGACATAATTTTTATATAATGGGTGTGAAACTTGGATGGTTGGTAACACCCTAGGAGAAGCCTTACTCTAAGGCTGGTTGCACAACACTTATTGAGTTCAGTGGGAAAAAAAGAAAAGAAAATTCCGAGTTGTGTTGGTAGATAAGTGAGAGTGAATGTAGGAACAGTGTGGGGATCGAGAGGATTATGATCAAAATACACTATTGGAAATTCTCAAATGATTAATAAAATATTATTTTTGAAGTGAGCATCTCATAAGAATTTTAAATTGTCTATCATAAAATTGGTCATATTACCAGTTAGAAATATATTCTGTACATTTTCAAAAATAGAAAAATCAGTGAAATATATAAGATATAAAAAGAAGAGGGGCAAGGAAGTTGTTCCAAAATGTATGAAGAACTTTCCAAGTACATGTGTGGATCTGAGTTTGAGTCCTCAGAACATCCACACACTAGATACCAAGCCACACATAAACAGTTGAAGCACTTTTGTGGTAAGATGAGAAGCAGAAAGAAAACACAGGAGAGTCTATGGAAAGTACTCAGCCATCTAATATAGGATATTCAGAGGAGACCAACAAAGAGACTGTTTCCAAGAAGGCAGAAGACAACCAACTCTCAAGCTAGTTAGTCTTTCTTTAATCTCTTCACATAAACTGCATATGTGTATTCACAAACAAGTGCATAAGCCTCCCATAAATATACACATTCCATACAGAAAATAATTTATGCATAATTATGTCATACTATCACAAAGATTTTTTTAAAATCCACAAGGAAAAGAAATCAAACTTATTTATGCAGATCATCAGATAAAATAAAATAATGCGAAAGTTAGGGATAATTTGTTGATCCTTCAGCACCTCTGGGACTGTTACAGAAGATCAAATCCTTACTATATGCTATATTTAATGTTAATATCATAGTATATAATATACTATAATTATGTATTATAAATTCTTAAATATAGAGAGTATATTATGTTATTATGTTATAATAAATGTTATTACTTTCACAGTAAAACAATTACACTAAATGGTTTTGCTACATACATATGTGTGTGTACATGTATGTGTACACTGTTTATACCACTGTAATTGCTATGAAATTACTCTCTTGTACACTATAAATATTTATCACTGTAAATACTGATTTAATAAAATGTTGATTGGCCAGAAGCTATAAAGGAAGTAGAGGCAGGGTGATCAGACAAGGAGAATTCTGGGAAGAGGAAGAACTGAGCAGATGCTTGCCAGGAGCAGAGGAAGCAAGACAAGAATGCTGAGCTGAGCAAAGTTACCAAGCCATAGGGCTAAACATAAATAGAATCTTGGGTTAATTTAAGCATAAGAGCTAGTGAGTAATATGTCTGAACCATAGGCCGAACAGTTTATAATCAATATAAGCCTCTGTATCTTTCTTTGGGACTAAGCTCCTGCAGGACTGTGGGTCTAGGCCAGGGCAGACACTTTGACTACATGTAAGAGTGAATTTTCATCATCAGTTTGAATAAAATTGAAATTAAGTAGGAGATGCAATTCTGAGTTGTCTGTGACTAGTGAAGACTCACCCAAAATACGAGCATCACTAATCCATGGACTTGGGACCCAGTCTGAATAAATAACAAAGATAAGCAGACAGCAGAGTAGCATATGAACAGCTCCAGTTGCCACCTTCCTCACCATGGTGAACTGTATCCTCTTGATCTGTGAGCTATAGGGTAAACTCCATTCCTTATGCAACTTTTGCCAAGCATTCTATTGTGCCGATGACATGAGTAATTAAAAAAAATACATATAATTTTACATATTAGTATACCTACACCTTGGTTAGTAAGCTTCTATAAGCTAAAGAAAACTGCTTTAAAGGGAGACAGAAGTGACAGTTAATATAGAGAAAGCAAATCTGAAATGATAGTCAATTCCTAATAAAAAATATCAAGGCAAAAAGAAAGTACCACACCACCTTACATGCCACACCACCTTATGTGCCACACCACCTTATGTGCCACACCACCTTAAGTGCCACACCACCCTTAAACACTAAAGAGAAAGGACTTGTCTTAGAGGCTATAGAGCAGGAAACTTCCAGAAATAAAAATAGCGTAATAAATGGGAATCATCCTCAGATAAGGAAAAATGAGTTAGACAACATACTCTAAAATAATAACTGCAGAAAATACTCCAAATGAAAAGACAGTTATTAAACATCAAAGGCTGAATCACAGGACACCAAAAAGAATAAGGAATAGAAATAAAGGTCTGATTATTTTCATCTTTTCATCTACTCTCTTTTCATCTGCTTTTGAATTTTTGCTACTAGAAAAGTTTACAATGCTGGTTCTCAATAATTATTTAAAAAGACAATTATGCTATGCTACGACTTTTAAGCAAAACAAGAAAAATATTATCAAATCATATGCAACAAGCCTTTGGCATGACTCAACAAATATTTACAAAAAAATTAAAAAATAGCACTAAAAGGCAACTTCAAATTAGTAACTATTTTCCAAAGGACACAAAATATCTACAGGTGACCTTACAATTCGTAATAAAATTCTGAAATATTTCTATAAACCTGGGCATAGGTTTATTACTACTACTAATCACTACTATTTGATATGTATCAGAAGTTCCAGCCACCACAATGAGCCAAGAACAGAAAATAACAAGAAAAGATCAGAAAAGACATTAAACCTCTTTTGCAGATGGCTTATGCAAAAAGAACTAAATCTAGAAATATGTCGGAAAAAAAAAAAGCCACTCTCTGGAAAAATAGTAAGTGAGCTTAAACAGGCCTTAATTTACAATAGACTTAAAAACGTTCATATACTGTCTGTCAATCAGTAAAAGCCACAAATGAAAAACAGTATCAGTTGCAACATGTCAGCAAGGTATTGTGTAGACACGCATCTACCAAGACAGAGAGAGTATGAATGCTGAAAAATCCTAAAATGCTGAAATCAGAAAATATCCTAAAAGGGAAAATTTCTCATGCTCATATTCTTACTCAACTCAGTAAATGTATCCATTATTACTAAGCTAAGATATTGTACACATACAAAATTATTTTGGTAAAGCAATCCCATACCAACAATATATTATACACGTATAGATAATAATGTTATAAATCATAAATATGTGATATTTCTTTTAAAATATGAGTAGATTGGATAAAGAAGATAGAGCTTCACTGAGCCAAGAGCCTCCCTTCCTTCAGTAACCTTGGTATCTTTTCATAAGGAATCAAACAACAAAATAAAACTTTAAATAAAAAAGCATATCTGCAGTGTTACTGAAAAGTATAAGCAAATGGCGCTGTACATATGTATGAATGACTGTTGGTAATAGAATGCTCACCTGACATAGAAACTGAACAAGAGACTGGCCTTGAAGCCAGTATACAGGAAATGATTAAGTAAAAAATAATGAAATACGTAAGTAATTCATCTATGTAGATTTAAAATGTACCATAGTTACAGTAATGTGTGGTGTGGGATGTTCATTTGTAATTCCAGTATAGAATGTTGAGCTAGAGGCTCTTGAATGTGGTGCCAGTATATACTATATAGTGAAAACTTGTCTCAAATAAAAAACACAAATATTTCTATAGTTATTAGGTGTAGTAAGAAGTATTCTGGCCTGTCCAGCCTGAGGTCCAGATCTGCAGTCCCCCAGCCACTTAGCCCCAAATAATCACAAAAGGTTCTATCTATATTCATACAAGCTGTTTGATCTATGGCTTAGGCTAATTTTCAGCTAGCTCTTAAAACTTAACTCAACCCATTTCTATTCATCTATGTCTTGCCACATGACTCCATGGCTTTACCTGTGTTCCATTACATCTTGCTCTCTTGGATGGCAGCTCTCACCATCTCTCTGGCATCTTCTGGCATCTGTCTCTACTTTTCCACTTCCCAGAATTATTCTAGTCTGCTAGCTGTGCCTATATTTCCTGTCTAGCTAATTGACCAATCAGAGTTTTATTAAACCAATATTTACACTAACAAATATTAACAGTGTACAAAAGCATGATCCCACAGCAATTAAGGCCTCACATTATTGAGAAAGCAGTAGATATAAAGAGAAATGAAGCAGAAAATAAAATCAGATAAAGACCAAAAAAAAAAAAAAAAGGATAGGCAACTGACTTTTGACAAAGTTGCCAAAGCAATTCTACAAAAATAGAAATGTCTTTTCAACAAATTATATTGAGGCAAAATTACACCAATAGCTAAAAATTTTGATCAGTACCTAAAACCTACACTTACCAAAATTTTATCCATAGTGGAAAAAATATAAATATGAAACAAAAACAATGATGCATCTTGAAATTATTGAAGAAAATCCTTGAGTCTATGACTTCTTAAGTATACTAACAGGATAGTTTTAGACAATGAAAAGTAAATTGAATTGGTATACTGCATATTATAATATTTAATTTTTATCTTAGTTACATTTTTTAATCTTCAATCTCAATTGACTGAGAAATAATAAAATGTAACATTCAGAGTGGAAGAAATCATTTACAAAACTTAAACTGGGAGCACACTTTAGAGACTTAAAGCAAGCAACATTCCCCATTGACAGGAGAAGATGGATTAAAGTGGCTAATTAAAAAGTTATTGATAAATTGAAGGAACATTTCACTGAAGAGAAAATGCAAATAAAGCATGCTGTGAAATGTCCCTCCTTTATCAGAACTCACTAGGGAATACACACTAAGGCTATAGTGTAGTATTAAGACTCACAGAATGATTAAAAATAAAGCTGATGAGAGCATCCAGGAGCAATAAAGATGCAAGAATGGGAAGCAGGACCTCAGAGTACATCACCTCACAGCAGAGAGATTGAACGTGTGGTGTTTCGGGTAATAAACTCTCTCCATACCTGATTGTGTACTCCTACCTTTTACGGTGTTCCTAAGACGTGACAAAAGAGCAAAGCCTTGCATTTCATCCTAGCTTCTGTTCTACTGTAGTTATGGAAGCTACAGGGCACAGTGGAGTAAATAATTATAATCCATTAAACATCTCAATATACATAAGAGAAAGAGAACTGGATGTCTTCATCATGAGAAAAATAATACAAACTTTAGACAGATGATACCTCATCACTAGAAATTGATTGTTATTCAATTAGATTTTGAGTCAAGATATTAAACTGTACCTCATCAATAAGTATAAAAATCATATCACTCAAAACACAAAACACAAAGAATTCAAAGTATGTAACAAAGTTTGTTATGTCTCTAGGTGTCTTAGTCATTATTCTACTGGGCTAAAGAGACATCATGACAAGGTAACTCTTATTTTTAAAAAAATTCATTGAATTTGGGGCCGTGTTAAAATTTCAGAGATTAGTTATGTATCATGAAGGCAGGGAACATGACAGTCTCATGGCCCTGGAGCAGTAGCTGCGGCCTTTACATCCTAATCTACAGGCAGAAAGATGCTGGGCTTACTCAGCAATTTAAGTATATGAGTACAGGGGCTGCAATTCCGTTTGATCACCACATTTGGCAACACTAAAATCATTTTGGACACTTGAAATATGTCAGGAAAGATTTCTTGGAAGGTAGCTCAGTGGTAGAGTATTTGGCTGTCCCATTTTTTTTTCATTATTTATATAAAAAGATTTTTTTTCATGTATCCCCCTGCTTCCCATCCCTTCCTTCCTCACAACCCCTCCCAGTCATTTAAAACTGTGCGTTTAATCTATAAAACTGAAATAAACTATTAGAAGCAAACAAAGAATGCAATAAATGCTAAGTAATATGTACCAAATGTATAGGGAAGAAGAGTGTGTGGAGGGGATGTAAGATCTATAGTATGGGAAAGAGCTATGAATTTCTGTCTTCTGGCAGAACATAATTGCAGCATGTATGAATTCACAGAATATAAGGTTACCTGCTCAAGATCTGAACAGGATCAAGCCAGTTGAATTTCCAGCATGGGTAGAAGAAGGGATGCCATGATCCCACCGCTTGCTTGAGAGTTATTGGCATTTGATAGATGCTGGAAAGGAAGAGTCACTTTTCTGAGGAGGGTGTGTCTAAGAGTCTATTGCTGGTCCACAGGGCATGACTCTACCCTAATGTGCATATAATCAGCACTAATAACACTCAGTTGTTTATTAAAAACGAATAAATAAATAGTTTTAATAACATGAAGGTGAAGGGAGACATGTTTGTGACGGGAGAAACTGGAATGATGGGTTTAGGAGCTGCATGACCAAAGTACATTGTTATGTATGAAATTTTCAAATAGTAAAGTAAAATACTTTTTGAATGGAAGAAGTAAGCTAGGGGCAAGAGAAGTCTCAACAACTGAAAGCCCTGGCTGTTCTTAAAGAGGGCCTGAATTCAGGTCTCAGCAATCACATAGTAGCTCCCAATTGTCTGCAACTGCAGTCTATGGGTCTTAATTCTCTTTTCTGGACTGCAAGGGGATTGCATTAGATTGTTGAACAGATATGAATGCAAAACACTCCTAAAATTAAAATAAAAGAATATTAAAATTATAAGCAAAAAAAAGTGTAACCTTTAGGGGAAAGTGGGTGAGTAGTATGTTAGAAGTCTGTGCTTGCACAGACCTTATTGAACATCTATGTCAATAATTTAGGTAATAAAGTCATCACCAATAAAAAGAATTCAAAATTATTAAACAAATGTGTAAGACAGAATAGCTAAGCAATTAATATTTTTAATTAACTTATTTATAATGAGCTAGGAGAAATCTTTTAAAACTTAGAACAAAGGAAATGAATAGCTGCATGTTCCTAATATTCTCTATTCAAAATTTCCGTTGGTTTTTTTTTTTTTTTTTTTTTTTTTTTTTTATAAGAATGAGAGGGTCTTAGCTAAGTATTGCTGTGTTGGAACACATGACCAAAGGAAATCTAAAGAGGAAAATATTTATTCTTCATACACTTCCATGGAACAGTCTGTCATTGAGTTATGTCATGGCAGGAACTCAAGCAGGAAAAAAATTGGAAGCAAGAGCTGATTCAGAGACCATGCAGGAGTACTGTTTATTGGCTTGCTCCTCATGGCTTGCTCTGTCTGCTTTCTTATAGAACTCAGGACCACCAGCTCAGGGGTGGCACTACTTTCAATGAACAGGGCCATTTCACATCAATCTGTAATTAGGAAAATGCACTTTGGGCATGTCTATAAGCCAGTCTTTATGGAGGCATTTCTCAGCTGTGGCTCCTTCCTCTCCAATGACTATTATGTAAAGTTGGCATAAAACTAGCCAGCAAACAGAATTAATACTAATAAGGCCAACTGAAAAAAAATATGGACACTTTTCTCAAAAAGATGCTGGGCACAAATTAAAAGATAGCATCAATAGTAATTATAAAAACATTTAATAGAGTTTTGGAAAAGGAACAGTATAGGAGAAGAGAGGATGGCAGTGTATTGAGACATAATAAATATATAATAAAATTACAGTAATTAACCTTGCATGAGTTGGCCAGGGAGTAGTGCAAAGCTTTTGATAGTAATTAGAAAGACTCACAAAAACCACATATAACAAAAAATAATTTGTTATCTTCTAAAGAGCAAATATCAGTGACAAAATGTGCAAAACTTTTGGAGTTTGAGAAGAATAAGGTTGATCTTACCTTGAGACATGACTTTCCATTAACTATGTGACTCTGACCAGATTTTAACATTTCACAATCATCCCCAGGCACATGTAAAGTGAGAATAATACCTCTACCTTAAAAAGAGTGCTAATGTTAACCAATTTACAAGGTACACAAATGCTGATGGCCTGACATGAGATGAATTCCTAATGCATCTTATCTTATAACAATTTAACGTCGAGGTCATTAAAATATATTTTAGCTTTATTTTTAATTGTGTGTATGTGTGTGTTTGTGTGCACATGCGTGTGTCTGTCTGTCTGTCTGTCTGTCTGTCTGTCTGTCTGTCTGTGTGGTGCACATGAGAGTAAGTGCCAGCACAGGCCAGTAGCAGCAGATTCCCTAGAGCTGGAGTTCCAGTTGATTCTCAGACATTCAACATGGGTTCTAGGAACCAAACTTAAAACCTCTGCAGAAACATCACAGGCTCTTAATAGCCAAGTCATCAGTGCTTTAGTGTGTGTCACCAAAGTAAAGGACACTAGAAACCAGGATATGCTTACTTCTGTGGACAATCTGAGAGGTACACAGACAAATGGACAAATAGATTGTGTACCCTGGGATGTTTCTACACTGGAAGTGTCAGAAGTACAGAGGCTTATGTATGAAGAAAACCAGATCCAGCATTACAAGAGAGAGAATGGGCTGAGAATAATGTAGAGTCAGCAGGAAATGTAGTCAATGCTCAGCACCCTTCACAAAACTGAGTGGAGTGGCATTGTGATCTGAAGACCGGGGCGAAGAAGTGGTTTTGGGGAAATGACATGGTTAGGCTATCAGTACTGGGGCTTGTTAGTCAGTTTGGCTAGCCAAATCAGCAAGTGTGAGGTTATTGTGGAACTTGTATTAAAAATGTAAAGGTGGAAAAAGATGAGGAATACATACGAACATCAACTTTTAGCTCATAGGCACATAAGCCTGCACATGTATGTTCATGTATGAACATCTCTCTCCCTCTCTTCCCTCTATCCTCTCTCTCTCTCTCTCTCTCTCTCTCTCTCTCTCTCTGTCTGTCTCTCTCTCTCTCTCTATGTCACACACACACACACACACACACACACACACACACACACACACACACACACACCATGGCCCCTATGTATCAGTCAGAGGACAACTCTTATGAGTTAGTTCTCTCCCTTAACCTCAAGTTCTGACAATGAAACCCAGAATGACAAGTTTTTACTCAGTTAGCTGTTTTTCTGACCCTCTTCTACAGTCTTTTAAATCAGAACATAGTTCCTTAATGTACTCAATTTTGTCTGTTACAAAGAGGGTTGTCAGGGTATGCATTGTGCATTAAAAAGTAAACTCAGCTGACACTTCTTTAAAAGGCTAATGGGATGGGACAATATGTAGAATGACAAGCGTGGTGGTATATCCTTGTAATTCTAGAACTTGAAATTACAAGACAAGAGGATTTCCAGGCCTGATAGGACCACATGGAGGAAACTCTGTTTAAGAAAAGGCAAACAAATCAAAGAATAGAAAATATTACCAGAGAAACTGTGTAGAGTTCTCTCTGAGCTCCCACATTAGACTGTAGCATTTCAGCTATTATCAAACTAAGTGGTAGCTACGGCACTGTGTTTGTGTATACAGTCAGTGAAATTACTACTACCAGTAGTCAGCCTAGATTTATAATTCAACAGTACACGATTAGATGCACACAGACCCAACCACTCCTTGACTTAATTGACCAATATGTCTTTATAATAGCCGTTAACTACCACCGTGGCATGAAAGAGATTGTAATCTGCCATGACTTAGTTCTTGATATAATTAAGAAGATGAAGTACAAACTGACTTGCAACAAACAGAAGCTAATTCAAGTATACTTACAGGCACACATGAAACCAATACACGTCAAAACATAGCATTTTCACGGGTGAGAAGATATTTGTTTGAACGGGCTTGTGAGAGCTGTAATTATCCAACTTAGAAGGTAAAGGGACACTTTGCTTGTAAGAATAAAGCCCCAGCAAGACTGAAGAGTACTGTGGAAACATAAGCAAATGAACGACTCTAAAAGTGGAGAAAGACTTAGATTAGTGATTTCTGATATGTCATGGAATGGCTAGCACTTCTCTACATATTATTATTATTATTATTATTATTATTAGCATTATTATTATTATCTTATTAAAAGCTTAAATAGTAGCCTACAATATACACATTGCATATTATTTTATAAATCTTAGACATGCAGAGATGGAAGGTTTTCTTTTCAACCTACTGATACTTTATTCTATATCAGAATCTTTCCCATACCCCATTTCCTTATTTTCTTAGATTTTGCTAAATTCTAATAAATGTTGAAACTTTACTCCCATTTGATGAATCTTACACTTAAGTGAGTAGCTTGCCATGTATTTTGAAACTCTTTTGTGTGCATTTCTTGTGAAACTGTTCATGGACTGGGGTTGTAATAACAAATCATATGAAGGACATTTGCACATTATGATTTTTTCAGTTCTCAAATCTGTTACAAAACAAGACAAATGTATTGTCTGTTCATTATGGAGGCTGAAAACTCAAGGGTAGATGAGGTCTGGTTTTTGTTATTGTTTGTTGGTTTGCTTTGCTCTGTTTTTTCTTAAGACCCTCTTTTTGAATTTCTGTATGGCAGCCTTCTTTCATGGCTTACCTGAGGATTTTCTTCTCTGCTGCTTTCTTGTCTTGTGATCCAAAAGAATGAGGCGCATCAACAATGTGAAGAAAGAAGGCTTTATTGAGGAAAAAATGAAAAAGTCATGGCAACCAGGAGGACACCAATGTGGATTGTAAATTTGCATAAATTTGTGTTGGTTCTGACTGGCTAGTGTAGGCATGCAAAATAGGGGGAATGTAAGGACCAATTAGGGAAGAACTCAGCTAGCTGGGAAGGATTCTTCTATTAGTCATCTCATCACTTTTCCCTTTGTTACAGGAGTAAATGTGGGGCAGAACTATGTAGACTCTTTCTGTAGTTTTCATGCTTATTTCTGGCTACCAGATCTTACTCCATAATAGGGCCCCTTCTGCTCTCATCATTGTGTTTTTTTTTTTTCTCTCTCTCTGTGTGTGTATGTGTGTTTATGTGTGTGTGCATGTGCAGAAGACAGAGACCAATAGACTGACAGTCATAAACAGAAATAAGAGCAGGAATCTTATTAAAATATAAATCCTACTAGATTTCTTATTGAGACAGTAATCCTGTCAGATCAGGACCCTGTGGGAATGTCTTTGTATATGCTGTGAATACCAATCTTTAAATAAAGAATGTTTTGACCCTTGGTAAGCACCATAGAATAACTAGGTAGGGAATCAGAATAGGTAGGAAAAGAAGGGCCGAGTCAAGGCAGTTTGAGCAAGATGCCCAAAGAAGAAACATGTAAGAAACACAGGTTAGCCACGGGCTATGTGGCAGGATAGATTAATAGAAATGGGTTGAGTTAAGTTGTAAGAGTAGCAAGCAATATGCTTATGCCATAGGCCAAACAACATAAAGTTAATATGAGCATCTGAATCATTTTTGAGGGCCTAAGCAGCAGTGGGTGGCTAAGCGGTCTGGGACTGCAGGTCTCTAGGTTTGGACCTCTAACCTGACAGGGTTAAAAACCTCATTGTAACAAGACCCTACCTTCATAATTCCATCTATACTTAACAACATTTACTTAGTGGTACCACTTATAAATAAAGCCACACTGAAAATTTGTAGGACTCTACCATACAAACTTGAAAAGACATAAACATTTAGCTCACAACAGAAATAAAAAACTTAAGTCAATGGAAAGAATCAATAAAAAATAATAAAATGTAAAATCTCTCTTTTTTAGATGAAATTAAAGAACACCAAATTAACAAATTGTTTTCTGTTATTTATTATTGAGACTATTCTTGGCATAGCTATAATATTTATCTGTCAAATTTTCCAGAGGTAGTATAACATAATTAGATATAAATCTATTCAAACCAACCCTTAAATGAGCCCCCTCCATATGAACACTAAGAGCAATTAGAAGGAAATGGTCATCTCAATTTTGCTTTGCTAATGAGAACTGCCACTATGAGATGACTGTATTCTTTTAATTAAAAAGCCCATCATGAATATATTCACAATGCTGTTCTCTGAACTCTTAAGAATAAATCTACTTTGTTTTATTGGTGTATAAATTTTAGAAGTTTTATTTTTATTTGTTTTTTAAGATGATTAAACAATGCTGTCTTTGAAAAATATGAGGAGACATTCACCATGGAATGTCACAGTAGATATTTCTTAGGTAAAGTTTAAAAGCAAGAAGGAGGTTGCATCAATACAGAACGCTAAAACATCACAAAGACTTCTTTAATGCAAAGGGGAAATGTAACAATTATATAAAGTTGTTTTTATTCACTTCTTAATTGTTTATCATGTTTATGAAACTGTTTAGAAGCACCATAATCATATTTGATAAACTTTGCAGTAATGCCCTGTTATAGTAAATGTCCTAAGAAACATGCTACCCAGTTTTCATTTTGTTCAACACACTCAAAACCTGAAGAAAGAGGAAAAGCAAGAAGACAAAATTTTTTCTGTGTAATAAAGTTAGAATCACAAGCTGATATGTGAGTAGTGAATAGAAAAATACAGTATACAGGAAAATCTGATGAATGTTTTTAGCCAAAAAGATGATATAATAAGATTATTTTTAATGTTGTACTTCAAAGTGAATTTTAGAAGTAATCAATAGTCAATGAAGTAAAAATATAACGAGCCGAAAATGTAAGTTAACATTCTTAGCACAAATGTTAGAAGACTCTGACTGACCCTTGTCCAGATAGGCTGCCATGTGACATGTCAGAAGGACAATTAATATTAAACATAGCTTACCTGCCTGTGTGTTAATTGCTTGTGGCCTCCTTCATGCTGTTATGTGGAGTTAAAAAATTGCAAAAGAGGTCATGTAGTCTACAAGCCCTAAAGGAAGTACATTTTATAAAAGGATGTTTCTTAATGACCACCTTTTAAAACAATGGTTCTCAACCTGTGGATCACAATCCCTTTGGAGGTCAAATTACCCTTTCACAGGTGTGTCACCTAAGATCATTAGAAAACACAGATATCCATTACATTTTACAACATTAGCAAAATTAGTTATGAAGCAGCTATAAAAATATTATTTAATGTTTTGGGGTCACACAACATGAGGAATTATATTAACAAGATATATTGTATTAAAAGTATTAGGAAGGTTGAAAATCATTGTTTTGAAATGTTTCAGGAGAAATAGATACCATAAGAAAATATACAGAATTGTAGAAATTTAATTATGGGTAGTTACTTCAGCTACTTGTCAAGAATGAAACTAAAGATCAAGTGAGTTTATCACATGATTGGGGAAAATAAATAAGTTTATACTTTAATCCCTAAAGTAATAATACTAAATAAAATAGAGAATAAGTATTTTTGAAATAATCACCACAAATGAGAAATTTATGCCATTCTTGGTCCAAGGGTCAGGGATTATAGTGGAATATGGAGGCAAACATTTATATGGATCTAGACCTTCACAAGATTAAGCCAATAAACAAATTATCATTGCTTGTAAAGGGGTTTATAGTGATTTGAATGAGAATGGCCTCCACACGCTCATATATTTGATCAGGCTGTTTTAGAAAGTATTAGTTGTTGTAGACTTGTTTGTGGAGAGATGTCACTGAAGGAGGGTTTAGACTATTCAAAAGCCCATACTAGGCCCAGGCTATCTCTTTCTCTGCTTTCAATATGCAGGTAAGATACCAGTACCATGTCTGCTGCTCCGGTACCATGCTTGCTAGACAGCTGCACAGTCGCTGTCATAACGGTCATGGGTTCACCCTTTGAAACTATAAACAAGCCCTCAATTAAATTATTTCTTTTATAAATTGCCTTTATCATGGTGTCTCTTCACAGCAAAAGGGAAGTCACTAAGACAGGGTTCATAAGCAGTTGTGTCACTGTGGATGCAGTAGAAAAAGAATGAGAGGAAGAAATGGAAGTGTAGAGGAAGAAGAAGTATTAAGAATAAGATATTTAGATGAATTCGTGGAGGAAAAACAAACTGAAAAGATTCCATGTCAAGAGAAAAACGTGGATTCCAGAATGTCCAGAAGGATGCAGAAGAGAAGAGTCTGTCAATCCCACTAAGGTTTCAAGAGGACCCCAGTTACAATAGTGGAGAATCATGTTTCTTACAAAATGTCCTGCATAGGACTGCAAATTAAAAATTTCACTATTAAAACATTAGGATTTGTAAGGAAGTGAAAATAATATTAAATTAGAATGTTTATGTGCCCCAATAAATATCCCAGTGCTGAGTTTAGAGAATCAAAAAATCCCAGGAAAAAGGTTTAAAGGCATGCACCTCCGCATGCAACTCATCAAGTGCCCTTACACAGACATAAGTGAATCACTAGTTTGCAAAAGTCCTCAAGAGGTCCTCCAGGTTATTCTTTAGAAATGACAATTGTCTTATGAGGTGCTAAGTATTCTGTCACGTCTCCATATTTCTGTCTCAAGATCACAAGTTGTCCTCTGACCTATGTACACACACACACACACACACACAAGTTAAAAAAAAACAAAACAAAAATTAAATTAAATTAAAATTGTGTGTGTGTGCCAAGCATAACTGTGAAGAGTCCTCTTATAAACAGGAATCTTTCTAAAACTTGTTCCCGTGTTTTCTTTTTCTTACTTTCTTCTTTTCTTTCATTATTTCCTGTTTTTTTTTTTTTTTTTTTTTTTTTTTTTTCATGCACAGGACTCTCATTTGGCTGATGATTGTTTTGAATGTGCTTTATGTAAAATACAATCAGGTTTAAGAAAGGCAGCAAGATAGAAGAGGCATAAAGGCAAAACCCCTTCCTTATCCTTAGAATCTTGTTCTATTGGAAAGTCTCCAGGTTCCTGGGTCCCTTATATCTTGCATTTTAGTGTCTGGTTACTAAGCAACTAGGTGCCACCTGAAGGACAATGCTGTCAGCTCAAACCTGACTTAGCTGGGTCTCTGACTCCTGTAGTTGCTGACAGACACAGAAGTTGAGGTCGTCTGGCCATGGGAACAATGCTGAAGTGGAAACGTGCCTACTTATGATCTGAGTGGTGGCAAGTTTCTGGATTCACAGATAATGTAGTATTTGAATCTCTTCCTCTTTCAGCAGAGTCTCAGGCAGAAGGGAAAAAGCTCTGACTTAATAAGTTATGTATTTGGGTCACTGGTTTTTACGAAAGAGAGGGACAGATTAGACAAATGACCTAGAAAATTGAAAAGTTGGGGCTTAACTGTAAGCAAAACATTGAAAAGGTTGGTCTTGCTCAGGAAGATTTGGAAAGGAGGCTTGTGAATCACATGCCTCTGTCCTTTGACACCCTCCAAAGGAGATTTAAATTAGGGTCCCTCCATGAAAAGTAGTTTGAAGATAAGGTGTCCTTTGCTTACTTCTCGTCCAAATATTTTCCTCTATTTAAAAGATAATTCTTAGCATGTTATCATGATGAATTTAGGATGAATGGCACTACAGGATGAAAGTGTACGGGGATGTTTTCTGGACCATATGCTCTTCCTTCAGGAGACCCCACTCAATCACTCTCTAACCCCTGTTAAAATTCTTTATCAGCATTCAGCCATACTCATATCACTAACTATCTAATATAGACGATGCTAGACCTTCGAAAACATTCTCTGCCTCCTGCTCTTCCTTGCCTTTTTAACTTTCTAGGCTGAAATTTAGTCTCACTGTCCATTTCACATCTTTTTATTTTTAGTACCAGTAACTGTTCGGTTACATTCAAATCTTTTCTACTGTGACAAAATGTGTTTTCTGATCTAGTATTCAATTATCCATTCTTATTTACCAACAAGATACATCTCCATCCACCATACCCCAAGCATAGGTAGTTTTACTCTGAACCATTATTTGAAGTTCTTTGCCTATATTAGTTAACCCTTCTTTTAAAACATTTATTTATTTATTCTTTTCTATCCATGCATATGTGTGTGTGCCACATGTATGCAGGTGCCCAGGGAAGCCAGAGTTCATCGCATACCTTGGAATTGCAGTTACATGCAGTTGTGAGACACTTGAAATGGGTGATACATACTGAACTCATGTGCTCCTCTCTCAACAGCTGAGCCATCTTAGAACTCTGTTGCTTAACATGAAAACTCTGTCATATTGGCACATTAGAGAGGATATCTTGGAAAAGAGAAAGATTTATTAAGCCCAAAAGAATAGGAATTCCAAGTTTTCTAATGCACACAGTCAGGACTCTTTGGATAAAGCTAGGGGAAGACAGAGGAAGAAAGGAAAGAGGGGTGATCAACAAATCCTCATGCCCGAGGAAGCTAGAAAATTCCAGGACACAAGATAATTAAAACCAAACAAGTGTGCTCATCACTACTTCTAATGCCCTGACCATCACAATGCAATTAGCTTGTAAATATTAAAGGTCTCCTTTTTTTTTTTTTTGCAAGATACCAAGTTTTTACAAATTCTGAAACCTATCTTTTTATATATGCTATCAAGACTAGGCAGTTTTTAAGCATCACATTTAGAATGCATAGGACTTTCTATGGTAATTTTTTTCCAGTAAATTCCATCTGAATACTTCCATTCTGTGTGGTATAACAACATCTAATGGAGACCACTTTTAATCAAATTGTTTTTCTCCTGTTAATTTCCATGTCTATTCAGAACATCCATTAAAGTCAAAATCCTTAATTTAATGAAAGATTTCCTTTTGAAGTTGCTACATTTTTTTCTGTTTAAATTAACACGGAGAACGTGTAATGGATGTGTTAAATAGATAACACTATTAATGGGAAAACTGCATAAATTAAAAACACATCCAGTCACTTTCAAGGCATCTGTTCTATTCTCAACAGTTTGATTCTCTCATGCAGTGAACCAACAGACCTCTGCCATGCATTATCTATTGCCTTAATTTTATAATCACCACAGCAAACATCTGAGTCACCAAAATTCTCTTTTTATTTTGATATGGTCTTATTGCAAGAAAATACATAAGCTGATATTCAAATTTCTGTGGAGGACATATTATAAATGAAGCTTATGTTTCTTTAGTTATGCATACTCTGCCAGATTTTTATTCACTTATTTATTTTTATTCATTTTTTTTCTTGGTGTCATACTCCTAAAGTTTTAACCAACACTGGCTTTCTCTCATTGACCTTCACTGTGTTCTTATCTTCCATGGTCATTATTCTGCTGGTCATGGTGATTGCAGAGTCCCCTTCTCCCTGCAGCTCTGAATGCACTTTAATTTGAATTATTATTTAGGAAACCTACACAGTGACACTTTAATAGTTCAGAAGCTTGAGAGAGCCAGACAAATGATTCCCAGCATCTTAAAAGAGTGTGAGCATGCAATACTATCTCCAAACTAAATATATTTTTGAACCTAGATCAGTGGTTCTCAACCTGAAGATCATGACTTCTTGAGGGGTTTGAATTACATTTTCATAAGGGTTATGTATCAGGTAGATGTCTTGACTATTAGATATTTACAGTATGATTCATAACAGTAGCAAAACTATAGTTATGAACTAACAGAGTAATTTTATGGTTGAAGGTCACCATAACATGAGGAACTGTATCTAATGATCAAAGCATTAGGAAGATTGAGAGAGACACTTCACCAGGTAGGACATGAAGTTTGGAAGGTTTTAGGAGACTGAGGTAGTGGTCTGAGGGAAGGTAGGTGGAGGTTTTGGAGTGATTATGATCAAATATACTGCGTGTGAAATTCTCAAACAGTAGGAGATTATATTCATTAAAATTTAATATTTCCTGTTTGAGTAACCCTGCTCAGTTTCTTACAATAGAACCCAAGATTCCTGGTATCCACAATTCCCCTGTCTCTCCTTTCCTAGTCTCCTGAGCTAGGTTTTCAGGCTTACAAGTGTAAGATACCATGGAAGCATTATTTCCTATTTGGAAATAAGAATGCCAAAGTATCAAAGCAGAAGAACTCATGGGTAGCTTTTATACTTCCTTGCCTTACTTTTGACATTTGAAGCCTTTTAGAAAAATAGATACAACATGCAAGGTTTTTAATTTATTGCTGTATTTTAATCTTATCCTAAGTGAGTCTACAAACTCGGAGGCTGGTTATACATACTGAAATTCTGTAACCTGGACTTCTTTTTCTTCTAGAAAATGCAATGTATTTAATTCGTACTTTTATTAAACATAAAATTCTTAACAGTGACTTACAAAATGTGGAGATTTTTGTTTCTCTTATAAATATATTCCAACAGTGCTTGGGAGTCATTTTTGAATACTGTGGCAGCATCTGTACTCACTGTAGGCTTATAATACCCAGCTTTATGTTTTACAAGATTTACATTCATACATTCTTCAATTCTCTCTCTCTCTCTCTCTCTCTCTCTCTCTCTCTCTCTCTCTCACACACACACACACACACACACACACACACACACACACACACACACACATACACACACATTATGCTTAGAATATTAAGAATTTGGACAAGCAAGCATAAATTTTTCTTTCACCTATTCTATGCACTAATACAGAAAATAATCAAGCTAAAACTCGTACCAACGGGTATCAAAAGGAAACAGAACTGTGGACATTCACAGGGCAATTTGAAATATGGCATGAGCTTCTGGCTATGTTTGAACCCATGGTACTGAAAATTTGAAGCTGCAGAGAATTAGAAGTTTGCATAGGTACAAAGATGCCCTGGAATCTGGTGAAAATATGTTCCTCTTTTCAATTATATTGCTATAAAGGGAATCTTTACTGTTTTGTAGTCAACACAAAAGCTTCAAATTTTATAATCAGGACATATTTTAAAACCCTGTGGCTCTGTCACATAGTATACTCAAAGACTATAATTGTGATATTCAATCAGTCACTTTAATAAGTCCAATTAAAATGTCTCAAAAATGTAATAAAACCTTGATTTTTGTTGTTATATTAAATATATGGACCTAATAAATTGGATAACTTTATGGCTGTAATACAACTGCTTTGGGGTTGTTGTCTTAATTCAGGACAGCCCTTATATCTAATTTTAAAATAAAGATACAGTTAACCATGGAAAAATAAACTGAATCTCTAATTAGAACCTCTCTCCTTTACAGAGATGCCCAAACCCATCGAGATTGACAGTGTGAAGCTGGAGAAGACATAGAGGTATCACCGGCCCTCATTGATGTTGGATCCCGTCCACTACACCGCGAAGGTGATGCTATGGATCAGCCTATCTGTGGACCACTAGGACATGAAGAGGAGCATCAATGAGTTAAATAGGTGGTCCCCAACTGTGATGGGTGCCACAGACTATCTAAAGGGCAATTTCCATTATTTTGTTGTTGCAATACTGGAAATGAACTCTGGGGTCTCAGATAGAATGGACAGAAGTTCAACCACTTAGCTCTCTCCCAAGTGGTTGTTTTAAAGAGAGAGAGGGTGGGGGGTAGAGGAGTTTGGAGGAAATAATGACACAAGAAGGAGAAGGAAATGGAGGAGGAAATGGAGGAGGAAGTGGGGAGTGGAGAGGACAGGATGTTGACTGTGGACAACACAAAGCCATCCTAAGTCACATGTTGAAGGGCAGGCTGAAATACGCTCCTTTCTCAGAGATTTTCCTGTTTTCCCTCGTTGACTTTACACCTGTGCTGATTTATTCTGTTATTTGTTCCTTCGGGGATTTTGTCGCAACTTTTCTGTGCTAAATCATAACCTTTTGTAAGACAACAGTGGTTCTCTTTAATGTTTCAACCCTCACCTCCCTCCAGGGTAGTTACCAACTTCTTACCTAGTTCGGTACAAAATATTTTGTGCGTATTTCTATAGAGCTGAATATAGCCTGATATAATGCAGAGAAGTCCAGCAAGTGTACATAAATACAATTTCAAAATATGACTAAATGACAAAATCATTCTCTAATCTATGTTATTGTACAAAAAAAATCCCCCAAAGCTTGAGTTAGAAATAGGTAAATTGATCTGAGACATGACTCTGTAAGTTCTTCAAGGTCAGCCTAGTCTACATAGTAAAATTCATGTTAGTCAAGGTAATACTGTCAGACCTTGTTTTGGGATTAAAAAGCACAAACAAACCACCTTATCCTGGTCCCCCAAGTCTGTGGGAGGAGACAGGACTATAAAGAATTGGTTCTACCATTCCTGCCTAGACATACCTCAGGTGGCCTGGCTTTCTTCTTCTCCTCCTCCTTCTTCTTCTCTTTTAATTTTTAACTGTCAACTTAGCTTGCATTCCACTTTCCAAGGTAGACAAGAAAGAGCTCAGAGACTCCCAAGGTTAAAGTAACAAAAAGATAGACAGACAGATAATATAGATAAAGGGCTGTATAAGGTGAGAGGACTTTGCTGGTAGGTTTTTTTTTTTCTTTTTTTTTCTAGAAAAGTCTACTGACATGGGTTTAGCAATTGTTGAGAGTTTTCATGTGGGTTTCGCACAATGGAGATGACAATCTACCTTAAGGTGACACACGGGGCAGAAACAAGCAGAAAGGAAAACACAAAACAACAGCACGTAAACTCCTTATTAAATCCTGACTGTGGTTCTCTGGGTTAAAACTGTGCAGTCCTCTGTGCTCTGGACATTTCATTACATTATATTTCCAACTCAGAAATAGAAAAGGCCACTTTGGGTTGTTCAGCTCATCCCATGAATGAACAAAAAAAGAAGAATAAAAAACTCCTACTTGGCTACTTCAGAGTCTTAAGAAACATACTGTAAAATTATATATATGTATATAAATCTAAGTTCACAATCAAGAAAGAAAGAAGGCCAGGAGGATAAATGGAAGGTAGGTGAGATAAAAATAAATTCGGGATCTTGTTGAACAAAGCATAGATAGAAATAACTATTGCATAATTTTCCAATTATGTACGTATATTTATATATCTAGTCTCCAACTCTAGCTGGTAGAGAAATTTATGGAGAAAAACCTAAAAAGCAGAACAGTTGTGTTAAAGCAATTTTTATCTTTTTGTATTCTGAAGGACAAAAACTGTTTTTAATAAAGTGTCCCTTGGAATTTAACTAGAAACAAACATAGTCTAGGAAAGAGACCATATTTTGAGTCCAGAGAAAGAGAACAGGTGTTGGTTAGCAACTTGGCCACATTACTTAACTTTGTTTTGAGATGATAGCTTCATTTCCCTGATCAATACCCAATGTTCAGGGTACTGGACAAAGTCAGTTAGCATAACATGTATAATCAGATGTGTTTCTTCTAAAGTAATTTTTGAAATTGTTGTATATAGGGCTTCGACAGATGGCTCAGTTTAAAAGGAACCTACTGTACAAACATAAAGCTGTTAGGTTCCCCAAAACCTGTGTTAAAAGCCTGGCATGTTCATTTTAGTAAGAGGTATCTGAGCCGGACTTTCCAGCCTAGGCTCAAGGTTGGGATCCACAGACCCGCAGTCTCACAGTCCCACAGGGACACACGGATGCTTACATTAATTTTAGACTGATCAGCCTCAGGCCCAGACATATAACTTGCTAACTCTTTATCCTTAAAGTAGCCCATGACTCTTATCCTGTTCAGCCATGTGGCTTGGTACCTTTTCTCAGAGCAGTATAGCTGTCCTCTGCTTCTTCTGGCTTGTCTGGCAACTCTGGAGTCTCTGTGGTATTACTGCTCTGTTCTTCCTGTTCCCAGAGTTTCCTTAGTCTGGTAGCTCTGCCCACACTTCCTGCCTGCCTTTGGCCAATCAGCACTTTTTATTAAACCAGTGGGTGGGACAATTATTTACAAGGTAACATCATAGGTCCACTACAGGTCATGGAGGCTGCATCTATAACTTTAGCTCTGGAAAACTGAGAATAGAGATGAGCAGATCGCAGGAGCTCATTAGCCAGTAGGTTTATGTGCTATAGGTTCATTGAAAAACTTTATTTCAAAAATGGAACAACATGAATAAAATGGGAGAACAGGTCGATCTCTGTGAGTATGAGGCTAGCATGGTCTACAAAGATCTTGTCTAGATAAATGAATGAATGAATGAATGAATGAATATGGGGAGTGATAGAGAACACCTGGTTTTTTAACCTATAGAATACACATATATAATTGTGTACATGTATACATACATGCACACTGGAAAGTTCATTCACTGCACACACACACACATACACACACACACACATTCCAAACTGCAGTGAAGGGACAATATAGAGAGTACACCCTCTGAGTCTTTACTATTTTCTGGGTTTAGAACCTCTACTCAGCATTTGTACTCCATTGCAGCTTTTACCTTCCTCTCTTTCAAACTTGCCAAGTGCATCACATAGGAAGTTATTGCTAATTGCCTATTTCCTCAAAGAACATTCAAAACTGTTGAATACCAGTACGTATACCATAGAGACCTAAAATACTGGCAATTAGCACCATAGACATCAATCTTGCTTTTCTCGTATACACTTCCAAGTGCCTGTAATCGGACCATTACTCTCATGCTATGTGGATTTTGGGCTCCTCTTTTTTTTTTTTTTTTGACAGCATGCATTATATAGAAAGGAAATTGATAGGTATTATCCTAACATGATTTGAGCCCAAGCCTTCAGAGGAGGGAACTTGGACATTTTCAGGCTTCTGAGGAGCTTACTTCAAGATGAAATCTCTTCACTCCTATGGGAAAACTGGTGATCTCATTTTCTGAGGTGACAAATGGATCCCATGCTGTGTAGCTTATTCATAGTGAACTTTACAAATGACTCAGGTAATATATGATTTGTGTAATTGCATCTACATTCACCTGTCAAATTTACTCTAAAATGTCACTGAGTGCTTTGGCCATCTGAAGATGGGGAAACTGAGGCTACTCATTTCAGATTGAACATAATCCTGATTCGTCTTATAAGAAAAATAAGTCAAACCATTCTCCGGGGTTAGTGGCATTGCTTCACTCAGGATCCTGCCTCCATCTGGCGCTCCCCTCTTTTCCACCCCCTTTCTTCATTCTTTTCTTCTTTCTCTGTCTCTCTTTATTCTCTCTACGGTCCCAGAAGAATCTTTGCTTCTAAGTCATACTGAAAGCTCATTACCATGTTAGAAAGATGTGGCATTTTATCTGGAAAGGTCACATGGCAGAGTAAAAAGAGCACAGAACTTATAATTGGAAGTCCCAAGTTCAAAGCCAGGTTCTCCTCCTGTCTGGCCCCTATTCTACCCTCGCCCACTTTTAATCAGCAAAGTGACCTTAGGCAAAGCAGATGGGTTTCCAGGAGGCCCTTTTTATTTTTAATTTTTCACATAGAGATCAAAAGAGATAAGATTGATGAACTCTATAAATTTAGCAGTTACATTTACACACAAATGAATTCAAACTCCAATTATAAGGTAAAATCCTTTCTTTGTAGGTAACATTAACTGTGACAGCAGCAAGGAAGGAGCCGACAACGTCACCATACATGTCTATGCAGGCTTGACTGACACCTCTGAACTATGCCTTTCGTTCTTCAAATATCTCTGTGACAATAGATAAGAGGCTGAGGTTGCTTGAGAATAATTGTGATAGAGCACAAAATGTCACTCAAAGAAATGTTTTCCTAACTGATATTCCCCTGATGGTATATGAGGAGAACTGAGTACAGGAACCTAAAATTCCAGACTTCAAAGCAAAGCAAGCCAGAAAGAAAAAGGGGACTTTTTTTTCCCCAATGTGAATTATGAGAAAAGATCTTAGTGACTGGGAAATGCAGGTAAAACACTCTCAACTTCTTTGACCTATCTGCAGACTGAAGAGTTTTCCTTAGGAAATAGTATCTGCTCTGATTAGTTATTATTAACAGGTACTAATTTTTCCTCCATGACAATCCATGAGCATAGCAATTCAACATTCACTAATATATTTTATAAAGTTGGTTCATAGAAGTGAATAGAATGCACTTATAAACTGGTTCAGAGCAATGAGAAATGACTAGTGCATTTTTGCATTTCTAATAAAATGTATTTTTGTATTTCTAATAAAAATCCTAACTCTGCAGTGGACTTCCACTGAAGCTTGTTGCATATCTGCATGTCTTCAGACATCTGTGCAAGGTCAAAAGGACAAATTTCAGTTCATTCCTCTACGTCTATCTACTTATTTTATTTTCTTAAACTCTTTTTTATTTTTATTCCTTTTTTTAAAGACAGACATTCATATTGTTCTTCCCCAGTCCAGCCCACAACATAACTGAGGATGCCTTTAAACTTTTGGTCATCCCCTCTTAATTTCCCAAGTAATGGGATTATAGGCATGTGCCACTATTACTGACTTTATTTTACTGAGGTTAGAACCCTTGGTTTCCTCCATTCAAACAGTCTATCAACTGAGCCAATATCATTAGATGACAACTTTCAAGACTTGGTTATCCCCTCCCACAATCCAAGCTCTAGAACTTGAACTCAGGTCATCAGGTTTGGCAGCAAGTACAGTTATACACTGAGTTCTTTCTTTGGTTTTATATGAAATCACTCTTACACAAAGTATATTGCCTTTAATATTTTTTTATTATTTCAGAAACAGCATATATGAAAACTCATATATATATTCATATATATAAATGGCATATATATATATATATATATATTCTTTCCACATTCAATCTTATAATTAAAAAAAAAGTCTAAAAATTCAGGATGATGCTATTGTCACCTGATACAAGTAAGGATGTGATATTAAAGTTAAAGTTCTAGCTTCAGTTGAAGTGTTCCTGGGTGCTGTTTTCCTGGCCTTACCCTTGTGGGTTTACTATCTGTTTTCTGACTGAAAAGATGCTCATACCATAGAGTAAATCCTATAAGTTAAGAATGGCATTACAGACATTCAGCATATACATCAGCTTGCATGGAAACACCTATAAGTCAACACTATTATATTATTTTTTTACAAATTATTTGCACAACACAAGAAACATTTTTTAAGCAGAAATTTCTTTTGTATGCAGATCTTTGTAATTGTTTTGTCAACAAAGGAATCATCAGCAAGCTTGTCAAATACTGGGCTGACCTCCCGCCCTTCTCTAATCTCTAATACGCCTTCATCTATTAAGCTACTAACCCCATTAGAAGAAAACAATTAAATTAGTCTGACATGACTTGGTTGAAGCTGAGTGGTGTCTACTCCTCTTTGGAGTCACTCGTTAATAAGTTAGATTATAACTGAATCAAGAATTTTACCAGAAATCAATGTCAATCTTATTTGGCTAACACTGAACTAGTGTCTTCCACTTGCTATATTTTTCATCCCAGAGGCTGTGCTGAATAATTTCTGAAAAATAAGGCATCATGTATGTCTACACAAAGCTCACAGACTAGTCTGTTTCACTCTTAGGTTTCTAGAGTTATTTGTGGTCTAATGATATTTTCATAGTTTGATATTATATATATAAATATATATAATTATAAATTGTAACTTACTTTTGGACAGCACAATATTCCCTGAAAGCCACAATCAGATAATAGTACTTGCAGTATCTGCTATGTGTGTCAGACTCCATAAGCATTCAATTCCCATGCTTAGCATGGCACAGCTTCTGCCAACAACATGTACATCCTCTCAGGTAGTTACATCACCTTTATTGAATTTCCATTACCAATGCAACCTGCATGTTGCACGCTTTCTAAATAGCCACTGAAGAACAAAATACCAATGTTTCCTGTGCCAATTTGTTTCTTACACGGTCAAAATACAATTAAAAATTTTAATGATGTGATGGGAAGTTTCACATCTGATTTTCTTATGGATCACAGCTTTTTTGATGAAAAGAGAAAAAATGTGTTTTAGGTAATAGAACTGTCAGCTTATTGAATTGGATTATCCCAATGCTAAACTCTTAGTTATTGTTGTCTTTAGGAGTACAACAAAGGTGGCTTACTGTATTGAATAAACAGGTGTATGGATAGTGACACAGAAGACCTAACTCAGGTAAAGTGTATAACAAACATAAACTAGGAGTGAAAAATGGAGTGCAGAGAGTACGCCAAAGGACAATGACATATATCAGAATTTCACTTTTTCCTGCTTCATAAATAACTTGAAATGTGATGTAGAAAGCAGGTGCTACCCACACTGTGAATTATAAGAAACTTTACTCTATCCTGTGTTGTTGTAGTGGGTTCTCGGGTCCCGGGCAGCCAGAGATCCGAGACCCACAGACCTGGTGCCCGAGACCGCTTACCTGTCCACCGCCGCCCAGGCCCCCCAAAACGACTCAGACACTTCTATTAACTTCATGCTGTTTGGCCTATGGCTCAGGCACATTGCTAGCTAGCTCTCATATCTTAACTCAACCCATTTCTATTAATCTGTTGGCCACGTGGCCCGTGGCTCACCCGTGCTCCTTACATGTTGCTCCTTGGACGGCTTCAGCTCATCTGCCTGACTCCGCCCTGCTTCTCCTACCTATGTTCTGATTTCTCCTCCTACTTCTTCTATGGTGCCTGCCATGGCCCAACCAGCTCCTTTATTTAAAGATTGAGATTCACAGTATATATAAACGCATTCTCAACCCGAGAACCCACTACAACACTGTGTGCTGCATATAAAGACCACAGTAATGCTGTTTATCTTCTGTGTCTCTGAATATAATGTCAATGTGACTGGGCAGGGTTGCTCAGTGGGTAAAAGCACTTGCTGCCAAACCTAAAGATCCAAGATCAACTTCTAAATTCATTAGTGAAAAGACAAATCTAATTTTGGCAAGTTGTCATATGATTTCTGCAAACATACAAAGGTGCACGCACACAGTGAAAAAAAATGACATTCTGAAATTTCTAGGCAAAAAGGATGGATCAAGAAAATATTCTCCTGAGTGAGGCAACACAAACTCTGAAAGAAAAACATGGCATGTACTCACTCATATGTGGATTTTAGACATAAAGCAAAAGATGACCCTGAGCAGCTAAGTAACAAGGAGAAAACTTAAGAGAGACATCCATGGATTCCCCTAAAAATGAGAAATAGAAAAGATCTGACTAGTTGGGACCGTAGGTGAAAGGAAGTGAATAGGTATCAGAAAAGAACATGAGGGAATAGTATGGTTGATGTAGGAGAGTGATCAAGAGAGAACATCAAAAGAGTTACCTCAATAGACGGAGCCAGTGGACCCATTGTGGGGTTAGAAGGAAATGTAGTGCTAGGAAAATATCCATGAACTCACAAAGATGACCCCAGTTAAGAGTCCAAACAATAGTAGAGAGAGAACCTAAACTGGTCTTCTACTATAACCAAATGGATGACCATCCTAACTGTCATCATAGAACCTTTATCCTGCAACTGGTGCAAACAGATGCGATCCATAGCTAAGAACTGGGTCGAGCGCCCAGTCAGGCTGAAGAGAGGAAGGAGAGATTATATGATCAAAGTGGTCAATATCACCATGAGGAAACTCACAGAGACAGCTGACTGGAGCTACTGGGAGCTCACTGGCTCTGGACTGACAGCTGGCGAACCTACAAGGGACTAACTTAAACCCTTAGAATGTGGATGGCAGTAGAATGATAGCGTGGGCAGTTTGTGAGTACTCTGGCAGTCGAACCAGAATTTATTCTTGGAATCAATTTTCTACAGAGGAACAGAGCACCTTGCTCAGCCTTGATACTTAGGGACAGGGCTTAATCCTACCTCACCTAGAACTGCCAGACTGCATTGACTCACATTGAGAGTCATTACCCTGTTTGGGGAATGGAGAGGAAGATGAGGTAGGGGGAAGCTGGAGGGGAACTGGAAAGAGGGGAGGGAGGGGGAAAAGTGGTGAGTATATTAAAAATAAATGAATAAAAATCATATTAGATATTTTAGATATATGCTACATTTTTTGTTATTGTTTTCCTTTTTTGGTCAAAAAAGTGAATCTTGACTGTCATGTAAATTGACAGACAACACTTCTCATTACAGAGTAGATCTACAACCTAAGGCTTCCTACACATTCTAGACAATCACTCTAACAACTGAATCTTTTCTCTATAGGACAATGTCTGCATCATGCATGTTCCACAGAAGGAAGCAGCATGCCAGTCTATTTTTGCTTATTAGTGTAATATTCATAATATACTATGTTCTTTTCCATGACAAAAGAACTATTCTGTTAATATTAGTTACTACTAACTAATATTAACTATATGACAGTACATATCAGATGTCCAAACTTATCTAAAAGAATAAAAGAATAATTTTTGACATATAAAATGTCTAATTTCTAAAATAAAGAATAATGTTTTAAAACATCCCAGTATATGTAAAACTCCAGTGAACAGTAACATGTTTACCTTATCAAATGTAAATTAATTACAGAGAAAATAAATATATTATAGTGTGAAGCATATTCTTAAATAGCAATGTTTCCAGGACAGATGCCTTTGAGACATCAGTTTCTCTACTCTTCAGACACTTTAGTAACTTTGTCAAAACTTTACTGGAAGTTAATGATGGTGTTAAGAATGTAATTTACATCCTCTAACAATTTCTATACTTCCTTCAGCTTAACATGATGCTTGCCTGCATGATTTCACAGTGGTGAAGCAAAGGGTATGTTTTGAAGAAATTAGAAAATGAAGAAATCAATGAGAAATTGAATGTTGGTAATCTCTACAACCCCTGAAGTCTTCTTATCTACTACTAAACAGGCATTTCACTCAGAAGCTAGGGAAGCCTTAATACCTTCATCAAAGCCCTCTTTACAATTACAGAGCTATTAAGAAAGTATGCAGCATCGAAGGTGAATCTTAAGTAGCTTAAACATTGCATTTAGATGTTGAAGATAACAGTAATAATACTTGCTACTACTAGAAAGCCTTTGTTCCTACAGGCTTGGAATATTTAACTAAAGGTCAAAGGACGTAAATCTCTGATAGCTACGAAACTGAGGTGAAACTATTTTATTAGCATGCTCTTTTTCCTTTAATATTTGTTTTCTTGCAGTAGAAACAGTCAATATCAGTCTGAGACCATTTTTATAACATTTTCTCTAGAGGCCAGTGAAGTTATTTAAATTTTCAGTAAAAGAAAAAAATATTAGTGTTTAGCTTACATATTAGTTGACTATAATTCCATCTTTAAAAAATTAAAAACGAGAGAGAGAAATTCCACATGGCCAATGGAATCAATTAAAATTAAAGGAATGTGAGGAATTTCAAGCAAAATGAGAAATTTATCAGAAAAAAAAAACTACTAAAATTACATATTTTGGCTGGGAGATTACTTGGCAGTTAAGAGCACTACTATGCAGAAACAAGGACCAGAGTAATATCCCAGAACTCACTGAAAAGTCGGAAGTGGTCCTGAAAATGCCTGCAACTCCAGCGCTTAAATGGGTGGAGACAGATGATAATCTGTTGAGGCTTGCATACTGACAGCTAAAACAGTGACTTGTAGGTTCAGTGAGACTCTGACTCAAAATATTAAGTAAAGAGTCATAGAAGTGATACCGGGTACCTTCTTCTGGCATCTGTTTATAATTGTGTGTTTGTGTGCATGCATTACACACACACACACACACACACACACACACACACACACACACACACACACACCCCACACTCACAAACACACACACAAACCACACTCACAAACACGCACACACCACACCACATCACATCTCATATGTGTTTATACATCCACAAATAAAAAAAATATTCTTTAAAAAGAAAAGCAGTTGTGAATAATTTAAGCAAGCCCATACATATAAATGATGGCAGCCTTTATAAATTTTACCAGTTATGCTCATCTCCACCTTCACAATTGTATGGTTTGATCGAGAAATGTCTCCCATGATATCAAGCATTTGAGTGCTCAATTCCTAGTTGGTAGTGTTTTCAAAGACTGGAGCCTGAGGGAGGAAGTAGATGTGGGAAATGGGCTCTGAGTATTCAAAGACTGAAGGCATTTGTAGTTTGGTTGCTCTACCTCCTGCCTGTGATCTAAAGTGTGATCCCTCATAGGCATCTTCAATCTCCATGCCTGTTGCCTCCATTCCACTGTCATAGACTCCAGCCCTCTGGAATCATAAGATCAAATAAATTCTTCTGTAAGTTGTCTTGGTCATGGTGTTTAATAGCAGCAGCAGAAAAGCAACTAATGCAGCAGTATAGGAAAATTTACAGTGGTGAGTCAAAGTGGGGGTTAATGATGGTTCAGTTCACAAAGCCTGCAACCGAAAGTGAGGACCTAAGTTGAAATCCTGTCGGACTCAGCGTTATATGGCTCTGAAGAGATACTGTGACCAAGGCAACTCTTATGAAGGAAAACTTATGAGAACTGGATTAAAGTTCCCGAGGTTTACTCCAGTCTCATTGTTTCAGGAAGCATGACAGCACACAGGTGGATATGGTGCTGGAGAGGTAGCTAAGAGTTCTTCTACATATGGATCTGCAGGCTGCAGGAACAGAATGGCTCTGGTCTTGGAATGGCTTTTTGAAACCCCGAAGACCACTCCCAGTGACACATATCTGCCAACAAGGCCATATCTATTAGTTATTTTCAAATAATTCCACATTTTTTTTTGTGTCAAGCAGTCAAATTTATATGAGGATATGGGTCCCATTCCCGTTGAAACCACCACAGGGCCCAGGGCCTAACTTAAAATTCTACATGGCTGTTCATATCTATAGCCCCAGTTCTGAGAAGATGAAGACAAATAATCCTGAACTCGAACTTATTTTACATTGATTATAAAATAATTGCTTTTTACAAATAGATATTTATTAATAATCCTATATTTATATAATTATGTCAAGTGTTAACTACATTATAAAACTAACTTAGTTAACAAAAATATACTTTTACCTCACACTTTGGATTTAAAGATCATTTCTTTCAACACTATAAAATGTAAATGATTTTTTTTTTTATTTGGAAGGCTTTCATTTACTACAGCCGAGCAGCAAAAATTGCATGTATAGAAATACTAAAACATCTCTGGCAGTGAAGAAAGTGTCATTGCGTAAACTTCAAGGCAAAGCATTAGACAAACAGGAGACTCCACGAGGAGAGCTGTTAAACGGACAAGCAATAAGTCCCCAGGTTGCCTACTTCAGACTCTATAGAAGTAACAATGAAAAAAAGCGCAATATGTAAGTGTTGATGTTCATTGATGAAGATTCAAGTTGAAGGTTATGAGTTTCTTGAAGGGAAAGAGATTAAAACATAGCCTTATTTAATAGCTTAACCTTGCTTTGTAAAAACATGCTTTCTGAATTTAGCACCTCTTGCCTTCAGAATTAAGAGACCTTCTCTTGGTTTTTCTCTTCTTCATCTGGTCTAGAAGATAACATTGCTTTTTCTTATCCAGTCCTGTCAGGATTTTTTGGCATTTTAAGTAAACAAGGAATCTAGAGGAGACGGAATAAAATGGTGAGGGGTATAGGCTCAAACAGACTTCAGCAAATCTTCCTACAGTTGAATAAATATGTTTGCAATGCACTATTTGGAGAAGAGAAGCCTATGTGGGTTAACAGACTAGAGTGCAGAAAAGGGATGGGGCGTATTCAGTGGGGGAAATCCTTGCTCAGCACAGGGCCAGTTTCACATTTGTGTTGATTTAGAGTGCAGAAAACCTAGCAGTTTACGGAGAAGGATTTCACAGTCATCAAACAAAGCAATCCATGAATTTATTATACCTGATAGCAACTGTTGGAACATAGTCACCAAGCACCTTGAACCATTAAATGAACATTGAGCATGGATGGCAATTACAGATGTGAGTAACATACACAACCTAATTGCTTGGAATGTAGCAACGGACAGCATATGCAGAGCTGAACATTCGGCAGATCTTTTATCTTCATACTTGTCAAGGAAGACAGAATAACATTACTCTTCTATTGAGAAAAAGACATAAAATTAATATGAAAGTAATTATGACCCAAAAGGAGTTTTAAAATAAAAACTGAACAGTGACATGACATGCCAAATTAAAGACTACAGGGTATACTTTAAAATGAATCAGAAATGAACCAATAAGTGGAAAGAATCAGGGAATTCTTAAAATTAGGAAAAATAATTTTTTAAATGGCATGAAATGAACAAGTAGACAAGAAATGGAAACAGGATAAATAAAACATAGAAAGAAATTTTAGGGAAATAATTTGCAAGAGCCATAAAATACAAACTATATATATTTAAGAAGAGCAAAAAATTTGATTAATGAGATTGGGCAGATTCTGAAAAGCACGACAAACAAAGGCTGGTCTTTCTGAAGGAAAAAGGGTAGATCCACGGGAAGTCACGAGCCACTGCACAAAGCAGCCAAGAGCAGAGAGGCTTGCTCAGGCATCTGAAGGGAGCACACACAGACACTCACAGTGAAACATTAAGTTGAGTTTAGAATAACCACACAAAAGAGAGTGAGGAAGGATTGTAGGAGCCATATGAACTCATGGTTGAGAACACCAGAACAGGACCCACAGAATCATCTAAGCTGTGCTCATCAGGCTTGCAGCGACTAAAACAGCAATTGGAGCTTACATGGGTCTACACTAGGCTCTTTGCATATGCTGGGCTTGTTTTTAGCTTGGGATTTTTGTGCGACCCCTAATAGTGACAATTGGGATATCTGTGACTCGCTTGCCAGCTTCTGGGACCCCCTTTCCTCCTACTGGTTTCTTTGTCCAGCCTTGATATGAGGGTGTGTACCTTGTCTTATGGACTTGCTATGTCATGTTCTGTTGATATCCTTGTGAAACCTATTCTTTTCTGAAGGAAAACAAAGGAACAGTGGATCTTGAAAAGAGGGCAAGTTTCGGGGTGTGGAGACTGGGAAGATTGGAGGGAGGGGAGACGTTGGTGAAGAGGTAATGTTTGAAAAAAGTAAATAAAAAGAAAAAATGAAACAAAAACATTATAAGAAAAAGGATAAATATATTATAGTCCCTATCTTTTCAATTCTGTATGTATCAAAGCAGTTCAGGTGATTTTGCTGTTCATTAACTACATGTTTATGCTTGAAGTGAGGCATCCTGCAGGTCTCCTGTGCTCTGTGATTATCATAATCCCTGCAGTTACTCTCATATTCAGATCAACATTAATATTAGCCACAGACTTCATAATGCATGACTTACGATAAAACCTGATTATTCTATTTTATCTCATACTAAAAAATAGGTGTGTAGGATCAAGAAGACATACTTGTAGTTTTTGTTTATTTGATTTTTTTGTTGTAGTATTAAAATCGGACAGCACTGACAATTTGGAATATAGTCATATATACAGACTTATCTTCTTCTGAATCTCCTCTTCTAGGAGTGATCAAACTGTGTGTGTGATGGTTATACAGTTATATCTGTATTAATTCAATTGTTTATTTTTGTGTGCATGTGTGTTTATGTGTGAGTACAGAAACATGTGTATGATTATGTGTGTGAATATGAAGGCTAGAGGTTCATTTCAATATCTTTCTCATTCACTTGTCATCTTATATTTTCAGACAGGGTGTCTCAAAAGCTTGAAACTTGGAAAAAACATGGTAGTTTGGTATGTTTGGCTATGCGTAGAGCCTAAGAATGCACCTATCTCTACCTCTCTAGCATTGTGATTGTGCTCCTACAACAGCACGCTATGTTTGTTTCCATAAAGGTTCTAGAAATTAAACCACATCTTCATGCTAGTAAAGCAACAGCCCCTCAATGCTTAAAAGCTCTGAGGTAAAATCTGGTCATTACAAATAAGCTTTCATTGTTTATATCTTTTTCTCAGTTTCTTATTTCTTAAAATAATAATTTTTCACCCTTTCTCCAGAGCCATGACTCTCACGCAGCTTGGCTCTTAATCCCCCCCCCTCCGCTCCCCCCAAAAAAACCCTAAACCCAGAAAATGCTCCTCAGTACTACAGGAGGTATGTATTCTGAAGGGAACTTAGTCTTTATCAGTAACAGGGGTCTTTGTTTTGTTTTGATTTTTTATTAAGAATTTATGTGCAATCGACGATTTTGAAGACAAAAACAAGGAGAAAATTAATAAAGGCAAGTGAAAGTCAGCATATAAAATCTTAAACAATGTAGTTCTTCAGATTCATTACAGGCGATTAAAAGGTTTGGGTACCCGTATGTGTCCTTCCAACAATGAGGGTCGTAGCTACTTGGTGAAGGCTTCACAGTTCTTTGCTATGGTTGATGTTCATTGCTACCTTGGAGAGAAATCTCTAGGGAGTTTCTAGATTAGTAAATTTAGGTGGAAAAGCTCATTCTGAATGTAAGTAGCATCATTCTATGGTCTGGGATCATGTAAATAAAATCAGAGGAATGTCAGAATAATTGTTCATTTCTTTCTGCTGCCTGCCTGGTGACATGTGAGCATCTGCCTCACAACCCTACTGCCTTGCTCACCATGATAGAATTCAACCTCAAACTTTGAGCCAAACCCAATCTCTCCTTCCTTGAGGTGCTTTTGTCAAGTACTTTGTTACAATTAGGACAGTGACAAATGCAGTCACTGCACACTGTTTCTCTAGAGGAACTTAAGCAACTGATGAGGTCTAAATTCAGTGACATCTCCTCCTTTTCAAAGCCCAAGTTTTCAGAACAATTCAAGTTCCTTGTAGCTTCCTTTTCTCTGGACTTCCCTCAGGCTCCTGACACTGAGAGGCTTATAAGCTTTTGGAATTTGGTTTTCTTCTTTTGGCATCAGTTGCTGACATATTTAGGCCTCATGGGTTCACATGGGGTCATGGTAGGTCAGGGATCTCTCAATTTTACTGCTGATAAACTTCATAGAAAAGGATGGAACTGAAGCCATAAGCTTCTCATCACCTGTCAGAGCCCGCTGTTTACACCGTGTCCTAACCAACTGAACAAGACAGATACCATCAACATTTTGCTCCCAGCGGGTGGGTGATACTTTGAAGCTGCCATACATTCCTCAATATCAAGAAAACTTGGATTTTATCACACTGATGAGATATGGGAGGAAGTTATGGCTGTGTTCTTAAAAGAAAGCTCTATCACTGTTTTGCATTAAATGCTGCCATTAACAAAATGGTCCCAGAATTCACAATTATTTGTACAAAATGAAATTTTGTGAGAAAAGGCAAGAAAAAATTGTTCAAGTAAAAAGTTTTAATGAATCAGTAAACGGAAGGTCTTTCTGTTTGATTGATAAGCTTTGTTTTTGTTTTTGATACAAGACCTCTTTGTGTAGCCCCAGCTGTCCTGAAACTATCTAGACCAGGCTGGCCTGAAATTCATAGAGATCTACTGACCTCTGTTTCCTGAGTACTGGAGTCAAAGGCATGTGGTAGTACTTCCATCTTGTACTTCATATATTGTGTCAAAATTTGGTTTCATTAGTGGGATCTACTGGTAAAATTAATTTTTATTGTGGCCTCTTACGTGTTTTACAGATGCTTGTGCAACATTGGGATCTGCATGAATAGTGTCATAAGAGGCTTGTTCATTCTGCACATTCCACTATTCAATTATCTACACCAGTTGCATGCTCCCTATTGTTACCTATTGTTACTTTCTGAGTTATCTATTAGCTCCTTAATATCATTGTTTTCTATTACTTTTCCAGTATGGCTTAATATATGTATAAAGTGTGGCTTTCATTTGTGGTTTTTATCTGATGCAAAAAGAAGTTTCTTTGATGATGAATGAGGGATACACAGGTCTGTGGGTGTAAAGATCGGTGTTTAGAACACAGTTACAAATTATTTTGGTTCAGGAAAGTGGTAATAGTAGGGATTTCTCTTGGGTATATGACTCACTAACCTCAGGTAATTGGCTCCATTTTCAGTACAAGGCCTGAATTAGCTCTTATTGAACTGGGCTTAAGTCCAATTAGACAAGTGTTAGTTACCCCTAAGGTATATGTGCCAGTATTAAACCCTGTGGATATCTAGCCATTGCTGGACACTGTCGTGGTTCACAAGCTTTACACTGGTTAGAACAACTCATTGCTTTTCTTTCTCAGCAGGTTTCACAGAACCTCCAGATACTATGAGAAGTAGTCTTCTGAGAGGACACTTCCCGATCAGTTCTAGCTCAATTGTAGCAAGTCTGTGGCTTGAGAGTATGGCGTCTTTAGTAATTGAGACTTAATTTCAAGTTCTGGCAGGCAACTAAGGACAATAGCAATATCTTATATTGTTTTAAATGTATTGAAGTTTGCTGGCAAACATCTCGAAGAGATGCTGGAAGCTTTCCAATGTTTGATAATTGGAGTTTGTATTATAGACTATGACTCTTGCGGAAAGCATTATCACATCAGATGCATAATTTCAAATATATATCTATATAATTTAAGTAAAAACAAGTTTTCTGGTTTATTTTTTAAAACAAACAAAAATAAACAAATAAAGAAAAGGAGAAAAGGAGAAAGAGAGGAAGGAAGAAAGAAAGGAATGAAAGAAATAAGAAGAAAATGGAAAGTGAACCAAGATCTTAATATTAAGCTCCTTATTTTGCATATTCTTCTTATTGCAGCTTTTGTTACCAGGTTTCTTTGTGTAGTTTTCTAGCCTGTCCTAGAACTCACTCTATAAACTAGATGAGCCTTGAACTCACAGTGGTCTATGTGTTCCGATCTTCATAGTGAGGGAATTATAGACATGCTCCAATTCTGCCCAGCCTTCTTGCATTTTTTTTTGAAATTTTGCTTTTATTTATGCATGGTATTGAACTTGGGCCTCATTAATTTTAGGCAAGCACCCAACAAGTGAGACATATCCTCAGCTTATATCAATGTATACACTGAATTTCATAAACTCAAAAGTGAAGCTACATTATGAGACAGTATACACTTACAATTTCTTCTTCATTTACATACTGTCAATTTTAACTGCCAACTTGACACAGCCTAGAGTCACCAGGCAGGAAAATAATCCTAATGAGGAGTTGTCTAGATTGAGTTAGCCTGTGTTCAAAATATGTAAGGGAATCTTATTGTTGACTATTGTAGGAGAAGGCAGCCCATGACGGTATGGACTGTTCCCCAGGCAGGAAGTCCTAAGAAGATACGATAGGAAAGGTAGGCATTAAAAGCATGAAAGCAATGATTTATGCAACTCATTCCCTATGCTCTTGACTGTAGACATGATGTAGCCTGCTGCTTGAATTCCTGCCTCAACTGTCTCTAAGTGAAAAGCTAGAAATGTAAGTTAAATATATCATTCCCATCTCCAAGTTGGTTTTTTTTTTGTCACGGTATTTTATCAAGGTGATAGAAATTAAAATAATTATTATATTTACTTCTAATCATGCCAACTTAAGCACTGTTGATATAAACTGAGAACTCACAAACAATATAACAACTATCAGGTACAAATGGAATTTCTAGTTCCTTCATATTTTAAGATAGCATAAAATTTATTTGGAGATATCACTGAATAAAAAATGGTTTAGAAAGAGAATATATATACAGGCCTTCATACATGGACAATTACACTTTTGTAGTTTTCTAGTGGAAACTCATAGCTAAGTATATATTGTCTTTTATTATTCTCTCTCTCTCTCTGTCTCTCTCTGTCTCTGTCTCTGTCTCTCTCACACTCTCTCTCTCTCTCTCTCTTTCTGTGTGTGTGTGTGTGTGTGTGTGTGTGTGTGTGTGTGTGTGTGTGTGTGTGGTGTGCAGGTAATATATGTGCATGTAGGTGTCAATGGAAGCTAGAAGAGGTTTACCCTACAGCTAGAGTAACAGGTAGTTATGAACCAAACATAGGTCTTCTGGTAGAATGTAAAGCACTCCTAACAAGTGCCATCTCTTTAGGCACAAATTCTTTTGTTGGATGATAAAATTCCCACTCTGATTATTTCTCTACAAGTTATGCTCTATGCAGAAACCACATCTAAATTTTAAAATTCAGGTATAAAGCACTGTCAGTAATAAATAATAAATTAAAATATTGCCACAAAAGTAGTAAAATCATATTAAGATGTTAATTGTGGTGAATAAACAGTGAAACAAAAGAAAGCTTAACTTGGTGGAGACCTCCCTATACTGCCTAGGTTGGCCCTGAAGCCCCTAGTCTAACGATGTTTCTAGCTTAGTGTCTTTTCAGCTGACAATGTATGAGACCCTTACGCTCCTCCACAATGAATAAAAATCTGCTTACTAACATGAAAATGCCAGTGTTTCTGGGTTTCTTTTGCTGATTGACATCAAGAAAATGCTATTACAATATTTTAATATCAAATATTGTATATGCATATTTGAGAAAAAGACAAAACGAATAAAATAAAAAGTATCTGGGTGGAACAATGTCCTGTTGGCCCCACAATCTGTTCACAGCTATTATAGCCTTTTCGCTGACCTATAAGGAAGACTTCTCCACCCCCTGTGTCAAGATGAGGCTGTGACCCATTTGATGATAGCAGAAGTGTGTAAAAGCAGACAGAAAACACTGCAGCATTTGTGGTTTCTTCCCGTCTTGACATGAGCCCCCTGACATCTCAAGATGATTCATCATGTCACAATATGACAGAAACTTCAGGCAAGTTGGCCAAGGTCTCTGAGCAACCAAAAGGAAAAAGTCCTTTGTTCAGATAGTAATGAATTTGTGTATGAATAAGAATTGATAAACATTTATTGTTTCAAGTAAAATATATATATTAATATACAAGCATAAATATATATAAATATTTACAAAGATTACATAGCTACTATAGAGCCACATTTAGAAAAAAAGAACTAATATGTATATGTGTGTGCATAAATGAATATTAAGTGCATCTTTCTGTAAGTATATGTGTGATATCACAAAGCATAATTGCTTATCTCTGCATGCCAGGCGATTCTGTGTTATTTTAATTATCTGTGTTTGGTGCTTATATTTTAGGGAGAGTGCTTGCTTCTCTGCTGACCTGCAGTATATGATGAATAACAAAATTGATTTTCAATTGGTATATAGTAAATGGTCCTAAAAGATAATATAAAGCAAAATGTGGCTCTTAAATATTGATCATTTACTTCTGTTGAGAGTCCTAATAAAACACAACTCATCAGCTGTAGATATCTTTGCTTTCCTATATGATAGGAAGTAGAAATGTCCTACTTTTCAGGAGTAGCAATAAAAGTTGCATGCATTTGGTGAAAACATGCTGATATAAATTAAATATGTTAATTTAGCATTTAGAAGTGTGAGGGAAATAAGCAACATCAGAATGAGATAAAGGGTGATAAATCAGAATTTCTATGCCTAGCATGGTATTAGAGAAGCAAATGCAGAAGTGAGTCTCAGAGCCTGTCTTCCATATGTCTTCCAACATAACAACGTGAAATTTATCTCTTGAGTGGGCAGGAGAATGCACATTAATGGACACCACTGAGACACTTTTTCTACCCTGCTTGTAACTAGACTCAAGTGTGCCCCAAATTGCTCCCCTGTGCTTGGAATTTATTTTCTTCTCAGAGGCTCTGGATATTGTATTTCACTACAAAGAGCTAAAAAACATTGCAATCATTATTTATAAATCTTTTAGAAAAATGCATTTTCTTAGCAGCAACTATGGCAACAGGGAGCTCAAAATGCCCAGGAACAGAACTGCTTGTCACTGAACAGGGAAACACACCCTGGATGTGCACCCCGTCACTGCCTATCAGGGAAACCCGGGATATAAACCATGAAAATGAACTGGAAAATTTTAAGTGAACAATCAGTACAAGGGATTCGTTAATTTAATACATGAGTGGTATCTAGGCAAAATTTAAATAACTTAATAGCAAATATAGTTCATCAAAGTAATATTCTGGTATTGTACCACAAACATATTTATGCAAACATCATGGAAAATTCATAAACATGGAATGACTGCAGATGAATTAAAGTGCTCACAGAGATCTACTTCCTGCTTCTCAAGTGCTAAGACTAAAGAAATGAGTCTCTAATACCATTTCTTTATGTAATACTTTAAAGCATACCTATAAATCTCTTCCATATTATACTAAGTACAGATCTTCTTTATTTTAGTAGTTTCTTTTCTGTTTATTAAGAACTCACCATCTCCAAACCCATGCTTATACAAGAAACACTAATCAAATCCAGGGATAGAAAGGTTTAGGTTGAAGAGGCAAAAGGAAGGAAGAAATGGTGACGAACATGGAAACAACTAACATTCATTACCTACATGTGCAAGCATCAAAGAGTAAATAAAAGTCTCCTTCCACAAAGTCTTCTGCAACTTAACCATTTTCTTAATGAATTTCTCTTTTGTGTGTTTAAAATACTACATTAGTCAAAGAGATACTTAGCAATCCTGTCATGAGCTCATTGACCTGACTGGTCCAGGAGGCTCTTCCTGGGAGAGCAATAACATGAATTTTTATTTCCAGTTATGAGACTATGAGACATGTCCCACACTCTTCACAACTAAACAGGCTGTCGCTACCAGAGCTGAGAGTGTGGGGAATTCAGCAACAGAAATGTATTTTCTGCTCTCTGCTGGAAGATCTCACCTTTAACCCAGCACTACTGAGGCAGAGGCAGGCAGATCTCTGTGAGTTTGAGGCCAGCCTGATCTAAAGTAAGTTCCAAGACAGCAAGGGCTACAGGGAGAAACCCTGTCTCAATTTTTTTTATCTGGAGATTTTAGAAACCAAAAAGTCTAAAAGGGGGTTAGCAAAGTTGATATCTTCTGAGGGCTGTGATGAAAAGGTGCTCATAGTCTCTCTTCCTGGCAAGGAAACACTGCCTTTGTTTGTTTGTATATGTGTTTCTCTGTGTGTACAATTGAGTGTGCGCGTGTGTGTGTTCGCGCGGGCTAGAAGAGTTGTGCATGAGCATGTGTGCGCACGTGGAAGCCAGAGGACAATCTTCCGTGTCACCACTCAGGAATCGTCCACTTTGTAACTATTCTTGCTTTGAATTTGTCCTTGTTTTGTTATTGCTATTGTTTTGTTATTGCTATTGTTTGTTTGGTTATTGCTATTTTTTTGTTGTTTTCATGCTTTGAACTTGATATATTGTTTTCTTAGTAATTTTTAAAATGAATGTACAAATAATGATGGCATCTCCTTCTTTAAAAGATTCTTTTTAAAGATGCATATACGTGTGTGTTGGTGAAGGATCAAACACAAGAATTCAGGGTCCTAAAGAGACAAAAGAAGGGGTTCAGAACCCCGAGAGCTGGAATGGAGGTTAAGAGCCACTCATACTGGGAGGCAAACTTTGGTCCTCTCAAAGTAACAGTGGTTGAGGTATCTCTCCAGCCTCATCGTTGTATCATCTCTAATAAAAAGAGTTTTAGTTGAACCTGTTCTGTTGTTGTCTCCTTGTTGTGATGGTGGTTGTTTTAGAGAGAATCTCTTAGTGGTCTGAGGATTGCCAAGTAGGCAAGTAACACAGGCTGTCTGGATATTAAACTATGCTGATCTGCCTACTTTCGTGTCCTCTGCAGTGGAATTATAAGCATGTGTCATGAGTCCTGCTTCCTATGTGAGTTTTCAGGATCACACTTGGGCTTTTGTGCTTGTCAGGCAAACACTTTTCTACTGAGCCTGTTATCCAGTCATTAATTTCTGTTTCAAGTGCAGGAAATGGTCACACTGAGTAAGAGCTCACCCTCATTAACACACTTGAAATTAATTGCTGCTCGAAAGGAAACCTAAATATAGTAATTTATGGTGGTCCAAGGGAGACCCCAATGTAGCATATAATTTTCATTTTATTATATAAAATAATTTGTTAACAATGTTTTTATTCCAAGTATCTGTGTTCCTAGAAATTCTATTGTACATTTGTAGGTAAATCTCATCATAAATGTTCAATTATTTCTTAGTCATAAATAAAAGAACAAAAATTTTTAAAGTTTATTTATTCCTCATTTATTTAATAGTAATTGATGTGAGACACACAAGTGGATAGTGTAAGTTCAGGTACCTGCTGAGTACAAAATGAGACCTCAGCTCCATTGGACCTGTAAGATACAGGGAGGGAGTTAGGAGTTGTTTGATGAGCATAAAGGGAACTCAGGAAGAACAGCCAAAGCTCTTAACTGCCAAGTATCACTCCTGTGTACAAGAATACGTTTAAGCTTCTTTTCCCATTATAAAATCTCAACCTGAAAATACATAGGAATTTGTGGATGAAATAAGAACAGATGGAACAATTTTCTCCAGGATTTCCCAATAGTAAAATTATATATTTGATATAATGATTGTTTGGGGAATTTGTGGTATTCTCAAATTATAACCCTTGGCTTGAAAGCATGATGGTCTGGATCTGACTTCCAGGATCACCCAAAAAGTAAATAACATTTTTCTTTAATTAAGTAAACAAGGCTATGTGTGTACCATTTTCCAATTTGTATTTTAAAAATATTCATAGTGTATTTATACTATCAAATTATTTACATGTCACAAATTATGGCATTTGTAATATTTTTAGATTATTAATCTGCAGTGTTGGGTATTGAGCCCACAGCAACATGATGTTAGGAATGTCCTCAAGAGGTGTACCTCTGCACTGTCTTCTGTGTCTTTCATGTGGAGGGTAAAATTCTCAATGTGTTTCTCTGTAAATTTAGTAATGATATTATTTGTTCATTTTGATCAAACGTTTTCCTTTATTTAATGTTTATTATGATGCTGATCCGACACTGTTTAACATATTAAATGCATAACATTAATTTAATTTTGTCTCATGGTATCTCACGCATATTTACCCTGGCAAGTTAGAGAATTGTTATTAAGTTTCACTTCTTTTACAATATAAGCATCACCATTCTGAAATTAGTAGTTTGGGGCAAGCCAAAATGGCTCAAAGAGAAGGTGCTTGCTTTAAACCTAAAGGCCTGAGTTTCATTCCTGGAACCCACATGGAGGAAAGAAAAAATGACTATGCTCCTAAGTAAGAGTTTTCCTCTGGCCTCCACAATTGCATTGTCACACACACACACACACACACACACACACACACACACACACACACACACACACACACACACACACTTAGATGAATAGATGAACATGGGTGGAATGATAAATAGACATGAAGAAGATAATTAAGTAGGTCAATAGGTGATAGATACATAGACAATTGATAGATGATAGATAAATAGATAGGCAGACAGATAGGTAGATGATAGGTAGATAGATAGATGGATAGATAGATAAAGGATAGATGATAGTTGGATGGATAGATAGATAGATAGATAGATAGATAGATAGATAGATAGATAGATAGATAGATAGACAGATAGATAGATTGACAAACATAATTGGCTGCCTTTGTTGAAAGCCCCATAGAAAACTGGGCCACCTAGCTAACACACTCTTACTTGTGTTTTGAGTATTTATTTTTCACACGGATATAGAAAACAGTTAAAGGAGAAGCTAAGAAAGCTCTTTCTGATCTCACATGGAATCCAGAGTTGGCCAAAGGGCTTGTCTTTCCTCTTCAGTATCTTTGTGTCAAAGGGAGTGACAATTGATGAATTTCTGTGGTGCCAATGTATAGGGAGAGAGAGAGAGACAGACAGACAAACAGACAGACAGACAGACAGACAGACAGACAGACAGACATCTTACCCTTCACACAATTCCGTGAATCAGTGAATGTGCACATCTCTGACATTGTCATTAGTAATCCATCTACCCTTCTTGTTTGTTTGTTTTAATTTTCATTTTATTTCTCTTCTGAACTGAAATGCAAATTTTCTTCCCTTGTTTTATAGAAACTAGCTCTCTATTTTTAGTAATTAACAAGAAATAAGTGAGAGCTAAAATGACATCAATGGTTAAAAGTACTTGTCATTGTTCCTACTGACCCATGTTCAATTTCCAGCACTACAGATCACAACTACCTAGAACTCCAGCTCTAGGAGGTCCAAAACTCTCTTCTGCCTTTCTGAACACCTATATGAAAGTATTATTCACACACACACACACACACACACACACACACACACACACACACACACACACACACACAAATTCACAGAAATAACAGTAGAATACATCTTTAAAGTAAAATTCTATTTCAGCTCTAAAAATTGGGATGGTGGTTTCTTTTATCTGGTAGCTGAATTTTTAAATTTTTATCCTTCTTTCACTAAAAGAGAGTGTAAGAGAGATAAAAGCCTGTCTAGGTAAAACCATTCAATTGTCTAGTGTAAGATAAATAGTGTGATACCATGAAGTAACATGAATCTATAAAGTGGGTGAGGAGTCCGTCATTTTAAAGAAACATTATTAATCATTCAAATAAAACAGGTTGACATTCATGTTGAAACATCACAGCATGTGGTCAATAAGTGTGAGGACAGGATGAGAGACAATGATGATTTCTGTAAGTTTATTTGATGACTATGTATCTAGGAAAACACATGAAAGTAATGGTTGCAAATATTATGGTGTTATTTTGAATCTAATTTGCAAAATTTATCCACAAGCTATTGTCCTTATTCAGACTTGTTATTGAAACTGGAGTACTTGTTTTAAATTTTAGATACCTCTTTTATGCCAGTGAAAACAAACACATTTCATACTTGGCCAGACTACTTAGAGAATAAAGCAAAAATCATTAAAAGTTGTTTTAACCATTCAAGGAAGCATTGTGCCCAAGTTCTACCAAAGACTAAATGTGTGCCATTTGAGACCAATTAATTGAAAAGTGACTCAAATTTTTATTGTGATATGAGATTTGCTTTAAACTTCATCTAATATGGTAATGGAGGAAATGTTATAAAAATCACGCCTGCTATTCAAGAGTGTGCGGTGCACAGGAGTCCTCATTAATTGGTAACTATTGCTTCTGTACATCAGATCTTTTATGAATGTCCCTGTCTAGTGATTGATACTAGTGGTTTAAAGAAATAATAGACATTTATTCAACATGCACGCCTGAATGGTCTTGTCTTACCATTTAGTCATTACAAAAGTCACATATATTTTGTGAAATCATGTACCTTCTTTGAAGTTGAAAATTGCAATGCTAGTAATGTAAAGAAACGTGTAAAATAGATCTATAATATTCATTCAACCTTGATCAAACTGTGAGCAGTGTTTGGCGACTGATATATATATATATATATATATATATATATATATATATATATATATATATATAATTTACAAAAATTAAGTACAATTATCTAATAATAACAGTTAGTTGTAGGAAGGGGAAAATCTCTTTATATCTACAGGAAAAGATTTTTCTCATTATTTTTTTTACAACCAAGCTCACCAAGCTACCCAATATTGCCTCTAAAACTGACTGCATTGTTCAGTTCCCCTGGTTAAAAACACAAATATAATACAGTAATAGAAAAATTCCCTTCACATACTTCAATTTTCTATGAAACAGGTACTCTATAAAATGTTATGGATTGCTTTTTTGTTTAATGATACATGCTTAAACAACCATTTAAAAAAATGAACAATATTTGCACTTCAAAATTTTATTACTTCAGATGTTAATAGCGCCTAATTTTGTTTATGTTTTTGTCTCGAAGAATGTAACATCATGATGAATGAAATAAATTGTCACAAACAATTTAAATAGGCACATCTACCTTAAAACACTATCAGGAAATAGTTGACAAATAATAACACCATTTGAAGCTTTACACAGGAGCTTTGTGTGTCTTGGAAAGATTTTTGTATGCCATTCACCAAGACTGAATTCAGCTGTAATTACTATTAACAAAATGTAATGTGTCCCAAATTACCAGAGCCATCCTTTTTATTAACACAACTTGATAAAAAATAAGAAAATGATTGCTAAAGCTGTCACATTAATGTCCCTTTGAGACACTGAATATGATAGCAATCACTTTTGTTCTGTCCCAGGAGACATCATAGGAATGTAGAAGGCAGCTGGCAACCTATTCCTGTAATTATATTTCTCCCAATGTTTCAATTATTTGCCAGAATTTTTTGCTAATAGAACTGTAAATGGATCCTATTCCATTCCCTTCATATTAAACTTGATAATTCTTGGGCCATGGAGAACTTTCCGATACCAGATAGGTATCTCGTATTTTATGTCTGTGACCTCGGCTTGTGACTTAATAGTGACTGGAACAGCTAAGACATTGCAAGAAATAAAAGTTAAGATATTGCCTAGAAACTCCTCAAAATATGAGTGTCATGAACGAATCACGGGGAAGGAGAAAAGGCAAAAGAGAAAAATCATTTAAAAACTATTTTAGACATAGATTCTCAGTTTCTATGTTATCTAGGTAGACAGAGAAAGCCGAGCAGGAATGAGCTCATTTTCCATGCATCAGAGAAGCCAGAAGAAATAGATAGAAATGAAGACATACTTTTCTACTTATCAGTGCAAATTCATAGCAAGGTAGTAAAATTTCCATCAAAGATATTTCAAAACTGCATTCTAAATTTAAAGTAATAAAAAGTATTACAAAGGCACAGAGAAAGAATTGAGTCACAATGTCCTTCTGTCTTCAACCACCTCAGTCTTGTGTCTGGCTCTTTTTATTTACTTAAAGAAATAATCAATACGTAATTATTTGTGTTATCAAAAGTTTTAAACAGCTTTGTCATATTAAATTTGTGTTCTTTTGTTTTAACTACGGAAGTTTATAATTAGTACATGGATATTTTTGTGAATGATTTTCAAAATGTTAATATTGGCATTCCAGCATCTTTTGATGCCGTTGATAGCAAAAAACAAAACAAAACAAAACAAAAAAACCAAAAACAGAACAAGCAAACAAAGAACTACAAGATTAAAATCAAAATACTCCTGCCAGTGTTTGGGAGGAGATTAAATAAGAAACAAGCTTGTGCATAGTCTCTAGATTCTGGATGTGGAAAGGAGTTTTCATCAAATACGGACTCATGCTCACTCTGATATCTAACACCTCACGCTGTCATTCCATCAGTGTGCTTGCATTGCCACCATAAGCTAGAGCTACTCAACTTGCTAACACCTTTTCACCTTCTCTTTATGTTTTTTTAACTGATATCAGAATTTTTGTTAAGTGGTCTTTGATTCTCAGAGGGACTCTTTTCAACCCAACTGAAGCAGGATCCATAAAACTATTATATAGAGATTTTATCAGGCAGAGGATCAGAGAGTTTGCTGTGAGGCTATGTGCCCTAGTAATGCCAAGAGCTATACTCATGAAATTTCATAAACACTCTAACATAAACATGATCTAAACAAGGACAAAATCTATAGGTGTGCCAAAGTGGACTGGAAAAAGCCTATGAGGCCTCAACTTTACAGAAAGAAATGCAAGTAACTAAGGAATTCTGAGAGTCTGAAATCCTTTTATCCAGGAAATAGCACTATTTTCTACTAAATGGTCAGTCCTAAAAACTCACACACAAGCAACATTATACATAATGAACTGTCTATATTTAGAGAGCAGGGAAGGGGAGTCTGTATGAACAAGGGGATAAGGATTATAAGAAAAATTCCCACAGTGATGGCTATCAGGAACTCTGGGGGGGGCTCACTAAATCAAGAACAGCCACTGGAGATCCATCTGGAAAAGGAGCTAGGCCCTCCAAGGGTAGGCAACTGCTGACTGGTGTGAGCAGCACGTGGAGCGGAGCCTCTAGGGGTGGGATCAGACTGTGTTCCTGTGCATGGACTGGCACCTTGAAGAACATTCCCTGAAGAGAAACACCTAATTCAATCTCGACTTTGAGATGAGGAAATCTGAGGACTTGCCTGGAGTGGGTGTGTCATGCTAAGCTGACACACCTTGGTTGGGACTTCTTGACCTTTTGGGGGAAGGGATGGGTGGATGGTGTTTGGCAAGGCTTAAGGCTAACTGGGAGGGATTGGGATGAGGGAAGGGAGGGGGAGAAGGGATGATAAATAGATAAAATGACATTTTTTAAACAAAAAATTATTTTAAAAAGGAATAAAAGAAATTATGTTTGTGTGTGTGTGTGTGTGTGTGTGAGAGAGAGAGAGAGAGAGAGAGAGAGAGAGAGAGAGAGAGAGAGAGAAGAAAGATGGAGGGAGAGAGAGAGAAAGAAAGATGGAGGGAGAGAGAGAAAGCAAGTAGTCATGTCCCCAGTCTCCAATTTTTCTTAAGAACACATAAAAAAACATATTCAGAAGTTGCTTTTAAAATTTTTAAATGTTTAAATATTAACATCATAACCATTCTTTAATAGCTACACATTTGAGGAGCAAAGCTTTAACTCAGTCAGTACCTTGCATAGTTGGTTGTATTTCAAAATATTTTGTAGTAAACTCTTTTCCCCTACATTGTGCTTCATTTATTAAAACAGAGTTTAAAATTATTTCAAAGTTGATATACATTACACCAAATGAAACACTTTGGGCACCGGCATTTCTGAGCACTTAATATTCAGCATGAATGGCCCTGAAACTCAGTGCATGTTCTAAAATTTCATTGCCTTCTCATTTGTTTCTGACCTAAACAACCCTAAAAGTCATTGCTTTGTTATGATACTAACAGTTGATAGGAAGAATTTTCGATGTTACCACACAAAAAGTGAATGTTGCATTTTCTGAAAAAAAAAAAATGTTAAGTGGTAGCATAATCAGAATTCTCTATTTCATGTTTTGATATTATAACTAGAATTGTATATTTTATAGTTCACACTAAAATAATAAGACTGTACTTTTCAAAGCTGGAAAATTGTACTAATAAGTTATTACAAACAATTCTTATATACATCTCAAAAGCATAAATAAGCAAGAATAGTATTGTGGGAACCTTCAGGAGATTGACTCCCAGTTTTCTGAGGAACTGACATACTGCATTCCAGAGTGACTGTATAAGTTCACACCCACACACACTAACAATGGAGGTGTGTTCTCCATTCTCCACATCCTCTTTAGCATAAGCTTTCATTATATTAAAAATTATATCATTAAATTTTCTGGACTTAATTCAGTAGATATACTTATTCATGAGATTATTTTTCATTCTTCTTATTTGACATCGATAGAATGATGGCTCATTAAACTGAAACCCTAGAACCACACAAATTCCATGTGAAATAATGTGAAAACATAATCAGGGAAACAAATAAACCTGTCCCATTAGGAATCACATTTTTTAACTTAAATTTTTGCTCTTACTAAGCTACTCTTTTAATATAATATCACTGATTAAGAATTTTAATATTAACAAATGCATTATTTCTAAAAAAGGAAATTTTAAATGTTATTAATCACGAAAGGTAAAATCAAGTAGCTTTGGTGATCCCTCTGACTTTTCTTAAAAACACAGCTTTAATTTAGAATTATCATTATTTTTGTGTATCAATATTATTATACGCATAAAATAAAATTTATGTATTTATACTATAAATGGATAAGTTCCTATATAGCCCAGGAGAAGTTGGTGGATTATTGGATCTCCTGAGCTGGAGTTAGAGACAATTGTGAGTTACCCAACTGGAACTTGAGAATCTAATTCAATTTCCTTGTAAGTTGAGTAAGTTCTTAACCACATTCATAAATTTTCATCTGTTTATTTAAATTAAAAATTCAATGTTATATATTATTGTGGTTTCAATGAAAATGTCTTTATTAGGTTCATGTATTTGAGCATCATACCATCTCTAGTTTATGGCACTATTTCTGTAAGTTTGGAACCTTTGGAAGTAGAACCTTGCTGGAATATGTAACTGGGAATGTGTTTGAGGGCTTATGGCTTTACTTTACTTCATGTCTGTAGTTAAAGATGTGACCAACCACCTTCCTGTTCCTGCCACCATGTTATGTCTTCTGTTCTATGATGTGATATGGGACGTCTCTCTGTATAATAAAGGAACTATCTTGGCCTATGGCAGACATCTTAGAAGTATACAGGGAGATGATGCATGGATAGGGAAAAGTAGGCAGAATCAAAGGAGATACCATCCAGCTGACCAAGAATCAACATGTAAAGTAACACAAATGAGCCACGGGCCACATGGCCAGACAGATTAATGGAGATTGGTTGAAATGAGATGCAAGAGTTAGCTTGCAATATGCCTGAGCTGTAAACCAAACAGTATGAAATTGATATAAGCCTTTGTGTGATTATTTGGGGCTACGAGTGGGTCCAAACCTCAGGGGTAGGTTGGAATTTTGGGGCTAGAAACTTCTTGTTACAGATGGCACCCCACCTTGGGTGCCAGATATGGCATTAAATTCACTTTTATTATATTGTAAGAAGGATTAATATTTATTTAGGGGAATATTTCATTCACTATACAAATTAAAACTTAAGGTGATTCCTGGAGAAAATGGAGGTCCCACGATGGCTCCAATCCACTCCCTAGAACGCAGGAAGGAAGACAGACCCAGAACTTGGTGCCCCTAGCTTCTGATTCCTTCTGACTATACCTCATAGGAGTCCTGACTCTCAGGGGCTACCGAGGCTCCCTAAATTATGGCTGATTCCAACTATAATCATGGATTCTGTTTTCCTTTCTATTACAACTTAAACAAACCCTTTCTGCCTTAAACTGTTTGGGTCATGGTATTTTATTGCAGGAACATCTAAGGTATGTTAAGGCACTAGTGGCAGAAAGCTGCTGACAGTAACCAGCTAGTAATTGGTTTAAATTAAAGCCACACCCAACACTATTTGGTTGACCTAGAACCTGAGGATTAATTACCTAAGGACTTACCTATTGTAAAACCAAATAATACTAGTTTACAAAAACAAAAACAAAAGCAAAACAAACATCCCACTGAAGAAAAAAACAAAAACAAAAAAGTGATGAAATTAGTTATAATGATATTTTGCTGTTCTCAGAGATCAGAACTTGTTCAGCCATATCCTGCAGCAGATAAGAAAAAAGTAATAGAGCCCCACTGCTACACAATATGCAGTGAGTGAGAAATCTTAAGACATTTCATCTTAAATGCTAATCTTCACCAAATCCCTCTGCTCAGCGATCGGAGAACCCAGTAATGTAGAGGCAGAAAGATCTTAAGAGGCAGAGGGGCTGGAGAACACTAAAAAAATAAGACCTTTAAATCACCAGAGACTAATTCAGCATCCACAAGCCCTACGTGGCTTAAATCAGGTCCTCTGCATCTCCACTGTAACTTCAAGTTGAGGACTTCTATGGGATTACTGAGTGTGTCAATTAGTGATTCTGATTTTTATGCCTTTTCCTGTGTTCTTTTCTTTCTGTTGGTTGGTCTGGTCCAACTTTGATGTAATAGTTTTGTTTTATCTCTCTCTCAATATATGTATGAATTTATTATATTTTTAAATGCATATACTCATTCATATACAGTTTAAATAAAACTTAGCAATAAGAGAGTAAAGGTTAACCACTGAGGTGTCATTTATACCTGCTGAGAGAGGGAAGAATGAGTTTTCTTCAATAGATTAACTAACATTGGGCATATCAACTCTCCAGAAAAAGCCTCATGGTTAGGAGTAATGGGCTAACAAATAATGGCCTCCACAGTTATTTTTAGAGTAGTTTTATTTGGTTAGAGTTTGGTGGGCTGCTTTATTGTTTTTTGGTAGGGTAGATGTTATATTTTACTTTTGTTTATATCTTGCAAAAACACCTTAAAGTTGAGTAAGGAATAGGAGAGGCTCTAAAAGGACCTGTGGGAAGGAGAAAAAAATATGATCAAAATATATTTAAATTAGAAATATTCTAAATAATAAAAATATAAAAAATAAAATTCATTTATACATATGTGCATGCGAATATCACTTCTATCATACACAGTCATCTTTGCTTGGAATTTTATATGCAACTATATTAAAAGGTATGCGAGAGAATAATAAAATACTTATAAAATGTAGATGTGATGCTAATGAATAATAACAGGGAGATGAAAAGACATGAGCTTTCTTTAATTTTTAGTTTTATTTTATATGTGTACCACATGTATGCCTTGTGCCTAAGGAGGTCAGAAGACAGGTTTGGATGCCCTGGACCTGGAGCTAAAAATAACCATGAGCCACTCTGCAAGTGCTAGGACCCAACCCAGACCTTTCTGCAATTGCAGCAAGCTCCCCCTACCGACTTACTACTAAATGTTTCTCTAGGCCCTGCTCATTTATTTATTTATTTATTTATTTATTTATTTATTTATTTATTTATTTATTTATTTATTTATTTATTTATTTATTTTGAATCTTCAAAAAAGAAAAAAAAAACACAGTTGTTCCTTTAGTTTTAATATGATGATTATAGCTATAATTGGAAATAAGACACTAGTACTTTGAGTATTTATTTGAAGACTCAAAAAGAAACCAACTTGCGAACTCTTAGAGTCTGAGGGCTTAGTTTACTGTCCTTCATTCTGTCATCTTTGATAAAGGCACCTGAACCACATCATCTATTTGAAGACAAAAATCCTATCAAATTTCTTCTGCCCTCTTCTGCCCATCTCTCTCCACTTCCTTAGCTCTATTACCACAGCAACACATTTGCATCAATATTTCTCTTTAGAAGACACAATTTCTTTGTAGGACAAATTTTGTTTCTCTATGGGTAAATTATTATCATGGTATGTTTTATTTTGGCATGGAAGAGTTCAGTTCAGATAACTATATATCTCTTGAAATACCAAACTCTGATTCTAATAAGCAAAATTAAAAACAAATTAACACGACTGCAAGAGAAATCTTAACCATAGTCTCAAAATCATTACTTTCACCTTTTCAAATCCTTTGTCTCCTGGTTTGAGTACTGCAAATTGTCAAACAAGCAACTGAATACTCATAAAGCCTGTCTACCAACGTAAGTGTCAGGAAATCAAATGGTGGGATCACAAGGGGAGAAGATAGTAATTAAGTATGTTTAATAATCTTTGCCCAATGTTTCCAAAATGGAGAAGAGAAAGCAGAGGATAGTCTAAAAAAAATAGCATTAGAATGTAAATAGTGACCTGTAGGGTGATTAAGTTGTTCTATTGTAAATAATTGTCCCCGCCTATGAGTTTAATAAAAAGCGCTGATTGGCCAAAGGCAGACAGGAAGTGTGGGTGGGGCTACCAGATTAAGCAGAACCAAGGAACTTGCAGAACACAGCAGAATGCCAGTGAGAAGCTAGAAGAACCGGAGGACAACTATGCTGCTCTAAGAAAAGGTACTGAGCTGCATGGCTGAACAGAATAAGAGTCATGGGTTAGATTAAGGGTAGAGTTAGCAAGGGCCTTAGGCTGATCAGCCTAAAATTAATGTAAGCATCTGTGTGTTTCTATGGGTCTGCAAGCCTAAACCTTGAGGCTAGGCCCAAAAGTACAGGGCAGAAACCTCATATACAGTGACCAAATAATGTTATATGACATTTTGTTTGTGTTCTGACAAATAAAGCTTGTCTGGAGATCAGAGGGCAGAACCAGCCACTAGCTAACCATAAAAGATAGGCAGTGGAGACACACACCTTTAATCCCAGCACTTATGAAAAGGACGACTATCAAGAATTCAAGGCCACCCTATGCTCTAGAAGACTGACCAAACTAGGAGAAAAACTCAGCAGGGTGCTTACGGCACACACCTTTAATCCCAGCACCAGGGAGGTAGAGAGAGGACTATAAGGCAGTTGCTTACAGAGTCTTGGTCCCATTTGGTCAGAGGATCCAGAGAGGTGAGAAGTCTCTGGCTGGCCATTCAGTCTAAAGATTCACAGAGGTAAGTTTCTAGGGGTTGCTGCTCTGCTTCTCTGATATTTCAGCATTTACCTTGATATCTGACTCTGGGTTTTTATGCTGCCTAGCTATTCAGGGGTTGTGGTTCGCACCCTGGATATTCTTTATTTAATTTATGTCCAAAATCTACTTATGATTTTAGACATGCTGAGTACATACCATGCCTAACTTTCTGGGCCTGTGTCACCTCACTCAAACAGATATTCTCCAAACCTATCCATTTGCCAGCAAATTTTAGGAAGTCATTTTTTTTACTGCTGAGTAGTACTCCATTGTGTAAATGTACCACAAATTTTTATATATGAGACTATTTAGGGTTGTGATTCAGAGTAAAACCAAATGGATATATCATCCAGAATGATAGGACTAACAAATGTCCATCTTTATTTTTTATCTTTAAGATTTAAGGTTTAGGAATGTAAAACCTTAAAATAAAAAGATACCTATCTTTTAAGCTGTATGAAATAGTCATTGAGGGCTGGGAAGAGGCTTCGGTGGTTTAAATCCTTACTAAGCAAACATGGGGACTGAGGTTCTGATCCCAAAGAACTACTTAAGTATTAGGTAGGCAAATTGGCTTACTTATAATTTCAGTCCTGAAGATGGAAACAGAGACTCCCCAGAGCATGCAAGTTAGCACGACCAGAAGTATCAACTAGCTCTTGATATGGTTGAGAGACCGTACCTCAATGTATAAAAAGAGGGTTGAAATAGAATGATTCTCTCTCTCTCTCTCTCTCTCTCTCTCTCTCTCTCTTTCTTCCTCTCTCCTCTAGTGTAAAGAGGAGGTGGGTGACTTCCATGCAAACATTTAAAAAAAAAAAAAAAGAAGCAGCATAATGTTTGCAAACTGCTATGCAGATCTGGTTACAAACAAGCTTGCCTATCAATGAATGTGTTGTGTCCAATTAGACAGGTAGTAGGAAGATGAAGGACTGATGATCTACGCAATCTGGAAGATTTGGTAGTTAAGATGCTAGTTTCAGAAATAGTAGCCCCTCCACTGAGCTCAAAGCCCAGTGGAATACTTGATGAGTAGTTTTAAAAATAACAAAAGTCTGAAAGCATAAGGAATGTCATATGGGAGCAAAAGGTTTAAATGAGCCATGCCCTCTCCACAGCACAGAAGTTTATACAGCTATTAAAATAAGAGTGAGGGTAAAGCTGGAACCCTGCAAACCACGAACAAATTACAGTAGTGTGATTTCTGTTCTTATTTGTTTCATTGGGGTATAGTCACACCCACTTATGTAGTTATATAGCATGACTGCTTTACTGATATATTAAAGAAGTTGAATCCTTGTGAGAGATAACATCTGGAGAACAAAATTTAAGATATCTGCTGTGCGAACTTTTCAAGGGCATCCTATACAAACTTTAAAGAAGCACATTGTGATATATTTTTACTAGCTAGTAAAAAAAGATGATACTAAATTCTGTGGTTATATTTTTGTAATTAAAATCTTTGTAGGGGAGGCATGTATGCATGGATGGCGTATATACTACAATGTTAACATGAACTATTTCATCATCGACACATTCATTGTTTTTTGCTTTTTAAAAAAAATTACCCATCAAGAATCATATTGCTTACATAAAATGGGAAATGATTATATCTTTGATAGTGCAAACATTGGTTGTAACAGATAAGTTTTCAGGAAAGGAAAATGGAGCCTCGTTGCATTTAAGGGGAGAGTACTACTAGTACAGAGACGGCAGCCTCCAGGACTGTGGGAGACTTTTCCCAGTATGGGGCATGCTCCACATCAATTCAAGGTTCCAAGAGCTTGATAACAGCTATCTGAACAACTGTGCATTTTGATCTCGGTCTATGAAGAACAAGTCTGTTACTTTCATCTCTGTTCCTTCAGCCAAACCTAAAACATGTGTCACCTCATCTATTGCAGGACATAGCAACAAAAGCTTCTCTTGATATGAATCCTCATAGTTGCCGTAGGAACACAGGCTAGGTGTCTACAGGCCCTGTATCAACACCTCTATACCTTGCCAGACTAATGCAATTAGCTATATTTTCAATATTAGTGAAGAGTACAGAATAAATAACAATGATTTGGGCTAGAAATATCACTCAACTCTTCAAACGATTATCTGTGAGTTAACAAGGACATGAGTTCAATATCTGGAACACACATACAACGAAGTTGTACATGGTATCATACACTTATAATATCAGCACTGAAGAGGCACAAACAGGGCAATCTTTGTGACTTTTCGGTGATTCAACCTAGCCCACATGCGAAATCAAGGAGCAGCAAGAGACCCTTGTTTAAAAGTCAGCCTGGATAGCATAGTTCCTGAAGAATAACAACCAAGGTTGTCCTTGGCCTCCACATATATTCTCATGTGGATACTTTAATATTTTCATACACACAAACATGCATATAGATATATACACAAATAAATCATGATTATAGACTTTAAAGATATATACATATATGCAGGAATATGTTATTCTTGTCCATGTATGTCTTAGGATTTTTTTGCTGTGAAGAGACACCATGTCCACAGCAACTCTTACGAAAGAAAAACCATTAATTGGGGCTGGGTTACAGTTTCAGAGATTTAGTCTATTAACATCATGGCAGGAAGCTTGGTGGTGTAAAGGCACATATGGTACTGGAGAAGAAGCAGAGAGTTCTACATGTGGGTCCACAGGAGACAAGAAGAGAACAGTGACATACTTCCTCCGACAAAGGCACATCTACTCCAACAAGGCCACACCTTCTAATAGAGCTCCTCCCCGTGATTTTCTTTCAAACCATCACAGTGTGTTTGCATTTCTGTACATGTATGTATTGAGACAAAATTTATACTCATATGTAAATATATATATGTGATTATAATTATAATATGATTGCAATATCATATTATTCTTTTTATTTCCTCTGTCTAAACCTTCTTATACGTCCCTCCCTGCTCTACTTCAAATTCTTGGCCTTTTTTCACTAATTTTTATTGCAGGCATACACGCATATGTGTGTGTGTGTGTGTGTTGAAATCTTTGTTTGGACAAACAATTACCATAAACAAAAATGCAAAAATGTTTGACAAAAGTATAAAACTTGTAGAAGTCACCTGTTCTCATTTTGAGTGTGAACTGAAGTTTCTGACTTCGTCTTGTTTTAATAATGTCTAAAGTCAGCAATATTATTTGAGGTTACTATAGTCCAGTTTATTACATTCCTTGGACTTGTTGAATTCAAGTTCATTCTTACAACATTTCACTAAATAAACCTGCTGTACCCTAAGGTAGAGACTAAAAACGTAAAGGCCTGTGATTCTTACTAGGTTCTCTGCCTGTACTGTTTTTTGTTTATTTTTTTATTACGTTTTATTTCTACTTTTACTTTCTGTTGGCTTAAGAGGCAAAGTGGAATCTAGGACTAGGGAAAAATTGCATAATGGAGGGCACCCATCAGCTGAGTGCTGAGGGAAAATAAAGAGCTTAATCTCTGGGACCAGAAAAGAATAATGAACAGGTGTATTGAGCCCTATTAGCAATTACACATCACTAAAACCCTCATTTGCATGCCATTAAGTTGTAGGAAACTGTTGCCTATCTCTACTATAAAATTGTTTGGATCATCGAATGGGTCAACATTTATGAAGCACTTGGTTTAGAAGACTCATTTTTATCTTTATTTATGTATCTGCATGTGGCTTGATGTATGCCACTTAGGTGAAAAAGACCAGAAGTGGGAGATTGGAGCCCCTGGAGCTAGAGTTTAGAAGGCTGAGAGACACCTGACATAGGTGTTGGAAACGTAAATCAGTACAAATATTTTTTTAGCCCCTGAGAATTTTCTCCAGCCCCCAAGTATGTATAAAACCCCATTAGTGATGATAAAGTCAGTGGTGTAGAATGGGATGCTGACTATCAGTGTTGGGAGGTACTTTAGCAACAAACTCAATGAGTAGAATCCCTTTGAAGAAGTGTATAGGAAGGCATAAATCAGAGACAGATGAAAATTAAACAAATCCAAAGATATAAAAATTCTTTTGATTTTCATCTCTGTTACAAAATAGGATTTCAGGAAAACTTAGAAGAGTTGGACCTATTGAGAAGGTTCAGCTGGTAAAGGTTCTCACTATCAATCCTGAGTACTTGAGTTTCATCCCCCAAACCCACATGGTAAAACAAATAATCAACTCCTGAACATTGTACTCTACCCATATGAGCACCATGCCAAGTATGTGCTGACAGACAGACATACATACACACAGAACAAACAAATAATAATAAGTTTTAAAAACTAGAATTGTATAATAAATTAACAACTAGGAATGATAAATTCCGTGTAATGCTTATTCTGGGGTTGCCTTGCTTAGATGAGAAAAGCATACTCTGCCTAGGCTGATTTCATTTTTCTCTTTTTTCTTCCAAAAATGACTAGAAGATATAGAATATATTATTTTTCTTCCTCTAGAGACTCTGTCAGAATTGGAGTGAGGATGAGTTTCAGATCCTCAACCACTCTCCAGCAGTCAAGCACTGTAACAAACAGTCTCTCTGAGAAAAAAAATGAGAGGTTATATGACTCTCATCCATTTCTCTGCCCCATTTCTTGTCCTATACATCAGCTTAGCCCTCCACTTTTTTGTGCAGCTTATGTCTTCTCCAGCAGAATATAATTAATTTATTTCTCACTATTAATTAGGAGTCACTTAAAGTTTCCTAGTGACATATAGCTGACCTCCTTATCCCTCTAGTATTTCAGCCCTTTCTGGAATTTTGATTGTTTCAATAAGGGACAAATGTTATTGAGTTTGATTCAACCACATCTCAAAATGGCAACACAATTATGTAAATGTAATTTTATTTTATTGACAGTATCCAATAATTTTAGATCTGTAGGCACAGTTTTAATTATCTACTTTAGATTTCAGATTCTAACTCTGAAATTTTATCACCAAGAGCCAGCTTGGTGATAGAGTGTACACCCACATATTTCAGGCTGTAATTCAATTTCTCTTCCAAAAAAGTCAATCTAAAATTTAAAAACAACAACAAAAAAATCTTTTTATTTGTTAATTTGAACATATTATTTACTTTCCTTTAATTAAAATCAGCTAGTGAGTTATGTACAATTATCTAGATGATAATTAAATGGGCTATCATATTTAATTATTAGCTAATCTTTAAGTTTTTCCTAAAATCTTATCTAATTCAAGGGAAATCAGTCATTCAATGAGCATCATCTAAACTAGATTTTTAACTTAAAATAATCTTTATTTTAAAAATTAAAAATAACAAATTAATTCTAAAAAAAAGAGATCTGAGATGGATTTTTTAGAATCACAAGATGGTTAAGAAAGAAATTGAAGAGATAGTTCAACAGTTAAGAGAGACAGACCACTTACCAATCTTGGAGAGGATGAGTTCAAGGTCACCAAGAAAGCACAATGTGCACATAGAGACTTTGAGGTAAATAATCACAAATAAATGCAGAAGCTAGAAACAAATATATTGGTTGTTATGTTTCCTTTTTTATACTTCAAGGGCTGCAGAGGTAATATCGAAACAATGAAGAAACAAAGCCAAGTGAGCTAGTTCTGCTACGTCCTTGCTGAACAGTCTCATGAATGCAAGTCTAGAAACAGAGTTCTTGAGACTGATAATAAGGCTTGCTGGAGTTGAGATGACACAGAATTATCTAATTTAAGGAAGGAACTAGTCTTTCCTGGGCTCTCTTAGTTATTTAAGATCCTTCCCTCACGAGGAAAATCTAGGACATAGAAGTCGATTTAGAATTTGTTTGATCGTAACTGCTTTAAATAATGAACCAGTCTACTGTGCACTGAGGTTATTGGAAGCTTTCTTGCTTGCTTCTACATCCTGTATTCAGAAGCATCCCTCTAGAAGTTCTCTTATGTGTTTTATCCTTGTCTGTTTTTGCAGACTTAGGGAAGAAATTCTCTTTATTCATTGCTACTATGAAGAATGTAAATGTCTTACCTATTCAATGATTAAACAAAGTAAGTTCCATCTTTTAAAAAAAATGTATAAATCCAATCTGGAAAAAAAATCCATTCTGTCTGCATTTTCTAAGATCAAAACACAGGCTCAAGGTTGTATCCTGTTGCCAAAAGTGGCTCTTTGATAATCTGTATTTGTACCATGTTAAATTTTAACCACTCAAAGTGTCACAGCACCCCAGTTCATTCAAAGTCCAGTGGTAACCCACAAAATATGTCTGCATAATTACTCAGGTATAGCCATGCACCTTTCTACAGAAGTAAAAGCATGTGATTACTTCAAACACTTTGGGTTTGTAGTAATTTTCTTGGGACTCTGAACCCATTTCGAACACTATCAGATCACATGTGTGGTGTTCTGGTCCCCACTCTTTCCTTCCACATATCAGCAATAGCACTCTTTCATAGCCTGAATAAAAATCCTGTCACTTCATCCAACAACATGACTACCTTCAAGAACTCCTAATTGCTGCTCTAAAATATAGGACCAAGTGATATTTGGTCTTGTGAGACTTCATGACATGTTTTCCTGCAAGGCAGGTCATCAGTTGACAGTTATCTGAACTTGGTTATAGGAGCTCTTAAGTATTATAAAATTTCTATTTAGCATGAGGCTATCTGATAAAGAACCAAAACAGGCTATTGTCCATTACTGTGAGTGTCTGTTCTGGTGAGCCATGATCAACTGGACAGAAGCTGTCTGTCCAAGAGGAGTTAAGAATTACAAAGAGCCAGCCTTTCACCATTGGCATGGTCTTCTCTTCTTCCTAGAGAGGGCACCATCTTTCACACTGTTAAAAACTGTGTCATCACCCAAGTTGTCTATGCAGTTCACAAAGAACTGTGTGCCAAGAAAAATCCAGAGGGAAATTTCGGTAATAGGAGAGGTTGTTTGAATTACACACACACACACACACACACCACATCACACACACACACACACACACACACACACACACACCACATCACACACACACACACACACATATATATATATATATATATATATATATATATATATATATATATCTCAAATTTGTAGTGTTGTCTAGGTGCTGCTACTTTCAAAATGATCTTTAAAATGAGCATCAATTTAAAAAGTTTACACATTTGCATAGCATACAGGAACAGAATATTTTCTCATGTTATACTAATATTATTTTGTAAGTTTCTAGTACCATTACATATACAAAATTATAAAACAAGGCAAACTTACTGAAAGGTATTTGCCATAATTTCTACTATGGGATAATACTGCTGGTTATTGTGGATGACCCCTCACACCTAATTCTTTCCCTGGGCTAGACAGAACATCAAGTAGGTGCAGTCTTGACTGGAGACCTTTGACTTCCCTATTTTCAACAATTCTTTTGGTTAAGGTAATGTTATTGTAAATCCTTTCTCTGCCCTTTGAGATGTAAATATTTTTAAAAGCCTCTTTAAAGTTTTACTACCTAGGCTTGTCATTCTCAAGGCTCTAGAAACTATTTTATAAAGGTAACCAAGGTAGAGACCTTTCTCAGCTACTTTTCCTGAGGCCAAAGAAGTAAATGTCTGCCTGGATCCTTGTCCTAAACTATAAAACCACTTTCTGACCTAAGCACAGTAAGGACATTTACATTTACTTTTGTAAAGTTAATTAACAAACATAGATGCCCTATATCTCCAAGCAATCTGAAATAGTTTAAAGTTTCTACTTGTCTTTATATTATTATTTTTATTGAAAAAAGTAATCTAGCCTTTGCCTCTACTCTGCCTCTGCTGGCAATCTTTTTAACTTGCTAAGTGTTATGGCTAACTTTAACTGCCAAAAGTGATTGTCAGGATTCTGTTCTAGCCTCTGAAGGCATGGACTTCCTTGAGTGTTGACTTTAAGCCCCATTTAAGAGGAATTCCCACTGCCTGACACTATCTTTTACTTCTTCCTTCCTGGGAGCTCTCACTCTTTATCTCTTTCTTCTTTCCATATTTCATTCTAGTAATAAAGTCCTTCTACATAGAAGCAGTCTTAAGTGTCTCCTGACGTGTCTCCCGCCCCACACTGCCTCTCACCACACCTCTTCTTGTCCACTCTCCCATGTCCATGGGGCATTGAAGCATGATGCCTCTCTATTCCTAGACATCCATCCACCAGCTAACCTGGTAAACGTGTTATTGTATCATGCTAGATCCGGCATGATCCCAACAGTGACTCACAGGACATGCTATATGACTAACTCTCTAATTCCCAATTTGTTTTGTCGTTTTCAAACTTTTTGCTTTGTTTACTTTGGTTATACACAGCCAAGGTAACGTTGGATCTGAGCCTCTCTTCTCTATCTCCCAAATATTGGGATTACAACTATGGACAACCAAACCCAGCTGATTTTCTAATTTGTATAATTGAATTTTAAACAGTAGCCTGTTGCCTAGATCAAAGGAAATGACCTAGGTCTACACTAGGAAGAGTGAAGCTCAGTGAGTTAGAAACAAAAATACCTTCTAAGAGATTCAATATACAACTGCGAGACTATACCAGAGAACACACAAAGTAATGTACATTTGTTATCCTTTTACAAAAGAGCAAGTTGAAGTAACAATAAGCAGTTAACTAACATACGATGTACTAGCACATTAGTGAATGGTCCTACAGACTTGTGCTAGTAGCTGACAAATCATAAGGAGACATAAAAATGTCTGTTGTTTTCTGAAGGACACTCAACACACATCATCAGAAATCTATACCAAGAGCTCAGCATTGGTAAACTACCTGATACGTTTCTTTGTAGATTTGGTTACAATAACGAGAAGTTGATACTCACAAAACAAATCAAATAACAGGAAATAACTTTTTAAAATCTATGTAAAAGGGAATATATTAGATATAAGTTTAGAACAGCTTTTAAAAACCTTTGGTTAGTTTAGAACATTTTCATGAAAAAATATATAAGTGAAGATTTTTAATGTATATTTAATGTATTGTCATATACACAGTATGATAGAAGCAAATTAGGCATGAGGACACCTGCTGTAAAATATGAAATATAATTGTAATATATGCCTCTTGTCATCAGTTCATAAATAATGAATAAAAAGCTACGAATGTGACAAAAGTAGACCAGTTGGTAATTATCATCTACTTAAAAGTACCACCATCCTTCATCTCTCAAAGAAACTGTGTATTTCCACACAATTTTCTGATTCTCTATAAATGATTCATAGAACTTTTAAATCATTATTTGTCATTTAATTCTCTCAATCCTGTTATCACCTAATGAACATACGTTTTACCACCATGTATTGTGATCACAAGGAATTCCCATAACCTAAGTAGCCCATCTTCTCATCTTATATATTTCTACATTTGAATTTTAGATGGTGTTTCTAGAATTAGGTGGTGATGGTGCCAAATCACTGTAGAGGTAGAGTCTCAAGGAAGGCTAGGAAGTCAATCACATGGCTGCTCTTAGTTCATAATGACATAATGGTTGATTGCTGTTCCCCGTACACATAAGTCGCCTTGAACTGTCTATGGCTTGCCAATGGACAAAACAAACAAAACCAAAAAAAGTCATCAGATCTAAGAACTGACTCAATGTAAGCTCATGATATGATTTATTCTGTCTTGTGTGGAGAATTTTTTTATCCTCATAATATAAAAGCTTTGCATTGTAATTTTTGTCTCTAAAGGGATATCTTATTTTAAAATGTTTTATGTTTTTCTTTTGATTAAAACATGCGCAAATGCTGATTCAGTACGGATAATTGGAGAAAGGCTTTATATGAGTAAATAAATAGGGCTTTGTGGAGAAATTCAGGCATCTCAAATTAAATATTTTCTACCTAAAATCTCGATGAAGCAGCAAATTGAGATCCTCCACTTCCATAGGTCTACTGAGGATTACGTTATCTTCCTGCTGGAAATTAAAATGACACCTGGAAAATAGAAAGGAACTTTTCAAGGGACAGAGTCCAAATCTAGTAATCTCTTTGTTTAATATCATTGTGGCTTGAAATTGGATAGTTAAACCTAATTTGTTTTTTAGAGAGACATTATTGATTCATTTGTGTGGCATTTATTTTTCTTTCCAGAATACAGAAGTGTTAGTTATAATTTGAACATGTGGAATGTCTTACAGGATAATGATGACTTTCTCAAATACTTCCATTTCAAGTTTGACAGACATGACAATCTGCAGAAGTGATACTTGAGAGCTACTGTAAACTTGACTGGCTTCTGTAGAATACTGAGTGTTATATTCATTAATACATAATTACTGTTTTTCTTTTATTTTACTTTCTATATGAAATGTTTGACTTATGAAGAGTTGCACTCATATAAAAATTATGAACTAGGGCTGGAGAGATGGCTTAAGGGCACTGGTGGCTTATCCAGAGAACCCCAGTTTCAATTAGTATCACCTACATGGAAGTTTAAGACTGTGAGATAATGCTGTAAGTATTTTTCATTTGCATTTATTTAATAAAATGCTGATTGGCCAGAAGGCAGGTTGGAAGTAGAGGTAGGGTAACTAGGAGTTCTGGGAGAGCAAAGGCAGGGCAGCAGACATCAGACAGGCACAGAGGAAGTCAGATGAGAATGTTGTACTGAGAAAAAGGTACCAAGCCATGTGGCTAAACATGGATATAAGCCATGGTTTAGTTTAAGAATGAGAGTTATCAGGTAATAAGCTTGAACCACAGGCCAAAGAGTTTATAAATTATATAAAACTTTGTGTGATTCTTTGGAACTAAATGGCTACAGGACCAAAGTGTCTGTAGCTCCAGCTCCAGGAAATTTGACACCCTCACAGAGTCATACATGTAGACAAATATCAGTGAACACAGTAAGAAGTTCTCTCTTTCAAGAGTATTGGGTAAAAAGTAACAGAACAGGTCTCTCAATGTCCTCATTTAAAATGCCACTTCTCTCTCTCTTTCATATTTTTCTGCCTCTGTTTCTCTGTATCTGCCTCTATCTATCTGCTCTCTCAGGCCCTTCCCTGTAAAAAGAAAAAACAGTAAGGCATGTCTTTGAATTTAACCCTTCTCACATCAAATACTATAAAAGCAAAGAAAATGTTTTCTAATAGGTTGATCTAATGGATTGATATAAATTTTAATGAGTACAAATTAAAATATGTCTGTATTGCTACAGGATCTGCTCTACATTTCAACAAAAATTAAATAACAGCCAAATCCTCCTACTATTGACTCAATTTAAATATTTATCCTTTAGCATGTTATTAGGGAAGAAAGATTCAGAGAGCTTGAAACAACCCTCAGCTTGGTATTGTGAAATATTTGTACACTGTGATAAGGTATGTTGCTATGACTCATTTAATAAAAAGCTAAAAGCTGAATGGCCAATAGCTAAGTAGAATAAATGGGAGTTTTAGAAAAAAGGACTCAGGATGGTTCTATGAGCAAGGCGGACACTAACATGACATGAAAGGAATCCAGAAAGTCAAACATACAGGATAAAAGAAAGATAAAAAGCCATGAGACAAAACATAAGTTAATGTAAATGGGTTGATTTAATTTATAAGAACTAATTGAAACCGGCTTAAGCTCAGGCAAAGCTTTTATAATATTTGGGAGCTGGCTGGTGAGACAGGGAAAGATTGGCTACAGCTTTGTTTTATGCCTCCTATTCTTGTGGCAAGGTGATGTAGGAGAACAGAATAGATAGGGAGATTGCAGAGGCTTCAAGATTAACATGTGAAGGAAATTAATGGCAGGGCAAGAATGGAAACGGTGTGATCACTGCCTATATTTAACAAAACAGAGTTTATAGAAAATGAATGCAGAATGTGTAAACAACCCACAGCAGGTCCCCCAAATGACTGTTTTGAATCTTAGTCCAGCCCTGGCCAATATCCAAGTTCCTTTGTTTCTTTCTTTCTTTCTTTTCTTTTTTTTTTTAATAAACTATCTTCTTTTCTTTTGATGTCTATGTATCTCTCTGTCAAAGCCATCATTCAGAAACAGAAAAATATAGACATTTTTATGGGTTCTCTTCAAACTCATATGTGTGCCTAGAATAGTAAGGAATAAGACAATTAGGGGTCTCAGACTTTCTGGTAGATGTTTACAAATGTCCCTAAATATGAAGGAAAGAAACATGAAAGCAACTGTTTTTATGTCATTTACAACTAAATTTGAACAGTAAAGTCATCTGTATTCTGAAATAATAGTGATGCACAGATGCTGCTGATGCCAAAACCAAAACTGAGTATGAGAAGAACATATTCAGTTCACTCACAAAAATATAAATTCATCTATGCTTTTACATATTGAAATTTAACGTTAAAACCCACAAGCTTGGAATTTATGTATGAGGGTCACCAGGCTTGATTTTAGCAATGCCTACTTAGAGGGAATTCCTTTTACACAAACTTTCAATCCAATGTGTTAAGTGAAAGGTTAGCCTCTAACTGACACCTGATTGTCCTTTATTGAAAGTATTCCTGGTCTAGGGGCTCTCTCTTTCCCCTCTGCCTTCTTTCCTTTGCTGCCTTTCAACTCCCTCAGACATGGTTACTTTATTCCTTATCTCCTACTGATATTTATGTATGTATGTATGTATGTATGTATGTATGTATGTATGTATGTATGTATGTATGTATGTATTTATTTATTTATTTATTTTTGTATTGATGTCACTCTAGCTATATCTCTTCAAGTTCCTGGTGGAAAGTGCCAAAATGATATCTATAACACACTGGCCTAATGGAATTTTAGCAAGAGACTGAAGCACAAAAGAGTAGCACCCAAAGCAACAGAGGTTTCTCATATTTCAGTCTGCCAAAGCCAATTGGTTAGCCTTGTGTATGCCCTCCATTTTCTGCAAGCATGTCCCACCTCTAAGAAGTTGGTAATGCGAGAAAATGAAAGTATTTTAGATATTATAAATACGATTTTTAATCCATTACACTCTGATGATCTCAGAAGTGTTCTGATCAATTCTTTACAACAATCAAGCTAACACATTTCCTGTCTGACTTCTTTTAAAATGTGTCTTTTTGTAGAGGTTCATGGATGGTCAAAGTGTGGAGTATACAAAACTCTGTGTGCCCAGTGGTTGGGTCATGTATTATCAAGTCCTTTATCCAAGGCTTGGGAGACTTTTCAGATAAGAGGACAGAGGGTTTTAGTAGGAGTGATGAAGAGAACTGAGGTGTGATTACTTATGGGTGCGAAATGGCTGGCACACTAATCCTACACAGGACCAATTTACTAAAGCTTCCAGCATGCACTGCAGATAGGCTCCCTAGGCTCACTTTTTCTTGGAGAAATTATTGGTGGTTGTGGCTCTTAAGGAAAGAAGAGCCACTCTCCTCTGGGGATGTGGTCACTGGTCAGGTGTCACATGGCTGTATACTTTCAGTACATGGGCAGCCATAACTGAAAACAGTTATTAGTAATTTAAAAAAAAGGGAGAGAATGGGTACAGTAGGGGTAGTGGATGTGGGTAGCTGTGAATGGATATGATTAAACTACATTGTATAAATGTATAAATATTTCAAAGATAAAACTATTATTAAAATATATATGTATTTGAATTTATGATTATTATCAAAGTGTTGCCTAGAGTTATTTTTATGTTTCCTATATGTCAATTCCTATTAAGGATATAAGAAAACAATCCAGGAAGGCATATGCCATGAAGTTGATAGAACAAAAATAAAAGTCATGTCAAAACACACAGAAATATTATTATAGCTTTACAACAAGAATTTTTATGTTAGTGTAATTTAACACTAACAATTTAAATACCCAATCTCTAATATTTAAAAGTAACATACAAAGGAAATGTATTATAAAGCCAACATGAGTTAAATATGAATATATCTGTAATAAGAATTATGTTGGTTGTTTGCTTGAATGACATATACCCATAATACTTGAAACACATTGCTGAGGTGTCCTTTCTTACACTAACTTCAGCTTCACGCCTGTATCACCTCTCTCACTATTTTATAAGTGCTGATATTTGATAAGCTGCACTGAGTTTTGTAAGGACACAGGTTAATAACAATAAAATATATAGACTTTGCTCATGTCATGGGAAAATATCTTGTCTAGTTTCTGGATAGTTTTATTAAAAAGAAAAATCTACAGAGAGGGGATATTAAGGAGAACTCATAACTTTATTACAAAAAGCACCATCTGCTGGTTAGTAGAACTGTATACATTTTCCATCTGTCTGTCTTGATATCTATAAGAAAGGAAGAGAAAACTGTCTCCCTGCCCACACTTCAGAGCAGGTTTTCTTCTGCCTGTACAAGTCATAGGAAGAGGAGGTAGGATTTTTATTGGTAAAATGTTTTAGTCTTCGTGTGTGCACATGTAACAGAAATGGAAATCAATACTTTCTGCTTGCCTTTTATTAGAAATATTAGGTGTATAAATGAGAGCATTTTCTGATCTAAATCTTCCTTATATAACCAAAAGGTAGTTGAAGGCTTATAATCTCTCAAAGCAAATACTATGAAATTTAAATGGAAGTATTTTAACTATCAAATCTTAGTAAACAGTATGGGCCAAGAAAACGATGGATCAATGTAGGAAAAACAATAAATTAAATGCTTTGTTGTAATGTTAACTGAGACTGAATTGAGAATGTCTTCAGGCTTCATATTTATGAAGTAGATATGCTTAGCCATGTTCAGATCTGATATGTAAATTTCACATGAGCAGGAAGAAAATATGCTTTACATTTAAGTACCGATCAACATACATAATTTACATATTTTTCTGAGATTTCTAAAATATGATCAATCCTTATTTTAAGAGGTTTACAGACAGTGTAAGTATTGACCTAGTTGATTATAAGAACCGAACAAAGAGATTTAGGATTGCTGCATGGCTTTACTGTAAATTCAATAATGTCCATTTTATATACTCTCTGATGGGGAGTGAAGCAGATTATTTCCAAGTGAAAATTAAGATGTGAAATTCTCATCTGTCGGAGGGTAAATTTAGCTTTTTAAAAATTAATTTCTACCTCTTTTACCCATGGAGGAACTGAATTTAAAGGCAGTAAGATAAAGTCAAAGAGCCACATCGAGTTTCCTTTAGGCTTCAGTTTCTAGAGGTATCCTCAACTGGACTTTAAGATATTCTGAGGGTTGAGAGGATAAAGTTAGGGTAACTATAATTTTCTTGTGTATGTTAAAAACCATCTAACTACTGTGACATCCTTCTTTACCATTCTTGTAGGTTCCTAATGAAGCAGCTAAATAACACAGCTTGACAGGAATAGTGCACATTGCATTTCTGGGTATTCAAATCATTTTGTGAATACATTCTCAAGGCTTCAACATAAGCTCTCATACTATGGCAACCCCTCCCAGACAATCAAAAGAAGCTTCTATTTGCACTAGGCTGAAGAGTGTTTCAATTGTTTCTGTCAGAAATACAGCCTCAGTTCTTACCATTAACAAATACTGCCCAACAGCCATCAAAATTAGTATAAAGCCACTAAATAGGAGTGAGAGAAAAGACTTAGTACTTCAGAGTACTAGGCAGTCTTTCAGAAGAAGTGTGTCACTTTCCAGCACCAATGTCATTCATCTCGCAATACTTTTAACTCTATCTCCAGGGAATCTGATGTTCTCTCCTGGCTTCCAGAGACATCTGTACTATCTGCACATATCTCCAATGGAGACTGCTCCACATAAAAGCACAAACAATAAAATCCAACATTCATTACTTTTCAATATTGTTCAAAATCTTTTATTGGCATTAGTCCCCCCCCCCCCAGGGTCATAGACAACAGTTAGCGGCTATGTATTTGCTGACCACATACCAGCCTCATCTGTGCTTTTCTACTCGCTTGCGAAGATCTTCATGGCACACATAATTATTGCCCATTGACCATGATGAGTTCTTAACCAAAATCCTTCCAAATAGTAAATCCAAGACCATGGTTCCCCAGAATGTGATTGCTGATTTTGAAAATTATTCTTTCCCTGATTTCCTGCTCTTTCAGGTCATACCAGAATCTGGCTTATGATAAAACTGGCTCTAGTGATAACAGAACATGTTAAACATCATTAAGGCAGATTTGCCAGCATCACACCAAATAGTGTACTTTCCATTTACATTTATTTCTGTTAACTTGGTTTAATCTGTGTTTCTGCTGCTTGAAACTAATCCATAATCTCAGTGGTAAAGGCGGTTTCCTTCCTTTCCACTGTAACTATACTGAATTCAGTGCAACTGTGAGAGGTAGTTTCTTTTGGAAGGACCCAGTTCCAAAGGCAGTGACAACCAGTGGCGTTAAATGATTTCCTTTATATCACATGTCTGAAAGACAAGAGAGCTCTATCAAAATGCTTCTGTTTGAATGTAAAACACATATTTTTAAATATCAGATATGAATATGAACATGAACATGAACCTTGGCCCTTAGTTTCTACATTGTTTGTTCTGAGTCTTAGGTGACTTGTTTTTAATAAGTATTAATTTTTCAAACAAAAACTTTTAGCAATGATAGTCTCACTTCTAAATATTTATTTTATGTGTACGCATGTGTGCTTGTGTGTGTGTGTGTGTGTGTGTGTGTGTGTGTGTGTGTGCACATATCTGAATCTATGCATGCCTAGAATGTTGGTGCCCACAGAGCCAGAATTGGTGTTGAGTTCCCTGGAACTGAAGGTCCAGGTGGTTGTAAACCACCTAGTGAGTACTGGACACTGAACCCCTGTTCTCTGCAAAAAAAATCATAATTATAATTAACCTGTATGCCACATCTCCAGCCTCAATACTGTTGTAGTTCGCACACTTATCAAGAAGTTGATACACACAATGCTAAGAAAAGCACCCTAGAGTAGTAGCCACCTAGTTATTCTTATTCTTACTAGGTTTGAAATTAATAATTTGCATCAGAAATCTAACAAAATGAAAATTCTTAAGACTCATTGCCAATGTTATAAAATAAGCAGGGGTCTCATGGAACTTAGATTAGCATAACTGCAATACTTCTAACTTTCTCTCTACATCCCTCAGGCACATGACATGTTTTTATTATGCTTCACAAATATTTACAGATCTCTAAGCATGTCTTAAAGAGTTAGGGAGAAGGAAGAGAGAGTAGCAAATGGAATGATGAGGTTTTCCCACCTTCTAGAAGTTTCACAACTTATGGGCTGTAAAGAATTTAAAGAATTAAGTTCATAAGCACACACACACACACACACACACACACACACACACACACACACACACACACACCACAAAAAAGGCACAAAAGTAGAAAAGAGGCAGAAAGTAGTGCCTCAATTATAGTCTAAGCAGAGAAAAAGGAATACTAAAATTGATCTAAAATTAAGCCGCATATTTTGGAAACAGAGTTCCAAGCACCAAAGCTCAGAATGCTGATATCTTGAAGCCAAAATAAATGGTGTGACACTCAAGAGAAGTAGTTTAAAAATTGTTACAGGAAAATTGTACTTTATTTGGGGAGATGGGTTGTATATTTGGGGATTCACAACCAGAGACTTAAGAAATGTAGTGATGTGGTTTCACCTCAATATTTAAAGTCATCCATAGGTATTTGTTATAGAATAAGTTGGCTAAGCATAGACACAAGGACAGCTAAAAGGATATTTTATTTATCTTGAGCGTAATTACTGCCTCTGCAGAGTGCTGGCTCAATGATAAAGGTACATAGCTAAATCAATCATTTAAGAATTGGAAGTAAGAAAAAACATAATTAGATAATGAATATTATGATGTTCATGCATCTACTTCTCATTTCTGTTTCACCAACTGAATTTTTGTATTTGTTTAATAGGGTGTGTGTGTGTGTGTGTGTGTGTGTGTGTGTGTGTGTGTGTGTGTGTGTGTGTGTGTGTGTGGTGTGTGTAGGGGAGAAGCTGAGATATTTATGCTCTGTAACCCTAGTTGCTTTGAAAGATATTATGCAACCCAGACTGACCTCAAACTCAAGCCAATTTTTCATCCTTCGCCTTACAAGTACTGGGGTTTTGATGTGGTGCTATATTTAGCACAAATTAGCCACTGTTAATGTCACCTGCTAGCCACACATTTTATCCTTCCTCCAAAGTCTCCAAAGTGAATTCATCATTTGTTAGACGCACAGATACCAGCAGAACTTATCTATAAAAACCTGAACTGAAACAGCAAGTACAACAAAACACCCAAAAGGTATCTCATAAGCTCCCAAATCCTTTTACCAAAACAAATTTTGCATGAACTAAGCTAGAGCCTATTGTAGACATGAGTTCAGCAATGAACATATTTGGTTCAAGACACATATGAGCTAAGCAAATACAGATGTCAAGTTATTCCTCTGCTATAGATCTCTGACTTTAAATAAAGTATGGAAATAAAATTGAATTGTGTGGATATCATAAAGAGTAAACACAGCAGAAAACGAAGAAAAAATAGCACAGTGAATGGGTCAAGACTCTCCTTAAAGAACCAGAATTGTTTGGGCACCATTTGTTAACAGAATGCTTTCTGTGAGATGCAGGTGATTAATGTTGAGACTTGGGCCATTTACCTTGTTGGCTGATGTGAGAAAGATTATTTCTTTAACTGTATCAGTATGTTTTCTGTTTCTACCTCCTTGTAATGCATATTGCTAAAGATTATGCGACAGCATCTTTAAAAATTATATGGAGCTGAATAAAAAAAAGATTTGTTGTGCTTGGAGTAATGATGCACTATTGAAAAATTTTGTTTGCCTTTGCACATGGCAGTTTGCATCCATCTGTAACTACAGTTCCAGGGGCTCTAATACCCTCTTCTGGCCTCAGTAAGAACTGGCAACACATATGGTACACAAACATACATGTAGGCGAAATACTTGAACACATAAAAATAAGTAATAGAATTATTCATTTGTTTATTATGTATTTATTGTTTATGTACATGGATACATGAATTTATGTGTATCTCATGTGTATATTGCCTGAGGTGGTCCAGAAAGGGCATCAAATTTCATGAAGCTGAAGTTCCTGATTCTTGTGGCTTGCTGGATGTTGGTGCAGGGAAATAAACCTTAGTCCTCTTGAGGAGTAGTAAGAGCACTTAGCCCCTGAGTCCCATATCTTTCTTTTTTCTAATTAAAAAAAAATAGTAGGCCACACATAAATATTGTGGGAGCTGACTGTAGGTCATACTCAGGCTGTTCATCATTTACCTCCAAAGCGATCTAGGTTATGTACCATAAAGCATTGAGTCTTGGAAATTGTGGAACTAGAAAAAGCCATTGAAGTGAGATAGCTCAGCATATAGATGAACTTGCCCCAAAGTCTAAGGACCTGTGTCTGAACCTCAGAAGTCACATCATAAAGCCAGAGAAGTAACAACCACAAGCTGCCATGATGTCTATAGTGTGTGTGTGTACACATGTGCACACACTGGGGTTTGCACATCATGCTGTGAACCCTGGAGATCAGAAGACAATTTTCAAGAGTTAGTTTCTTCTCTCCTACCACCATATGAAGCAGGAATCAAACTCAGGTCCTCAAGCTTTTCTGAATGGAAGCATTTTAGCTTTTGAACAACCATATCACTAGCTTACATTCTGTTTCCAATATGAATGTGATGAAGCACCATGGAAAACAACTGTTCTTAAATGGGGACAGTTCATGCTATGGACATTAGCATCACAATGTGCCTAATTAATCAAATTATTCACAGATCTCATAGAACCAAGAAATAACAATGGGTAAATTCAAATAGCTTCTCTGCCCCCTCACACTGGGCAAATTACTCCAAAATAATAGTAAGATGGTGTTACATTAAAATAGGATATGTATTTTATTTATGTATAATTTCAAGACTTGTTCCTACAGCTTGCTAACATTATACAGCTCATGAGAATAGAATTCTTTTTATTTTTTTCTAGCATAATCAGTAAGTAGCATATGAAGAGCAATAAAATTATTTAGTTATACATAATAAAGATCATTATGCAAAATTGCTCATTGGCTATGGCATAGCTTTTTTTTTTTTTTAATTGAAGAAATCATGTAAATCTCTGTAAGTTCCACAAAGATAGACAAAGGATATAAGTTTAACAGGGAGGGAATAGGAGACCAGAGATTTGTGATCCTTCATAACTGTATGATTTTTGTGTTTGAAATGGATGTTGTCTATTGTTAGCATTCTGTTTTTCATTCACTTAAGTGTAGGCATACCTCCCTTCTCTAGACAGATGGCTTTAGGGGCAGGAAGAATTTTCACAGGATGATTCCTTTTAAGCCCATTACATCAATTGGCAAGAGGAGCATATAAAGATAAGAAGTAAGCAAAAGGGGGCTGGAGAGATCTCTCAGTGGTTAAGAAATCTTGTTGCTTTTGTAGAGAATTGGAGTTAAGTCCTAGGATTTATTTGTAGTTCACCACCTCCTTAATCAAGGGGATCCATGACCCTTTTCCGGCCTCTCTGGAGACCTCATGATACACATTGAGTCAAAACACACAAAAGAAGAAAATTTAAAAATTGTTAAAAGAGGGAATAATTAGAAGAAAAGAAAAAGAGGCATCCATCAGAAGATAGAAAGGGTAAAGAGACAGAGTGGAGGAGGAGGGAAATCTTAGGGGAGGAAGTAGGGGAGTCATAAAAAAGAGCAGGGCTAAGAAGAGCAAAGATATGAAAAATCTAGGACAAAGAGGTATCTTACCAGATTTTCTGTTCTGCGCACTTATAGCTGGACTCTGGCGTTATCAAAATACATGTGTGGAGAGATAGAGGACTGCCTTCTTTATTACACACTGAGGTAAACCAGGGTGACCTCTTATTTTTGGTAATAAAAGTTATAATTTCAGCAAATTGGTTTTATCCATTAACTCCACTGCAAGCTTGATATAACCTCAGATTAAGTTAAATTTAAAGTCCAAGTGAGCTCAAAGGTGCAGGGGAAGGTTGCTGCTATTAAATATAACTGAATAACAGCTGTATGAAATCCCAGCCACATAAAATCCCTGCTCAGGCAGCCACAGCAGCCTACCTGTTCTGCTTGTGACTGCTGACAGAAAGTTCACATAATTTTCTGTAGAGATTCCTGAAGTTTGCTGCTTAGGTTGATATTATTTTGCAAGGTGTAGGCAAAGAGGGTGATTTCACTAACACAAGGGCAGAAGGCATCTCCTGTGATCTCCTGCCTCTTCTCCCTATATTTTTTTCTGCCCCCTATTGGAACATCTTCAAGCCATGGTTTAAGGGCACAAGGATTTGAAACTTACAATGACAGTTACTAAAACTATAACTTCCGTAATATATTATACATTCATGAGTAAAATGTGAAGCCCAGGAGGGAGGGAGTAATCAACTATGATGTATGGTTTACAAGCACTGTGTGTTGGAGAAGTTATAGAGAACTCATCATAGAACAAGGCAGGTTATATATTCCTAGTTAGTGATTTCAGGCCACGCCATGGGAATATAAACTTGAACAAGCTGATGAATGACTTCTGTACTTTGCACCTGATATGTCAAAAAGGTATAGTGTAATGCTCTGAGTATAGAATTCCTTGAAACAGACTTCTGAAAACTACACAGGGTGAAGCAATAGGAAGAGATCCAACAGCTACCTAGGGTTTTGGTTTAGTATCATAGTAGTTTTGTTTGGGCTCAGAAATTGTGTTACCAAAGAACGGATGGCTAGAAGGCAGGTGCTATAAGGCTAGTTGGGTAATTTTCATTGTTGACTGGTTAGATAAAGAAATGTCTAGGAGAGTCACATGAATTAGCTTTGCAAGTGCGTACGAGGACAATTCTAGAGAAGATCAAATAAGGCAGGAGAGTTATATTGTGTGTGGGTAGTAGCATCTCATGGGCTGTGGTCTGTACCAAGCAGAAGTTGGAAAAGGAGGGTTGAGTGACAGGAATCTTCATTCTTTGTTCCTAGATCTACCCCAAAGTGAGTAAGTATCCTCCAACTCCTGCTATATTCATTCACCCATCATGACCAATTGTGCCCCCTACAAATATGAGTCAAAATAAACCTGTCTTTGATAAATTGTGTCAGGCATTTGATACAAGCAATGAAGAAAGTAAGTAAATAAATAATAGATAGATAATAATATTATTATAGGAAATAGCTAAATAATCCTGTTGTTTGGGGCTTTGTTTCAGCAAGGAACATCTAGAAGATGATTGGGGGCCTTAGACTCAGTAGTCTAAGGCATGACTCAGCCTGTGAGGATGAAAAACGACCCAGGGAGGTCAAGAGCCACACTTTTCTTTCCTCTGAGCAGCCAGCTTGATGTAGCAAGAACCTACAGAAATGGAGTGGATGATTTGGTTTTGTATTTTAGAAATACCACTTGGTAAATTAATGCCACTTAATAGTGGTTATTTGGACAGAATTGTAAGAAGAGAATCTAGTTCATGGCAGATTAGACATCAGCAAAATTTTGGGAGAAAGTTTTATATAATTATTTGTTTCTCTGTACTCGAGTATGTTCAATGTACTCACGTGGTTGAAATGGCTTGTCAACTACCCACAGAAAGAGATGACACTAATCCAATTAATGGTGCACTATTGAATGGTGTTGATTGCAATCAAAATAGAGACCTTTAAAGTATTACTAATGGTTTCTATTTTGTATAGCGGTGAGAGAAAAGTTCTCATAATGAGTTTTACTCTACATTAACAACAGTAAAAATAAGTTCCTATTCAAAACTCTTCTTATAAAAACTTCAATTACATGAAGAAATTTCTGTGACATGATTTACAAAAAAAATGTGCATTTAAAATATAATTGTTTTTATATATAGAATCCTAGGTTTATAGATTTATTTTATCCGTATATGAAAAAATGTCATTATGCAATAGTTGTTATTATTAACTACATTTTTTTTGCTTTTACATTTATCTATGTTGTCAAATCCTCAACTTTTGTCATAAAAATTCTTTTGCCTTTAGTGATGTTTAAAATCATTTTCTTTGTTCTTGAGAATTTCAAATATTGATACATATAAAGATCTATACCAAGTTTCTTCCCAAAATACCCTTCTCCCAATTTCATGTCTTTTATTTTTTTGATAACTAACTTTATTAGTGAAGCCCATACATAATGTATGTAGGATAAAACAATGGAGCATGAGAAGCCTGCTAATGGTTCAATGCACAAAAAGTAATGATTCTCCCTTCCCTATTAGCTACCAGTTGCTAACAGCTCATCACCAAAGGAATGTAGCCTGGAGCACAACCTCCCCTTTCTATGTCAGAATGCCAGATATATGACTGGCTTAATCTTGTACAGGAAACCATAGATGGCATACATTCATAAGTGGAATACCCGTGGTATATTCAGAGGACAGAATTTCACAGCTCTGCTGCCCATCCAACAGCTTCTAAACACTTTCATTAATAACATAAAGCACAGAAAATCTCATATAAGTTCCTTCTTTGTAGTGAATTGAATTTCAAAATTCATCAGTTCATAAATACTTTCTGTTATAATAAAAGAAAATGTTAAATTGTCAATATATCAAAATGCCATTTTATCAGTTATGAAAAGAGTATGACTCAATTTAAAGTTCCACTATATGTGTGTGTGTATGTGTATAGAGAGAGATTATGATTTATTAACAATCTATTTGAGAATGGTAATGACTTAGTTCAATTGTTTACACAATTGAAAGGAAAAAGCCAAGAATGTTAGGTGGATATAGAGACACAGAAACAACTTTATGAGTCTAACTGGGGTGCCAACAGTGTTCATTCCAACTTTGTTTAAATATGTTTTCCTTTGTGGTCATTCAACTTGATTTCTTCTTTATTCTATAATGATTCTTTTTAAAGTCACATTATATTCTTCAGGTGGTACAGCCTTGGCAAACACAATAAGAAAAACAAAAGAAAAAATATACCTTTCTTATACCTAATCGTGTAGGAATATATACCAGTAACAAGAGATAACTGACTTTTCTTGAGAATCTACATTAGTACAAAAGAAATACTTGTAATGGGATTGTGTTCTTTTCCATTTTAAATAACTGTCCCACCTACCGGATTAATAAAACACTGATTGGCTGGAAGCAGACAGGGAGTGTGGGCAGGGCTACCGTACCAAGAAAACTCTGGGAACAAGAAGAGCAGAACAGAGAAAACAGAGAAGCCAGCAGATGCAGAGGACAACTATGCTGCTCTTAAAAAAGGTACTGACCCTCATGGCTAAACAGGATAAGAATCATGAGCTAGTTTAAGAGCAAAGCTAGCAAGTTATATGCCTGGGTTACAGGGCAATCAATGTACAATCAATATAAGGTTGTAAGCAGTCCATTTTGAGTGTTTAGAATTCAATTCAGTTCTCTGCAAAAACAGTTAAGTGCCCTTAACCAACAAGTCATTTTGCCAGCCCTCAAATTTTAAGATTTTCGATATAACATTTAATATTTTGTTAGTTTTGCAATCTGAAAAATGAGGGTATGAGCCAATCAAAAGCATCATAGTTATAGTCAATTTAATTAATGAATTTAGGGTACAGTTTGCATCTGCTGCTCATGAACACAAGGTTACTGACAGCCAACATCACTCTGCCTTTCACTCTGCCATAGCATAAAATTATGATCAGCATAAAATTAATACAAGCATTTGTGTGTTTCTGTGTGTCTGCGGATCTGTGGGTCTATGGGTCTGGACCATAGGCCAGGCAGGCCAGAAACTTCATACAACAAGTCCCCTATTATTTAATTGCTTATTTGGCATGTGTGCCCTCCATTGCATCAGGTGCCATATACTGGAACAATAGGAAGAGAAGATGCGTGGCCAGGCCAGCTCTAAGATTTGGGCAGAGGAAAGCCAGTTGGAAGCTGTTTTTAAGAGGCAACACTACAGCCAACTGCTTTTATTGAAGAAGTGGCCACAAGGCATGAGACACTCAGGATGTAAACACAAGCAAGTGGACCATTTGCCTGCAGCCTGGGTTTCACTTGTGAAGATGTGTGACCATACACAGCATTTAGGAAACTTTTGTTGTATTGTCAAAACTCAGACTAAAACTTTCTGTAGGAAAAAAAAAAAAAAAAAGGTTTGAGAAGCATTTGAAATTTTAGATTCTTTTTTTAATCATAGGACTATTTCCTTTCTTTTTAAATATTTTATTTTTAATTATTCTTTTACTATACAATAAATTCTGACCACAGCCTCAACTTCCTTCACTCTTCTAAACAGCCTCAACTTCCTTAACTCTTCTAAGTTTTACCACCACTATACCTACCTCCTTCCTCCCCCAGATCTACTTCTTTGCCTCCCACGGATTACAATTAAACGTGAATAACAAAGAGCAATAAGACTTGATAGAAACCCCCATATCAAGGCTGGAAAAGTTAACTTAGTAGGAGGAAAAGGGTCTCAAGAGCAGGAAAAAGAGTCAGAGATGTCCCCACTCCCATTGGAGATTATTTCTAAAGACACTTGTATTCTCAGAAAATTTCATTGTAGTAAATAACAATGTGAGAATGTTAGCTGTCAACTTGACAGAACCTAGAAGCAGCTGAGAAATGGCCGTCTGGCTATTTCTAGAGGAGATTGTCATGATTTCATTCACTGAATTTGGATGATTTCTTTTTCGTGGGTGATAATATTCCTTGGACAAAATAGAGAGTAAGTCAAATACTGATATGCATCCATTGCTTTCTACCTCTACTGTAGATGTAACATGACTAGCTGACTCACTTCTATTTATTTGACTTCTTCCCATGATGGACTATAACATTGAAACTGTGGGCTAATAAAAATTTTCTCCTTTAAGATACTTTCACCAGTGTTCTATCATAACCACAAAAAATCCCAGTGGGTAAAATTTCTAATTTTGAAAGTATAATTTTACTATTTAATTCTTTGTGTTAAGTTGAACAAAGATTATATGTGATAGATATAGAATGGTTCTTTTTACAAATATTTCCTCTAAGGTTTACTTTAATTTTTGTGTATGTTTGTGTGTGTGTGTGTGTGTGTGTGTGTGTGTGTGTATGCCATATATATACAAGTGCATGTGAATCACAGATAAGTTTAAATCATCTTTTGAAGCTAAAGATAGATAGTTGTTATAAACCCAATGTGGGTACTAGAAATGAAACACTGGTTTCCTGGGTTCAGTATTCCATAGCACAAAAACAAATCCATTTTTATATCAAGGGAAAAAGATGAATATTATCATGAATAATAAAAATGTCAATGTGTTTTTGAGAAGAATTTGTATTTTCAGTTTTTTAGAAAAATCAATTTTATATTGTAAACTGTCTAAATTCCTTTATTGATTTTTTTCAACATACTTCAAAATTCAGTCTAGCAAACACAAAACAAACATTCTTTTTTTCTCTTTAGCAGTAGTTTGGACATCAATAAACCAGACAGTAAATATGGCCTTTCATGGAAGATAGTGAGCTGTAAGTTTAGAATTTCTTTTTTAATTTCTAGAACAATTGTATTGCTACAATTGACAATGTTATATTATGACAACTAGTAGAAAGGTCTTAAGACTGAGGTTATTGAGAAGATATACTAGAGGTCACTGATGATAACAAAAGAGAGAACAGGTGCCTTTTCCCCTGAGTGCTTCTCAGTGACACACTTGAGAGTCCATAGTCCAACTAGCATTGCTTGCATGGAGATGTGAATCCAGACATGAGGGGAGTTTTCAGTGATGGCATTAATTTGGAACTGAACGTGACAGTCATCTCCCTAGGTCATTCTGTAGAGGAACATACTGGTCTACCTGGTTACTTTTCATTCCAGAAAAGTCTATCATGTTGAAATCTAATGCAGGAGTATATCCTCAGTCTGAGTAGCAAGTAGGCATCTTCTTTCCAGGTGATGGCTTACATCATTCTCATCACACCGTTCTTTAAGAGAAGGACGGACACCTGAGGATCTTCATAAAGGACATCCCATGGGGCCTGAGGGCATGCCCCCTCACCTTTCTCTAGGCTGGCAGAGATCTCTGAAGGAGTTGTTTGATTCTTGTTGAGTAGTCCATGGGCCGCTGTCAGGAACCTGCAAGCCCACCACCGATCACCAGGATATCTAGTGAAGATCATCCTCATTGGTTGGTCTGCATCATGGGCAGAAGATGGTCCTGGCACTCAGTACATGGTCTGAGACCAGAGCAGCTCTGCTTTGGACCTGCGGTCACTCTATTTTAGGTACCTGGGCTGAAACATTGCTGCTCCTTCTAGCTTTTTTTTTTGCTCCAAGTCCCACTTGCAATGAAGAGGATCTGACTCTCTGCTGAAGAGGAGATAGAAAGAGTCCTTGCAGGGCTCCACTTCGCTGTATTCTTCCTGGGATTCTCACTAGGCTCTGTGGGGCCCAGGGCAGCTTTCTTGCGTGGAGCCAAGAAGCAGAAATTTCTTAAGATGAGTTCATGAAAAGAAGACTTAAGAGTTGCATAGTCAAGGGCTGGAGAGATAGCTCTGTGCAGAGGACCTGAGTTCAGTTCACAGCATCTACATCCACAGCATCTACAGTGGTAGCTCACAAGAGTCTGTAACTCCAATTCCAGGCCAATCTGCTGCTGTTCTTCTTGAACTTCACATGCACATGGTACATATCTATACATGTTGGTAAACATTTGTATACATAAAATAAAATTACGGAAATCTTTTATAAAACTACATAATTGATTTGTTTACTGTCTCAGAAGCTAGAAAATATTTTAGAATGGACCTTCTCCACAACTATGAGATTAATTTCACATTAATGTCCTAAGCACAGTGCTCTTTCAAACTGAAGTCAGGGTGGTGGAGATACAAACAGTGGTTGGCCATATCAGACATCAAAGTGTACTGTAAATAGCTCCACCAAAGCCTTGTTAATCACACTATAAGACGTTATTTAGTGCTTGATCATAGGTCCAACTGCTTTTTCTGTGTATCAACACAAAAATGACTCTGCATTCCAAAATCCATTGTGAATTTTCGACACTTAGCTTTGCTTAATGTAATTTGTAGAATGTAATAGACATTGCTGTCCCATATTCTATCTCTCACCTATGTTCTACAAATGTTTAATTTTGCATTATATTCTCATAGTCATTCACATTTAAGTGTTGGCGACTCTCATTTCTGTTGACTGCAGTGTGCATAGCCTGAGTGGGAAGTTCTTCCACTGTTTTCACAGCACAGTGCTGTAAAGATGAGCTATGTCTGAGTGAAAACCAAAATGATTATATATTTGCTTGCAGTGTTTGAAGTCCTGGCACATGTGCAATGCATGCTCTTTGTTTATGAATTGCAAGAATAAGAATACTGTCTTGTATTTACTTTTTAAATAAAATATATCTAAAATGGTAACAAAGCTAACACAATAAATATATATCAAATAGCAGTATTTTTTTATTCTTTTCACAAGTATAGGAATTCAACAAAGCCTTATGTTTGCTAGGACTGAGCTAACTTCCAAACCTCAAAAGTGTCAGTTTTTAATTAAAAACTCCCCTCACTTTGCCTTCCTATAGCTTCTATAGAATTTTCTTTATATATTCTTATTTTATTGGATCAAAGTTCTTACATAGAGTTATAATATTTTAGCTTATATCAGTTTGTACATTATACACATCACCTTGTGTTTAAATCTCCTAAGTGACTCAATATGGAATGAATGTTTTTATTGGAATTTTATAGACTCAGTCTTTGAATGCTTTATCAGAACCTCAAGATTACTTCCCACACTGAAGTCAAAATGACAAGCTTCACAAAACAATTTATTTCGCATGCAGAATCTTTAACTTCAACACAACTTCATGTGTCCTTCAGTTGATTTGGGTCAATCTACTTCTTCATGGATTATTTCTAACGTAGACTTTTGCCTCGGGGCCCATTTCATGTTTTATGTCTCTGTCTGTGATGCTCAGTGAATGTTTTACCATACTCACCGTCTTTCCATCTTGAAGATTTGCTTTCATCATACCTACTCAGCATGGCCCATCATCATCACTCTTCAACATCCTCATCAAAGCATCTCTACTCTCCTTTATTTTTTGCAAACTTTTATTCTATTGTATTAAATTTATTATTTAAAAACCAGTGTTTACTTTATAAATGAGATAGTTATTTAAATGAATGTAAATTATGTCATGACTGTATTTTTCATGACTTTTTTTGTCTTCTGTATAGGGTCTCAGTATGTAACCCAGGATATCCCAGAATTTATTAAATAGTCTCCATTGGTTTTAAATTCATGGAAGCTCTTCTGCATCAGCCCTGTGAGTTCTGGTATTATGGATATGAACCAGCATGCCTAGTTTCATGTCTATTTTGCTACCTGTCATTGCCTACTGTTCACCCTTCTATCAGATACACAAAAAATATGTTATTTTTTTTAAAAAATTCAATATTATTCTTCTAATTTGGACATTTTAATCTAATTCAGTATAATTTTGTTGGTTGTTATCACTTTGTTGTAAGGGTATGGTTTTACATACTTCCTCCCAAATTTCTGCTTGCCTTTCGAAGAAGGCTAAATGGCATTCTCTCCTGAATTTCAATACACACTTTTACAGAAAATAGAAATATGGTTTCTCTTACTTTTTCATTCCTAACAGACTCAGAAAAGCAATCAGTTTTCTAGTAGACATCGTCTCTTATTAATGGTGAACTCACTCATGAATTTGTTAATATATTTAATTCCGTAACTTTTCAAAATAATTTGTAAAAATTATCTCACTGGAGATAGCATTTTTAAATACAAATGGTATTAAACAGTATCATCTTTGAAATCTTATGTATGTGGGTATTTACAGAAAGTCTGACATTTCTAGTTATTTGGTCTCAGATGCCCTAAGCTCTAGTTTTTGAATCCTGAAAAAGGAACAAAACTCTCCTATCCCTGTGTAACTATGAGCTGAGTGAGGACCTGCCATGGAATCTTGTGTATGATGCTGACAATCCAGCTTTGACTATTTTCTTGACTGGAAGGTATTCCTGACCTAGATGCAGGTCCATATTCTCTCCTGGGCACAGCCTTCTGGATTGCATTTATATCTTTAACTCAGCCTGTATGTTTTATGTAGAAGCTTTAGTGCTGCTTGTAATGTGTCCTTGGTTAATGCATTGTGTTTAATACCTCCTGGGCGTCATGTGAGAGTTGAGTGCAAGGCTCAAAGAGCATTTGTCTGCAAATAGGCTGAGAGAAGAACGTTCAAGGCGTGTATCCCTCATAGCCTCTGTCTCACACTTTGCCTTTGATGTTGTAACACTGTCTCATTGCAGACAGAATAAGGATAAGTGGTGGTGCCAGACTTATATGAGAGTTCACTTACACAGTCAAGTGTCTATCAGTTTTTTTTTTTCTGTACATTGAAGCTTGTTGACTCTTGCATCATAATTTTTGGGCTGCTGTAAAGATGATTCAGTCAGCAAGGTGTTCGGTGTGTAAACAAGAGAGCTTGGTATCATTCTGAGAACTGCTGTAAAAACCTGGGTGTGGCAATTCAATTTCTGTTTGTAACCCCAGGAGTAGGAGTGATAATTGGGACTCTTCCACAATCCAGACAGGCATAACTGGTGAGCTCTTGACAAGTGAGAGTTACTGCCTCAAAAACTAAAGAGAAAGGAGCCTGAGTAACAACAACTGCCATTGATCTCTATCTCCACACGTACATGTACACATGTGCATCTGCACACAACAGCATACATTCACACAGAGATATGCAAGTGAACACACATAGTCTTCTGGATACTTCCGTGAAATGATTGACAGACAGATACATATGCTCTCAGCATACCCTTTGGAAGTTCTAATTTTTCTAGTAGCTAAACTATAACTTTTTTTTTTAACCAGTTGCTCTAAGGTATATTTATAAGTTCTCCAGACTATCTTCAAATGATTTTTAAAAACACACTTTAAAATAACATTTAATGCAATTTTATTTTATTAATTTAACATATTATGGATGTGTGTTATCTTTTCTCTCCTTCCGCCTTCAGAATACTGGAGGCCTTGGGGATTTCTGATTCTTGTACAGTGAGAAAGCTTTATACTACAAGACCAGTGCTGCCTTCCAGTTGTGTCCACAGTCAGCACACCCACAGACTGCTTTAAAATGCCACTTTATAGCTAACTAGGATATCCTTACTGAAACTTCCTTTTTACATTTGCAGCTGAATGTCACACAGCCCACATGTACATAATTTGAAGTCAGTTATTTAAAACTGGTTTTATTTTTAAATCAAATATATATTATTGGGAAGTTTCTGTGGCTGTGAGGGATGTATTATATGTCCATTTCATATTCTTTGTAAGATATAGTCACTTAAAGAGTATTTCACTTTATCTAATAAGATGTCAACTCAAAATTATTTTATTATAAAATTTGGCCTGCTAAAGTTTTATTATGCTATCAACAGAGATAAGTCCGAACATATGTATATCTAAACAGAAATTATGTAAACTCCATCAGAAAGTCTGTGCACTGGACTGGTTGAGTTGAAGGTTTGGGATAAGCATCACTCTGTATTTGCTTTCTACCTTACCTATCCTATCATTCCAAGAAATGGGCCTGCTTCATGTGCCAGAGACGCATACTCTTCACAATTTGAACAGACTGGATTTAAGAAAACCATGTTTTAGAATAAGACATCATAGCTGAAAACACTGTGGTAGTTTTTAACGCTTTATTTAGTTCTCATTCCGAAACCAACTTCCTGCAAAAGTGTCCTCTAACCACATTATCTGTGTATCTGCTGCTGCCTCTCCCTTATGCTGCACTCCTTTCTCTTTGCCAGTTAGAATGTATACGGAGGTTTGTAACCTGTAACATGGGGAGCCGTGTAAAAACCGTAAATGTATATTTTGCATATGGAGGGATACAGGTGTCAATAAAAGTGCCAAGGAGTGAGAGGAACAACATCCTCATACATTTATTCTAGAATTGAGCCTTGAGGGGTGGAATCAGACTGTGTTCCCGTGGGCTGGCACCTTGGAGCCCATTCCCTACAGAGGAACAGTTAACCCAGCCATGACTTTGAGATGAGGGAAGCAGACTGGTCTGGAGTGGATACGCAATGATGAGCTGACCCACCTTAGGACTTCTCGCCCTAGTGGGGGAGGGGATGGGGAGATGAGGAGAGGCTGAAGGCTGACTAGGAGGAATTGGGGAGAGGGAAGGGAGAGGGATTAGGGGAAGTCATAGATAAAAATGACATTTTTTAAATAAAAAAATAACAGATAAACAAACTGAATCTAGTTTGTTGGTGAAGTTCCAAAAGGAAAAGTTGCATGGAGTTGATTTTATTTTTCTTGGGAAACAAAGTATACTTCTGACTTTACTACATGCCTATTTGAGGAAGAGAGTGATAGCTCTACACTTAAGAGTATTTGCTGCTCTAAGAGGACCTGAATTCTGTTCCCAGAACTCATACTAGAGCTCACAACCACCTGGAGCTCCATGGTATTTGATGCTTTCCTATGGCCTCTTTGAGTACTTCCACATATAACAGATATGCACACACATATATACATAAAATATTTAAAATTATATATACATATAAATATATGCATGTATGTGTGTGTGTGTCTGTGAATGAATAGCTTCAAACTTCAATTGCTAGTGCATTGTGGTTTAGTAAACAAAATGCACTAAAATCAGATAACAATTCTGTGTACATAACTTTAATGGAAGAATCTGCCATATAATGCTTCTCTGAAGACTGCATGCCTAAATATGTGGATGAAATTAATGACTGTTGGCATCCTCCAACTCCTGGCTAATGGTTAGATATTCACATTCAATGCAGTGGTTGTAAATTTAAATACTGATATATCAGCAAATTAGTTGTGATAAATTCATCCATATATTGTTGACCTGTAAGCACTTTTTTATTTTTACATGCACAGAAAGAGGAAGGGGCTAAAACTGAGATAAAATTATTAGCTGGGAATTCAAGTAAATACAGAAAGAAGTAATTATACTGTCAATTTTTCTGTATTCTTTTGATGAATCACCTTTTGACCATCAGAAATGATTGTAATTTGTCCCCCATAGCTCACAATTTCAATATTCTTTGAAGGCATTTGACACTACAAGTTGCTTAATAGTTTAAAATATATACCTTCAGTAGGAAGCATGGTATACATTTCAAAGGGAAGAAGAACTATTCTTTAAGTTAGCAAGTAAGAGTATACAGTGGAAAATTTAAGTGTATATCACACAATGTCATAAATTCAATCTGAGTCCAAAAACATTCATGTAAAGTGCCCAGCATAAAGTTATTCTCTCTATAATCCACCAGCAAAATGAAATATTGTAAGAATACAATGATATAGTATGACATGTTCTCTCATTGTCCCTTGCACTATGGAGAATAGGAGGATCTATTACTCAAGCACAGTATTAATAATGAATATGAGTTAGGCAATCTTCTACTTCTCTAAGACATCATGTCAATTAGGGTCACACATTCAGTTCTATGTGTACTTACTTCAAGTCCGTAAACCATGTCCCTATCTCTACTAGATTTACTATCTCATGTTCAAATTCTGTAATCAAACCTTCACAGGCTATTTGTTATTGCAGCTAAATGAAAGACACACATTCTCTATTCTGACTTCCTTTGATTTTGAGAACTATTTAAATGTTTACAGTTCCTGGTGTAGGCTTGTGGCCTTGTGGATATTCCCACATTCACTTTACCATGTCTATTGCTGCTCTTGTTCAGCTCCTATTTGAGTGGTCATGTTGGTGAAGTATTATGGATGTAGCCCACTGATACTATTAGGAGACAATCTCAGAGTAAACAATCTAATGCTCTGTATATTACAATCGTTTTGTCCTTCTACAGAGTTCCCTGATCGTTAGGTGTGATAGTTGTTTTATAAATTTATCCATTGGCACTGTGCTCCTTAACTCTGCATTGTGATTGGTTGTGGTTTTCTGTAGTGGTCACACACTCTCTTTTCCACTTGACACTTCTTCTAAGTGGTTTTTGCTTTGAGATAGGCCTTAGGTATCTTTGAGATGTCTGCTTATCTGTTATTCCTTCATGTTAGACATTATACTATCCTGGGATATTTCAGCTGCTAAAGGACAACCCTCATTTCCTTATAGGGTAGTGTTTAAATTATTCTCATTGATGATAAATGTTTTCTTATTAGTGTATTAATTTTTTAGGATAGGTTTGTTGTAAACTACTCTTCGGAGGAACACAGTATATTCAATTAATATTTGTCACAAAAATAACAAATATAAAGGTAACTGGAAATGGAAATTAAGTGATAAAGACCCATGTTGTTTATACTTTTTAAGAATAAAGAGGTGACACTGAGCAGTGACTTCTTCATGCAACTACTGTAGACATGAAAAGGAATCTCCTAGATATTACTTATGAATAAGCGATATATCGATTTTATTTTTTTCTTTAAACAGTTTTATTTTCATATCTGCACTGCTCCCCTCCTTTCCTTCCTCTTAGTCACCCCAGTCTTTCCTCAGTTTCTCCCACAACATCCTTTCATCCATTCCCCAAGGAGGGCAAGGAGTCCAAAGATGGGTGAGTTCAGTCTGGCATATCCAGTTGACTTAGGTCTAATTATCTCATTCCAGTATTAAGGCTGTGTAAGGTGTTCCTCTGTAGGTAATGAGTTTCAAAATGTCAGTTCATGCACCAGGAACATAGTCTGATCCTACTCCAAAAGCCTCACAAACTACCCACACATTTGATGCTCATCTACCTTTGGAGGGTTTAGTTCCTTTCCCTGAGGGCTCCTCAGCAATTGTTTCCGAGTCAGTGAGCTCCCAATAGCTCCGGTCAGCCTTCTCTTTGGGTTCCTTCCTCATGATCCTGGTTTGATTGCTCATATTCTCTCCTTTCTGTCTCACTTCATCTAGACTGAGAGTTCAACCTGGTGCTTGGCTATGGATCTCTGCTTCTGCCTCTATCCATTGCTGGATGAAGGTTCTATAATGACAGTTAGGATGGTCATTCATTTGATTATAGGGAAAGTCCTGTTTAGGCACTCCTCTCTACTATTGCTTAAAGTCCTAGCCAGTGATATTTTATGGGTTCCTGGAGATTCCTTAGCACTAGGTTTATTTCTAACCCCACAGTGGCTTCCTCTATCAAGATATCCATTCTTTGTACTCCCTCTGTGTTGCTCCTCTCACTCAACCATCTCCTCTCATGATTTGTTCCCACCTCCCCTTGCTTGCTCCCTGTTATGATCCCAATTTACTCAGAAGATCTTTTCTATTTCCCTTTCCAAGGACGATCCCTGGAAGCCTCTCTTAAGTTCTTTCTGTTACCTAGCTGGTCAGGACTGTAGTATGCAGCCTGGATACTCTTTGCTTTATGTCTAAAATCCACTTATTAGTGAGTATATAGCATGTCTATCTTTCTGGGCCTGTGTTACCTCACTCAGAATAATACTCTCCAAATCCATCCATTTGCCTGCAAATATTAGGAAGTCGTTTTTATTTTTATTTTTTACTACTGAGTAGTACTCCATTTTGTAAATATTTCACAATTTGCTAATTCATTCTCCAGTTGAGGGGCATCTAGGTTGAACTAGAAATCAATCTTCTCAATGATCCAGCAATACCACCATTGAGCATATACCCAAAGGACACACAATCGTATCCCAGAGGCATTAACTTAACTATGGTCATAGCAACATTATTCATAGTAGCCAGAACCTGGAAACAACCTATATGCCTTTCAACTTAAGTGTTGTACTTATAAGAACATAAAAGCTTTTCAAATATCGATAGGAAGAATTCTTTGTATGGAATAACAGTTTCCAAAAGACGAAGGCTTGACATAATGTACAAAAGAATTTGAACTGAGATGGAAAAATATCTAAGTATTTGTGAGTCCTTGATCACCTGAGGAGAGATTAAAATAATAATAATTGAGCTGAATTTGAATAGTTTTGTCTATTGTAGGATTTTAGAGATGTCTGTGGTGTCTATGTCTGCATCAAAGCCAGTAGACACAAGGTAATATTGCCTGTGTAACCTTTTATAATTCTTTATCCTAAAGAACTTTTTCTAGTGAAACATTTCAAAGAGGTGGTGATAGGCCAATAGCAGAATCCTGAAAAAAGCATTGTATCATTTCTTTTCCCATTCAAGGTCAGTATTACACATAACATATGCTTAGTTTTCAGAACTGTGGAGGGCTATAGATATTATTTGCTCCTTATTGGTAGAGCCTAGAGATAAGTAACTTCACATTGTACCATGCAAAACACTTGGAAATCGTATTTAATCATCTTAAATATTCAACAGTCCCAAAACTGAAATGCTCAGGGTCAGTGAAAGAATGGGAGCATTGGATTCAGATAGACCCTAACATTTCCGTCTTTCTGCTAAGGTAGTATGGTAATTATCTTGTATGTCTAGAACTCAAACACTTTATTGAAAAAACAGAATTATTTAATTTGGAAGGTAAATTTTATTTTAATAAGGATAATATATGGTTTTCAATACGGCTCCATAGTAGAGGGCTTGCCTAGTGTGTGCAATACCCTGGATTCTACTCCAGTGCTGCAACAATAATATAACAATGTTTTCTTCTTCTCATTGTTATTGTTTTAATTTTGTGTTCTTACAGAAGACATATTTGTTGTGTTTCTGACAGAAAAGAAGACAAATGTGACAGCCCATTAGTTCTCCATAAGATTTGTTCAAGTAAATTTACCCTTGGGATCGTAGAGCATCAGTTGTAAGCAGAGTCATAAGAATGTCCAAAGTGCCTTTTAAAGGAGTACAACCTTCATCGAAAATGACAGTTCTTTGCAAGACTGTGTCCTCATAGACTTGGTTGATAGGAAAGACTTTTTCTAGAAAGTGTAGCCATGGTATGAAGAAGAGTCCAGAATGATAGATGAATAAAGAAGTCTATATTTTAGCTCTACATCTCGTGATGCCTTTGAAACCAGTACATGCTGAGGACCTGTATCCACCTGTATCCTCTTTAGAAATCTCACTAGTTTTTAATCCCCTTTAATCAAAGAATTTCAAATTAAGGCAAGTTCAGTTGTTTTCAGCCAAAAGAAAGAATTCATATTTTCTAAAGAGCACTGTACCAAACTTCTCATTACCTTAGTTCATTACATTTTGATATAGTTTATGATCTAGTTTAATGCTTTCCAGATGATTATATAACTGATGTGTCTAAAATCTTAGCTTTTTCTAAGATCTTCCTTTGTTTCATCCAATTAATGTTATAACTCTTCAAGTCTAGATGTTTCCAAATTAGTAGTTACCAAAATATTGTATACTTTAATATATTTAAAAATAACAGATTATAGTTTTAGTGAAACTTTGAAACTTGTATAGTTTCACTTGGGTAACATCTGATTTTCTCAATAAAGTTAAAAAAATCAGAGGAAGAAGAAGCAAGAAGAAGAGTGATTATATGTTTAAAAGAAAGAACAAAATACATCATAGCATTGTTCCATAGAAGTAGACAAAGAAACATTGAGTAACCATGAAAGGTATAATTCAAGTAAGTAGAGGTGCACTCAAAAGGATTAAGTTAAATTATAAGATCACAAATATTGCAAAAGATAAATACACAAGAAAATTAATTAAAAGTTGTACAATAGCAAATAAAACAAGTCTATAATCATTATACACACACACGTGTGTGTGCTATACTCACTAACAAAAGAGATAATATCAATATATTCAATGTTAAGCAGTAATTAAATCATTATCAAAGTTGAATGTTATGTTCTGAGCATCACAGTGATAAGAAATGGAAAAAGGCAGCAAAAGTCTGGGTAAGACATTTTTCAAATTGTATACTGTAAAAATGACTGAAAACCAGAGTAAGCAAAGGGTAAAAAATAATTAACTCAGCTGCAGAAACAAAGCAATGTACTAGAAAGAAAGAGTGGGAAGAACATTTGTACAGAAACTTTACATCACTCATGTAACAGGGCATGGAGTTGGTTAAGAAGCTCATTAAAATATATTCAATCTCTGTAGCCTCTGGGGCAATAGAAAGTGAAAGCATAAAGACCTTCCCCTGACTACCCTCTATGATAAATAATGATTTTCATCGACAAGAATGCATGATGATTAGAACAAATAATAATTACTGAGAGTGAAGGAAATTGATAAAGTTACTCTGGAAACAATTTTATAGTTACCTTTAATGAGAAATATTTGCCAAGTATATTTGTAATTTAACTCTTAGGTAATTACCTAAGATAAATGCAAGTTTGCCCTTAAAAAGACTCATATCAAAATGTGTATAATGATTACTTTTATTACCACACACAAGTGCATACGCACATTAAACAATCAAACAAATAAATAAAGACCTTCTGAATGTCATCCCTGATAAAACGTCTAAACAAACCATAGTCCTTTTTACAAGACAGTACTATTTACCAAGCAAAGGGGAGAATTAACAGTACATTTACACAACATGCACAATTTCAAAACTATTTTCAAGGTCTCATGTGTTACTATGTGATTTCTTCCTAGGACATCTGAAAATGGTGAGCTATAAGAACAAAAGCAAGGTTCATTCTTTTCCTAACCTACATTGTGTGTCCTGTGGGAGAGTCTCACACAGAGTAATACCTGGCTAGGTCATTGAACAACTCAATTTCCAATTGATATTGTTATTGCCTGAGCTTGGTCTCATGATGGACTAGGAAGACAGCTTACTCAGTTAAATTGTTTCATGTAATCATGCCAAATGGAGTTTGAAACGCAGAACTCAGGTATGATATTTGTGTTTGTGAGAATGGAGGAGGTTGGATCCCTGAGACACACTGGCCAGACAGCAGAACCTACATCACAAGATCTAGACAAAGTGGATAGCATCTTATCGATAATACCTAAGGTGTCCTCTAGCCTATAAACACACACACACACACAAATGTACACATGCACACACACGCACACACACAGTTCTCACACAATGACCAGCAGCAGCAAAAAACCCAAGTCATTTAGAATACTATGTGTATGACATAAGTCATAAATGATGCTAAAAGAGATTTTTTTTTATAAGAAATAAATGTTAATCAATGAAAACAGATCCTGTTGCAGGGATGCCGTACTATTCACTTGTCCTTAAAGGTTAATAACTAGTTCTTAAAGAGATTTTACTCAGGTGTTGATCAAATAAAACAAAACTAAATCCATATTTAGACAATATATAGAATATTGATTAAGTTACATTTAGATGATATGATACACCTCCCCAAAAGCTCACATGAGCTAAGTTTAGGGTTGCACCCCTTTGATATGCATTTGGGAGACAGAGACAGGAAGATCTCTGTGAGTTCAAGGCCAGCCTGGGCTATAGGCAGAGTTATACAGTGAGGCCATGTGTTGAAGCAAACAAATAAAACAATAAACAAATATTTTATATCTTTTTCAAACACATTTAAAAATAAAATAAAATGTTTCCAAAAATGCTCAAATGTTATTCATACATATGCTTATGTGTGTTGGTCCTTGTACCGACAGAAATACATAGGCAACTAGGTTTAGTGTCCTCACATACTGTTTAAACCTCCAAACTGTACAACCTTCCTTAACACTTTTCAAGACTCTCTGAGGAATACTAACTGTAAGTCAGAACCAGACATAACCATGAATGTAGAAAGTAGTACAAGGATGCCTTGTGTAATGGTAGGCAGAGTCTCCATATTGCTTAGCTCAGTGAAATGAAATAAATGAGCAAGAATTAAAGCTTCATTAAATAGGGATAATTTCACTCTAATTCTAAAGAATGTGTTGCTACCTGAATGGAAGTAACCACAATACGTTTTAAAATTGTAATCAGAGAATAAAAGGGTTGTTTATAGAGCTTTTAGTATAAAACACAAAATATTAATATATGTGTTTGTGTAAATTTTATTTATGTGCATACATATATGTATGCTTGTATTTGAGTTCTGAGATACAGCATAATATAATACAAGCTGGCTTTAAACTGACCATGTTGCTGAGGATGAATTTGGACTCCTGATCTTCCTGACTCAGTTTCCTGAATGTCAAGATTTGAGACATGTACTAACTACCAAACACATATTATTTTTAATTTTAAATAATTACAGCTATAAGAATAAATAGAACACACACACTGTACACAAAAAGCATTTGATAATTATAGTAGCCGTGTACAACAAAACTATATTAAAATGTTATTAAAATATCAATTTAATGTATTTCATGTATTTATATGAAACAATATTTCAATAATATATTTATATAAATTTTGTCTGGCTCCCAGAGAGTGGCAACCACTATATTTGTCACATAAACCTCTGCTCTGCTGTATAGACTAACTTTGCCACCCGAGCCCCCACGAAGTATTGCTTCAGTAGTGGACATTCTTGCTCTCTGACTTCCATTTGATTTAACCCCGACCAAAAGACAGCAGACTTGACCTGTAGAAGGATATTGAAGATATTTATTTCTCAGCTTGCTCCTTGTTGTCTGTGATTTGATAATGTTTATGTGACCTGACCAGAGCCTGTAACTGCTATCAGGTGTGTTAACCCCATGCTGTAGTTTCCTGGGACTTCCAATTATCATGACCTCTTGTTTGGATCCTGATGTGTGAGAGCTCTGCTTTGCATAAGCACAGGGTCCTCAGCTTCTTTTTTTCTGTCTCCAGCCTCTGCAAGCATCACCTTTGTTAAGCCCTGTCCTTAATCATCTCATTTTCATTCAGTTATTTGTTCCCAGATTCTAAATAATACCTTTGCAAAAATATTAGCAGTGCAGAAAAAGCATCTGATAATTGTAGTGGCCACGTACAACAAAACTATCTTAAAAGATTAATAAAAGATGATTAAATGCATGCAAATATGACTTAAAAGCCTCTGAAAGCATTTTTAGCCATGTCAGGAAGAGGCAGAGTGATGCTTAGCCCCGTTTCCGTTTTCTAAGTCAACATTGTACTAGAGGATTTGGTGAGACCAATGAGAAAACTCAGCAATTCAGAAAAGCAGAGATGATGCCCTGCTAAATGATGATATTAGATATTAGTGAAAGCCACTGACATGTGTGTCCTGGTCACAAACAGAACAAATATATCACAGAAAAGCTCTGTTTTCTCTCTTGTTTCCTAGAAAAGTAGGTAAAAGAAGTTATTCAGAATTACATGTAAAAAATAGAAGTAGAAAGATTTTATGAATGAACGGCATAAAAAATTTCAGAAGAAATGCAAGATTTTTATACTTCTAAATTAAGAAGAATTTTGCTCTTGGGCATAAAGTTTATTTTTATACTTTCTATGTAGTTATTATTAATTTAATCAACACTAAGTATTTTAGCATTTTCTAGGAAAGCAAACACTTGTGATAATATTATTGTTATTTTTGATGTTTGTGTTTGTAGGGGTGGGGGACATGGTAGGTTACTCTTTGGTTTCATAGGAATGAGTGCACGCAGGACAAAACAAGTTGTGCTCAAGAACCAGGAAACATTGGGATAGAGTAGTGGTTCTCAGTTTGTAGTTCATGACTGCCTTGAAGGATGGGATTTGAATGACCTTTCACAGGGGTCACATTTCAGACATACTGCATATCAGATATCTATAATTCACAATAGTAGAGAAAATTTCACTTATGAAGTAGCAATGAAATACTTTTATGGCCGAAGGTGACGACAAAAATGAAAAGGCTCTACTAAAATGTCACAGAATTATAGAGGTTGAGAATCTCTGATCTAGAATGTGGCCAGATGTAAAAACACTGTAAGAAAAAAATAACTTATTAGAAGAATAAGATAATCATCAGGGACTGGAGACATGGCTCAGTGAGTAAGTGCACTTGCTGTGAAAGCATGGGGACCTTTGTTCAAATCCCAGCACCATCATAAACAAAGCTAGCAACACAGAATATAAATGCCTGTGTACCTATGACCCCAGTACTGTGAATGGGATGGAGATGGAAGGCTCTCTGAGACTTTCTGGTCATTATTCTAGCTTCAGGGTCAGTGAGAGATCCTATTGGGAAGAAGAAGGGAGCAGGGGGATACAAGGAGAGAAAAGACATTTAAAAAAATAAAAGAAAAGAAAAGAGGGCAAAGAGTGATGGAGAAGACCTCACCTATGTGGGTCCCCATGAGTACATAGATGCACATAAGATGTGTATATGCCACACAAACATGTTACACAAACATAAAAAGCTATGTCAAATATGTAAGTAAATAAAACAAAGCCATCAAAATAAAATTTCAGTATATCTGAGCATATGTTATGAAATCCATATCCCGGCTCAGTGAAGGTATGAGGGGTGTAACAACAAAGCTTCTACCTACCTTCTATCACATCACACATTAATACAGCTAATTGCATCAAGTACCCAATATTGCATGCAAGCTCTCTAACAAGAGACTTTCTGCTCATACACAGTTCTCCTTTCAAAGTACTCAATGACTTTGGGGTGTTAGGGAATGGATTTAGAAAAATATGAGGAAAAATTGACAAACTGGACATCAACACTGGTGACCTGAAGTAGCCAATCATCGAGGTTTGTGCAGCTCTGTGTATAATCCCAAGTTTTAAAGTACCCCTGTTACTAGGATTTCAACCCCAAAACACATATAAGAAAATAGACAATTAATAACCACAAGACGCAGTTTTTTATAGACTGACTGAAACAGGATAACAAATAAGTGAACAAGAATCGTGAGTTGATGCTATACATTATCAATCTCAGATGACCATAAGTATCTAAATATCATCTAAAAGATAGCTTAGACTTAGCAGTACTCAAGGAGTGATTGATAACGTATACTGCTGCTGGGAATTGTCACACCAGTCATATCAGTTAAAAAGCTGAACATGAACCAAACAAAATGTCCATTGGGAAAAAATAAATAGGATGAGCCAGACTGACACCATGTATGGTAATCCCCACATTTCAAAAGTGTATTTTAATTCAAGGTATTTCCAGTTACTTTCAGTTTAATGAAAATACAACTCTGCTAGAAGATGCGAGTTTGGCAGTTCATATTGCAGTATTTACTACGTTAGAATGGAAAAGACATTAGAGAAATCGAATTGCCTTCAGTGGCGTGATGGTTAATGACCTGGTGGAAAACAGGAACAATAGAAGATTAAACAAGAAAAAATGAACCAAGTGGCCCAGAAATATTTCCACGTGCTATTTTTAAGTGGTGGAAGTGAGAGACTAAAAATGATGTAGGCTTGAGAGAATATGACGTAAAAACAAGAGTCTTCTATATATGCATGCGTATTCAAGAGAATATATAGGTGCAGATGATTTCTAGGTAGTCTTCATATTGTTAGAAAACCAGGAGCTTCTGAGTGCTTTATTTGTTCAAAGAAGAGATAAGCACCACACACAGGCACCACAGGGCCTGTTTGTTTGGTTTTTCTTCCCCTTGCTGGCTTCTAAGGGGGAGGAGAAATCCCTTTATCACTTAACTACAACCCTAAACTACATGCTAACTAAACTGCATGCTTATACTATGTATGACAGTATATCTGGGAGTGAAAATATTTTGAGATCATATATATATAGGTATATGATATTTGTATCTCTATATATGAATACCTAGGAAAAGATGGCTAAGCACTTAAATGGTGCTTGCAGCTTTTCCAGAGGATTCTAATCTAGTTCATTTCCTAGCACCTACATCAGACATCTCAGAACTGCCTGTAATTCTAGTTCAGGGGCTCCAACCTACTCTCTTGACCTCCTTGGCTACAGGCACAAACAAGTAACATACATCCTACATATACTTAAAAAACAAAAACAACTCTTTATAATGTGCATATGAATCTCTTTGCAAAAATGTAAGCCAAAACATTTAATAAAAATTAAAATAAGGAGATCAAGAAAGGGCTCAAAAGATGGTTTAGTTGTTAATAGCATTGGCTTAGAACACTCAGATTCAATCCCGAGTAACTACATGGAGGATCACAAACATCATCTCCCCCTCTTTCTATCTCTCATTCTTTCTTTCTATCTTTCTTTCTATCTTCTTTCTCTTTCCTTCTCTCTCTCACTCTCCCCCCCCCTTTTTTTTGCACCTTCAATAAGTTGTTCTATGTCCTCTTAACTCTGAGCCTTAACCTTCCATTTTATAGAATAAGTTTGCAGCTATTTGTTTAGTGCTCATTAGAGAGTGAAATAATAATTAGATTTTAGGAGTGAAGTCATTGACTGGTTTGATGTACAACCCACTACCAGATGGCTGGAGGAAAATTTGTTCATTTCCTAGATCTGATTGCAGTTAAGAATAAATTCAAGCTCTCCATCAGTGACCTTACACACCAAAGACAGATTATTCCAGCAATTATGAAGTGATCTGCCTCACCCTCAGATCATTTTGTGGACTCCAGAAACTGCAATTAATTTTATGCATGTGCCTTCTCATTTGAAATATGTTCCCAAGGGACTTCATAGAAGTATATTAAGTTCTCATGATTCCAAGTGCTTCCATCTGAGGACAGACTCCAATTGTCCCTCCTTACATTACATTATTTTAAGGGAGCCGTTGATCTAAGTTTGCAATGCACGCAGCCCTTAAGACTTACAATTCCATTTTGCTAGCCCAAAGAAGATATTGTCTCCTCTGCAATTTGTTTGTGTTGAACAAATTTGTTTTTGTTGCTTCTTTTTGAAAGATATGTTTTATTTTATTTATAGATTCTTTTGTGTGTCTAGGTACATGTATGTTCCCTGTGTATGTATAGGTTTCTAATCCAGAAAAAGGACTAAGATTCCCTGGAGATGGAGTGACAGGTAGTGGTGAGCTGCCTGTTTCTGATGCTGGGATGTGAACTTGAATTTTTCTGGAACAGTAGCATCTCTTAAGCTCTGTTGGGCTGTTCTTTGTCAAAGTTATTATAAGAAACTATTGAGTGAATGTTGAATGATACAATAACCCAAAGTAACTAAATATTAGAGGCTCCACTGCAAGAGCTTCAGTAAAGGTCTCAGTAACATCTCACAAAATGAGTTGTCATAATTCCACTTATTTATTTGTATTTCTTGGTATTTTTAAAATAATTAAAATATGTAACTAATTTTATTGTATAAATTTGAATGGAACATTTAAGTTAGGCATTATAAAAACAGAGAGTATTTTTTTATAAGACTAAAAGTTTAATAATTTCTTTTTTATCTAAAAGCACTACTTTGTGACTTAAAAATAAAATTGAAGCCCTGACTGTGAATACAAGCCTGTAAGCATATGGGCCCGTGTACTTGGAACTACAAATCAGGTCACAAACTCAATATCTGTTCATGCAACTCAGGGGATTCTGTCTTAAAAATAAACCAATTAAAAGCTCGTTATATAGTTCAGTGCTGAAGTGTTTTCTGGCATTTGCCAGACCCAACTGAGAAAGACAATGTAAAGGTAATTGAATAAAAGTATAGTTACTATAATTTTGTCTCTTACGTTAATAGATACTAACATAGTGTGTGTGTGTGTGTGCGTGTGTAGCATTCACGTGAATGTACAGGTATGCACACATGAGTGAGCATAGAGAGGCTAGGCTAGGACATCTGTGATGTACCTCTGTTTCTTTCTGCTTTGTTGCATTTGAATAGAGCCTCTCACTGAATTGTAGGGCTCATTTTGGCTGGGTTGGTTGAGCAGACACCTCACAGGATCTGTATGTTCCCAACCTGTAATGTGAGGTCAAGTCGGGTTTTTATGTAGAAGTTAAAGATTTGAATTCAGCTCCTCATGCTTTCCAGAGAAAGTGTTTATATTCTGTCTATCCATAACAATTTATATTTTCAGTAGGTTTTCTTTGCTAACGATGTGAATAATTTTTGTTTCTTATTTATAATTTGTGCATAAATTAATAGTTCTAAACTCTTCAATGGCATGCATAGAGATTAAATGTTTTTATATAAGTCTGACTTATACTATTAAAAGTGTATTACCTGGAGACAGAGATATGAATCAGTGGCTAAGAGAATTGTCTTCTCTTACAGAAGACCTTGGCTAGGTTTCCATTGTAGTAGGGGGTTTCTGTTCTTGACTTTCAGACCTACCCTCAAGGTTTTGGCCTGCAGACCCGCATACCCACAGACCTGCAGAAACACACAGATACTTACAATAGTTTTAGGCTGATTGGCCTAAGGCCCAGGCATACAACTTGCTAACTCTTTACCCTTAATTTAACCCATGACTCTTATTCTGTTCAATCATGGGGCTTGGTACCTTTTCTTAGAGCAGCATAGTTGTCCTCTGCTTCTCCTGACTTCTTTCTGGTATTCTGCTCTGTGCTTCCTGTTCTCAGAGTTTTATTAGTCTGGTAGCCCCGCCCACACTTCCTGCCTGCCTTTGGCCAATCAGCACTTTTTATTAAACCAGTGGGTGGGACAATTATTTACAATGTAACAACATAATCACCTACATCCCACCACATGATAACTCACAAAAATCTCATACTCAAATTTTAGTAGATTTAATAGATTCTCACCTCTATGGGCACTGCCCATAGGAAGAAAACATGCATACTTTTATGCAGAAAAAATACCTGCACACAAAATATTTGAATCTTTAAGAGTCTATAATGCATTTTGACATATACAGAAAGCTTTAACTTTAGTTAACTTTAGTTAGAACTTAGTTCGCATAAAACTGAAATAAACATCATTATACAGGTACATATTTGGAATTAAAAAACAATTTAGTTGTGTTTCACAGTCAAACCTCTGAATCTATGAACTTACATTTTAACCAAAAATACCCTTTACACTGTCAAAGTATTCTATTCATTTCCATATCCCTGTTCACTTGCATGGACAGATTAGTGATGCCTTCATCACTTGAGAGAACAAGGCATGTATTTTGGGGGGGAGGAATAGAATATGCATTCAGTTTCCTAGAACCAGAGTGATCATCTAAGAAACAAAAAAATAAAAGGAAAAGTTAAACGAAAATCACAACACTCTCAGTAGGAAAAAAATTCTAGAAGAGCAAACGTAAAATGCCTGCTGAGGGAAGGTAAGTCTGTAATTTAGGGGCAAGAAACTCAGAGCTATGTAATTCATACAACTTTTCAATTTGTGTTGGAAGTAAATTAAAGGCAGGCCAGGAATTCTACAATAACATTTGCACAATGTGGGATGCATATGACCAAGCATACATTCACATGCATAAACAAGCAAATAAAATAAATAAATACATACAAAACTTTTGAAGATTACAAGCCTTAAGGAACGTCAATATGACAGTAATATTTTATAACAAGGCATGGATAACTCAAGAAAAATATTATTTACATTATAAAAAAGATCCCCCCCAAAAAGAGGATTAAGTATTGTTATGATATCCAGGTCTTCAGACTATAGAAGAAATTAGGTTTTAGAAATCATTGTAGTGTCAAAATTCCAGAAAAAGAGAAATTTCCAGTTGGTTAGAATTGAAAATATTCACCAATTTGCTTTGCAAGATGCTCAGTGAAAAGAATCAATGGGAGCATGTGTCCTCCTGCTTCCTGTAGCTGTATTGTTATTTTTTTTTCATGGAATGACAAGACACCAGAAGTGTGCGTTTTCTCTTATGTAGTTATGACATGGACATAGAGGTGCATACTTTTTATGTCAGCACCCAGAACAGGGTGGGGGCAATGGTCAGGGATTTCTAGGACAATGTTGGTTACTTAGTGACAGATAAGCTTGGTCTATAACAAGACAAATATCTAAAGCCACAAAAAAATAAGAATATTTTCCAGAGAGTTTAGATGGCAAAATGTCAATTTGATTCATTTTTTTATTTGTGTGTATATGTGAATATATGGGGTGTGTATGTGTGTGTTATGTCTGGAGTTGTAGGAGGTTGTAAGCTGCCCATTTTGAGTGCTTGGAACTCAACACAGTTTTCTGCAAATGCAGCAAGTGTCCTTAACTAATCAGTCATTTTGCCAGCACTCCAAACTGTAAAATTTCAGACACAATATTTAATATTTTGATTTGTTAGTTTTTAAATCTGGAAAATGAGGGTATGAGCCAATAGAGGCATCATATTTATAATCAATTTAATTTAAAAAAAATGTAGGGTACAGTTTGCATCTGCTGCTCATGGACACAGAAAGTTACTAATAGCCAACATCACTCTGCCTTTCATTCTTGGCTTGGTGTTTTGTATAATCCCTTGTTGTCAGTGAGGAAGATGCTCTATTTAGAGCCTGCACTTTATATTATCTTGCATTTCATGTTTATAAACTAAAATCTGATTAAGTTATGACTTTTCTCAGATCTTCTATTATTTGTATGCTTGTCATTCACATTTATTTTTCTCTAACTTCAAAATGTTAAAATTGATTTCATTTTTTTTTAAATAATGGAAGTAAAGGCTAATTGCAAAAGTCTTTGAAGAAGATAAACAAAATGAAAACTAATATTTGAATAACATATTACCAAATTGTCATTATGTTATTGCAAAATGAGTTAAGAGTGCTACTAGCCTTTTCTATATTTCTCAACAAAGTAATGAATTAGCACAGCTGGAGGTGTCTACAGATAATGGAGGACTAAGACCACATGCTCAAGTTTACTTCTGAATTGTAACCATTGCCAAGAAGAATTCTTTCTCAATATTCCCGATTCTCCTGAATACTAATCAAATCCCAAACATCTAGTTAGGATAAATGTCCACTCAGTTCTGCTCCAGGGTTTTGCAGATGCACATGACCATCACCGATCTGCAAAACTATAGTTGAGAGTGGTCCCTCTGTTTGATGCTATATTATATTGTAAACTAAGGACTTTTCAGACAGGTGTTACCACACAAATGGTACAACTAAACTAAAAGTTACTTAAGTTTAATATAAAGAAGATATAAGGTTTTCAGTACTAAATGTTTTTGCACATTTTAAAATGCCATCACTTTAAATATACATTACCATCTCTCACCTCAGATACATAGCACTTCAAAGACAAGGAGGACTTCATGAGGACTGACAGCACTAATGAAGATTATTTAGTGTGACTGATATTATCTTAAGACACTTGCCTTCATATTCTTATTATCAATATTTTGAATAATACCAAAATTGAACTAACATGAAGATCTGACTTAACATGCGTTTTAACGTAGTCTTTTCTCACTTAAAATATCAAATTCATTTTCAAAACTTTCCCCTAAAATATGTCTTACATTATGAATTAATTGTGTTCTGGTTTCATTTTTAAAGTCTTCTTTTTCATAGAGAAGTTTCCCAAGTCTTTAAATACATTTTCAATAAAAATATTGCTAGAATTTGATTGAAAATTAAAAGGAAATTTTGATGTGCACTAATTTCTTTATTGAGATATGTTACATTTATCACAAACAACTACTTTTGCCCATTACCTTATTGGTAAGTAACATTTTGATAACTTATGAGATTTTGACAATTCAAATTTCTTTGTTAATATCAGTGCATAGTACATAAATATGAAAGACTTTTCTGACCAGACCTACTTAATCCCAGTAGGAGAACTGGCTTACTAGAACACACTCTTGGGCCAGGCTTTCTGTGGGTTTGGGGAATAAAACTGGGATCATAATGGTTCCTTGGTAAGCATTTTGTCAACTGAAATATCTCTTTAATCCCAGATAAGGTTTATAATTATTATAATCATAATTATCATCATCATCATTCTCGTCTCATATAAAACATCATCTAAGAATTTCTCTTAACTTTTGGGTGTTTTTATTATTTTTTTTAAGTACCACATTATGTTAGCTTAGCTACTGAAATTTGGAAAAACATTACCCCAAATTCCTATGGTTTTCTACTCAATCCCTTCTCAACTCTGAGCCACTTTTAATTAGAGAAAAATGTGGAAGCATTCACACCGTGAGGATGCTCAGGTATTATACAGTGAGAGCTGTCATCAATGGCATCATCATTAAGATCATAACTAGATCTTTTTGCAAACAAAAGTAGTGTAGTACCACAGTAATTAACCAGCATGATGGGCGAAGTGTCTCCATGCCTAATTAAGCTGTTCTGACACCATGTTCTTACTATATGATTACTCCCTGTTCCCCAAAACCAGCTACTTAGTGACTGGTCCAGTTCATCTTTCACCTTGAGAATTCTGTCAGAGTCAAAGTTAGCGGTGGGGAAGACAGTGGGACTGGCTGGGATTTAATATCAGGGACATGAGAGAGAAGACTGGAGCTGCTCATTCGTTATTCTTTTTACATTTTGTCTCAAACAGAACAATGAGTGAACAGTGCTTCTATGTCTCTCATCACAGACAGTTTAGGTCAAATGACCTAATGGTAGAGTAACAAAATAATCTCTTGTTTAGGAGACTCTGGGTACTGGGTTGATAGCTAACTTTTGGTTTAGAATGATTCAGATACTTTGGCTAATGCGACATCCCTAGGAAAGTAGACTCATGCTAAAAAGACATGGAATAGCTAACTTCTTAATGAGATATCCATCTTCTCCATTGCATAAGCTCACCCCTAATGTAAAAGTTTATAGGCTGCAGCCGTGTAGGGCCCCAAGTCTGCCTTTTCCTGTATAATTCAGGAAAGCAAAGCATAACCTTTTTTCCTTACTCTCACCCTGACATGCTTTCCTTAATACTCTGTGCTTCTCCATCATATCTTTGGCTCCCTATACTTTCTCTAAAGCTTTCTTCCCTGCCATATGGCTTCTGTCCACCAGATAGCTGACCTTCCTGCCAGATTAAATAGCATAACATTTTTTGCTCTTTTTCTGTTCTTGTCCTGTGGACAGCAGTTAAATAATACCTTATTAACTACTGACCTGGCTTCAGGACTTTATCTTAAATGCTAACAAAATTGTCTCTGTGCTCACATTCTTAAAGCCTTTTATTGATGAAACTAAGAACACTGAAATAAAATCCCCATTTCTCATCTATCAAAAAGAGCAGACTCAATCTCTAAACAACTTAGGTTTACCTAGGCTAAATATTGGTCTGCTTCAAATTGAGAAATGTTTAATTTTATTGTATACTTTTAGTACTTCAGTCTTAAATCTTCAGAGAAATCCACACAGATATTATTACTTGCCACTCAAAAGAAAAAAAAAAAAAAAACTGAGGGAGTCTCATGTTGCTAACTCATCTAATGTTGATAGTAAATGGCAAAGAAAGAAAGTTAAAACTTTCTAAAAGCTAGTCTTTCATTAACAAATTGTCAGCCCTTAAAACACACATGCAAAGTAGCATTATATAAACAAGCAGTTTATATATAGGAATATGTGTGTTTGTGTGTGTGCGTGTGCGTGTGTATGTGTACAGCATGTTTGAATATGTGTGTGAGTGCGTGTGTATGTGTGTGGCATGTGTGTATGTGTGTGTAAGTATGCAGCGTTTTTGTGTGTATGTATGAGTGTGTATGTGTGTGTATGTATGTATGTGTCAGTGTGCGTGTATATGTATGTGCATGTGTGTATATGTGTGTTGCATGTTTGTGTATGTGTGTGTATCTGTATGTAAAATATGTATATGAGTGTGTATGTATGTGTATGTGTGTATCCCTGTGTGTGTATGTGTTTATATGTGTGTGAATATGTATATGTGTGTGTAAGTGTTTGTGTCTGTATGTGTATATCTGTGTGTGTACGTGTGTGAGTATACGTGTGTGTGTATGTATGTGTATATGTGTGTGTGCATGCAGGAAATGACAATAAAAGAAGGAAAATTATCATGTAGGCAAATGAGGCAGGGCATATGGAAGGTCTTGGACAGAAGAAAGGAAAGGAAGCCATATTGCAATATATGTTAAGCTAAAAAAAGATAAAAAAAATTCCCCTTCTTAACCACAAGGCCAGTGTTGCCCTTTAAAGTTTATATTACTTCCATAATTGAAACTCATGGTAACATTTACTATAGAGTGTGATAAAAATCTCATCTGCCTGAACGCTTTATTTGCTACTCTTGTGATTGGCTAGTTAAACATGTTCAGTCCTTGAAATTGGATATTAAAAAACTGAATAAAAATGGGAGAGAAGGAAGAAAGGTAATCTGTAAAGTCAGGAAAGTAGAGGTAAAGAGAAGAACGTGCTCTCAAGAATATGAGCTGTTGTGAAACCCTAGGCTCCAGTCTGTGCCTGATGCCAGTAATGCGATGTAATTTAAAGTGCTCCTACTCCCATGCCACTAAGCAGGGGAAGCAGTGATGATTTCTCGTTTGTCCTTTAGTTGTTGGAAGTTAGGCATGGTTTCAGGTATTCTATGTCTCGTCATCCTGACATGGTTTAGTGAGCTTTGTCTCTGACCTAAATTCCATTCGGACTCAGAACCGTGATACAAATAATGAATGATTAATGAACATATTTTTCACAGCACTGTGCCATAAACATTAGGTCTTTGATAAAAAGCAGTCAATTTGCTATAATTAATTTTATTCTTTCCCTGTTCACAGCTCATTGAGCAGTTCACATATATGGATATTCATCTTTTCACAGACGTGTTAGAAGACTGCTTTGGGATTTGTACTTCTACATATTATGTAACATTGTATTTGGAACTGAAAAGAACTAATGGAACCGAATTTTTTTTTTTTTCTTATTGAGAGCTCCTCTTAAGAGTGGTACACATTTGCCATAGTTATGGGCTCGCTAAAATAAATGAGCTGCAGGGCGCTCCCTCTCACCATACCTAAATTTGAATCCCAAAAGGAAATTTTTAGTTGTTCATGTTTCTTCTCAAATGAGAATTGAAAAGCACATAATGTCTGGGAAAGGACTCAGAACAAGAAAGTTTTCCTTTACTATTTATGCTTCTGTGTTAGTGGGAATATTTGCATCTGATGTCATCACACCTGCCACCAGCTAATTGGCTGGTTCTGAGCAGAAGAATGCCTTGTTTGTGCTCTGTATTCAGCATGCATGTGCTTAAAATTTATTTTAAAAGAAAAATGGAATTTTCAAGTTAACTGCTATGTAGAAAGAATGTATTTGGAGAAAGTTACAAAATAGATTCAATTTTAGGGGGCTCAGAGAATAACACGAAATTGTATATTCAAGTCCAAACAAGGAATAGTGTTTGCAGTAGAGGCCTAACTGCTCACTTACAAACAAAAATATCTCTCTGCTCATATTTTCAAGGGACAGAAGCCCAGCAGCCTACCAGCCATAATGAGAACAGATATACTTCTCCCTGAACTTAGAGAGCTGGCTGCTTTTCTATTGTGTCTCCTGAGAGTCCCTGGAGGCACTTTATCCCCCTCTGCCTCCTCCTCCATCTTCTGGCACTTTGCCTCATCTTCTGAATCCAGCAAAAAAAAGCAGAACTGACTTTCTCCCAAGAAATATTTGTCCTGTTGGCAGGTAAATACAACAAATGAGTCCAGGGTCAGGGTCATCATTACAAAAACCTTTCTTTATTATTTTATATTATGCTTTTTGTGAGTATTTGGGGTGGATATGTATGGGATTAAACAGAAAAAACAAAAACAAAAACAAAACACTGCATTTGAATCCTCGATAATCGCATAATCCTGCCTCTTAGCGGACAAGAAATACTTATTTAAAGCAAATTTTTAACTTGAATGTTGACCCTTACAACACAAAGCAGTCCCCCTTTAAAAAGAAATTCCATCAACAATTGAAGGAATTACTTAATTTTCTATGTAAGGATAAAAGTCAGAAGAAGCTAATGAAATTGAAGAACTAGAAATCATAAAAAGGAAGATAAATGAGTGATGTCTTCTTAGTTCCATGGGTAGAATCCATATGTGTACTTTAACTCCCCTTTTTGGGAGAGAAGTACCCAAGAATCAACTAAGCATGGCTCATATGGCCTCACAGAGACCGAATCAGCAATCACCGAGTGTGTTTGAGTCTACACTATGTCCTTCGCATGCATGCTGTGGTTATTTATTTTAGGGTGTTTGTGGGATTCAACCGTGGCAGTAGGGGTGTCTCTGAATCTTTTGCCCGCTCTTAGAACACTTTTTCTTCAACTGAGTTGCCTCATCCAGCCTTGATATGAGAGTCTGTATCTAGTCTTACTGCATATTTTTATGCCTTATTCACTTGACATCACCGCTTTTCTCTGAAGGAAGACAGAGGAGCAGTGGGAGGCAGGGCAGATCTCAAGGAGTAGAAAGAGAGGAAGGTACCATTGGGATTTATTCTATGAGTGAGGATTAAATTAAGATAATAATAATAATAAAAGAGAAACATTCTGTGAGGCAACCCAAACAAACAAACCACCACAACAAAACAAACATAAAACATACCTACTGTGGAATAATTCATAGCCAAGCATATGTATTCAGTACTGCTATCTCAGAGAACTTGTTTTATTGGTAATGAGAATAACATCAGATGCTTAAGCCCCAAATGCTGAAGACTTCAACTTTGTATCCAGATACATAGCGAGAAGTATGGCATCACTAGAGAAGATCTGTTGTTACTGCTTATGTTTCCAGTGAGTCTGGCTGGTCTAGGCCTCACAGTCCTGGTCGCTCTTCTTATGATGGTTGCACAAGTACATCATAATATATCCTGTCCAACACAAATAAACTCGAGATATTCCATAACCAAAAATCTGAAAATCTCTCATTTTATTGTTCTCCTCTTGAAATGACAGTAAGTGAGATTTTGTGAATCTCTATAAATTCATAAAATTTCAATGTAAGCATGATTTTAGATAGGCAAGAATTATCTGGCTTATTCATTAATATATTTCAATAAAAATTACTGATTAGTCACTTAAAATGTATTTGTATTTTATATATACAGCTAATGATTGTGTGTCATTTTAAAAATCATTGTCTAATTAATGATGGAATATTATGCTGGCATTACAATATTTAAAAACATTTCATTGCTGTAGAATAAGCTATTTGGCATAACAATTTATAAATAAAAGCACAACAATGGCATATTCAGTGTACTGTGCCACTAAGAGATTCAAACCTGTATTTCAAACTATACACAGCAAAAAAAAAAAAAAAAGATCCTAATAATACCCCCAAATGAGGAAGTTTTTTATAAGCATTATTTTCTTTGAATAATAGACTTTTTAGACTTTGAATGATACATTCATACTATTACAACTCAACAATGATTACATATCATGATGAATAAGTAAGAAATAAAGTATGTCGGATAGATGTATTTCCTTGAGTTTTAAATCCACAGTGCATGAATGTAATATGTCTCCTGCACTGCCAACTTTTTGTTACAAAGTCCTCTATGAGGCTGAGGGGATGTCTAAGCCTTTAGAAGCACTAGATGTTCTTGTAGAAGGTCCATGTCAGTTCCAGACACCTATATCTGATGGCTCCCAGTTGCCTATAACTCCATTTCAGAGTGTCATTCAGGCTCTCTCACTTTCCATCATGAACATTTTTGTAAGATACAGAAATCTTTTTGCCTTGCTGTTAAAATCAGAAGTGAGTAAATAAAGATCATTTTCTTCCCAGGAGACTCAATCTAGAATCTCCACAAGACGCTTTCTGGACATAGAAGAACAGCGATGAGCTTATACAAAAGAAATCGTGTACTCTATACCAGTAATAAAGAATGAAACCAAAGCAAGAATTTGGAAGCAGCTGTCTTAACTTATCTGCTTTTCTCCTGTAGAAAAATTGACTTCTCCTGAATCCTTTATCTAAACCATTTCCTTAAGATATAAAACTATTTATTTATTATCTTTATAAAATGCAATATATGTTTTATTAGTTGAATTTATTCTTGGAAGTATTTTTTTTTCATAAACGTCTCTACTTCCATGCCAACTTTCATATATTTCTCCTTCCTACAAATTTCTCTCACACATACATTTATATCTCTTGTTCTGTGACCCACTAAAGTTAAGTGGGGTCATTTAAGTGACTGTCGAGTTTTGAATTATCTGCTGGAATATGGTGGGCTCTATGTACAACTGAACACGGTGATTCTTCTTCCACAACACACCATCAATAGCCAGGAGATGAGAGGCAAAGGGCAGAGCCCACGAAGCCTTCTCCTCTATTGATTATTGATAAAGACAGTTACTACATGGATTCAGTGCAGATAAAAATATCTATGATATAGTCAGGGATTGTCTGGAGTCTAAAGAGTGACTTCACACAGTTCTTCACTTCTTTTGCCATCACTTATATCTTGCATCATATCTTCCACCGTGTTCTCTGAACATTAGAGGGGTGATATAAATGTCTTCTTTCATACTTAGCTCATACTTATTAGAGAAAACGTTGAGTTTATTGAATTCAGTTAACCTCATAAAGTCTAAATTAAAACACATAGTTATGCATAAATTTGAAGCTGCATTTTTACATTTTTTATCTATATTTGAAGGAAGCAAGGTTTCCAAGAACCACCTTAAGATCTGCATCACCCACAGCTCTTTGGTGACATGATCGTGTTGGATTTCTGAAAAAGGAGAGACTGGAGAGTTGACCCAGTGATTAAGAACATCTATAACTTTTAGAAGATTGAACTTAAACTCTCAGCACCCACATTCGGTGGCTTCCACGAGGACTTTAACACACATAGTACACATACACACACATATATATGCATAAATAAAAGTGAATACATATTTTTAAAGGAACTGAGGTAATTACAAATTTATACTAATGACTAAGGCTCCTTTTTAAATATATGATTCAGAAGAAGATAGACATGTGTGATTTATTGAGTTCTGAAGTTTCATAAGCTTCATTTGTAGAAACAGAGGTGAGTTCCACTCTACCATCTCAGTGGTAAGACATATGTGTATATATATATACATATATATATATGTATATATATACACACACATACATATTCATATATGATGAGAAGCTAGAAGGATAGCAAAAGTTAAGCTTTACCTCAAGACATTACTTAATAAATTTTACACTTGCTTCATATTTCATATACATATACATACATATGTATATGTGTGTGTGTATATATATAATGAGATTCTTATTCCACTCCAGGGGAACTCAATTCTGCTAGTGAAAAGTGTCAGGAGGTGTGTTCAGAATTTTACAGATCCAGGCCCTTTAACCTCCTCTGAGTCCTTAGCACCACCCACCCTTTCCATTCTTTCTTTACACTCCCGCTTCCTCATTCTGACAGTTGATATCCATCAGTTTCCCTGATGCTCCAATCTCTGCACTCAACTATCTCTGTCTCTCCTTCCATATCATGACTGACTTGAAGGCTGTGACTGCTTGACTTGGGTCTTCCCCTAATTTTCTAGCCCTTTATTAAAATCTTTCTTTCTTTTTCTCATTTGACAATAACTTTATTCTTTCTTTAAGGCAGCTCATTTTTGCATTGTTTGAGTGTCTCCCCTGACTCTCCTGTCTCGAGCTTTATGATCTGATAGCATCAACCTTCCTTACTTCACACATCTTTAACATGTCCTTAACTGTTAACTCTTCCCCCCTCAGCCCTACCTTTAATAGTCTAATAACTCTCTCTTGCTACGTTCTTACTTACTGATGAAGTAATGATGATAAAACTTTTCATGCTAAGAGGTTTTATCAGTAACCTTAACAAAAATATGATTATTAATTATTCCGTATAGCATTGTGGACTAAGGTACACAACTTATCCATGAAAAGGTATGTACATTATAACCACAGGACATGAAGCATGGGCTTTAGTGTCAGCATTCAGTTTTCAGGATACTCTATTTCTCAGTGGTGACATAAGTGGCCAATAAGATAAAAGGGCTTTACATCATAACCAAAGAACCACCCAAGCTTAGGAAATCCCTGATAGTAATATGACCTGTTTACAAGCTTTGCACCCTGTGTAGCCATTGTCTTTATCATTCCAATAGACTTCAAGCCTACCCTCTGTTTTTAAAGGGATAAGCATCTTCCAAGCTATTAATTTGTCACACACACATATACTGAAGAGCTTGAACAAAGGCTTCCAAGAAAGATAAAATAACAAAAAAGTTTTTTATTAGACTGACTTTTGTTTGTTTCATATTATATCATTTAAAATTATTATATTTGTACATTTATTCACTTAGTTTTTTGGGTTTTTCATGCCTCTGCATGCCCACTGAGTTTAGAGCAATTGTATGAAGTAAGTTCTCTCCTGCCATGCTGGTCCTGGGAATTAAAATGGGGACTGTCAAAAACAAGGGACAAGATTTTTATTTTTGTTTTTCTTGGATTTTTGTTTGTTTGTTTGTTTATCCTTTCTTTTTAATTTAATGAGCCATATCACCAGGCAAATTAATGTTTTTGAGTATATTGAGCACTGTGGAAATGGCCAAATGAACAAAATGCCTATTTCACCAGCATGCAGGCCTGAGCTCAGACTTCCAGCACTCAGGTCAAAAGCTAGGTGTGGTGGTTTGTGACTGTCAGCCCAATATTATAGTGATAGAGCAGAGAGACAGAGAGAAGCGGATCCTGGAGGCTCGTAGGATAGCCTCCCTGGCACACACTGATCTGCAGGTTCAATGAACACACTGTCTGAAGAAAATAAGGTAGAGAGCCATAGAGGAAGGCACCAGACATTGACATCTGACTTCTTCACATGCATGTATAAGCATACATGAATGCACATGCACACTCAAACTTAAATGCTCCCCACACTTTGTTGTCTGTATGGTAGACATTTTGTTGCGTGATGAACATAATCTCAGACTCAAAGAACCCAATCGAATTCTTAATAGACACAATGAATCTTGCACCACATTGCAGAAATAATGGTGAGGTTTTTTTTAAAGCCCTTAATTACAAATCATAAATCATACCTAGTCATTTCATTATAAAGTGCTGCAAGGTTTCTAAGCATTGAGGTCTGAAAAACACCACACATATATTAATATTGATTCAATAAAGAAGAATAAATTGTGAATAACATTTGAGTATTAGCAATGTTTTCCTGCTCTGCAAGACATACAGATGGATACTGAGATGAACCTCAACAGCAGTTGCTTGGAGCCTCCATTTCATTTTGAGACAATGGTGGGTATCACATTATATCAAGTAACTCCACATACTGGGTCTTTTGAGGTAGGCATAAGAAAACACACTGTGCCAAGTTTAGCTATTGTGAGTTCAGAGTTCAGGAGAAAATTCAATTCTTCTGGAAATGAGTGCAATGGAACAGCTGGTCAAACACAATTTACTCGCTCACTGCAATGAGCTTAATGATTTCTGGGGAAGCAGAGAAGAGCTTACTAAAAAGGGTCATAAAGAATATCAACCAGATTTAAGACACTTTTGGTTTAAAAGGGCATCAGCCCATAGACTGTATTGCAACCTTTTCCAATTCAGAAAATAAACCATTCATCCACTTAGATGAATAAAAATATATAATACAAATTCACCAAATCTACAAAGACAGAAATAAGTATTATAATGATTCCGTTAAAAGATTTTTTTTTTAGTTGTTTACAGCTTATAGCTAAACTCTTTAAAAATCAAACAAACAAAACCTTTCATTAATAAATAGTAAGAGAAATAAAAAGGGCTGGATTCTTAGGCCAGAGGTTAAGAGCATTTGTGGCTTTGGTAAAGGACTCGGGTTTGATTCCAGTAACAGCATTAGGAAGCTCACTACCATGGATAAATCTGCATCATATGGTTGATTTCCTCTTTAGGCTTCTTCCGGCCATGGAAACTATGTGACAGACACAGACACATTAATACATGGATTAAAAAAAGGAACTTTTAAAATATATTGTAATGAAGTAATCACAGAAGCAGTGACAAATTTGCACTGCATGATAGAAAAGATAACTTTTGTCTATAATAAAAGTCTTTTAAGAATTTTTTTTTTAAAAAATTGTTTAAAATGCTGTTGGCTTCCACACTGAAATTATAAAGTTAGTCTATAATAAATTGAATGCTGTGTTTGGAGGTATATTGGAATAATGTCACATTTCTCTTTTCATTCACTTTATTTTATGCACCAAATTCATAAGAGGTTATTAAATAGCAAGAGTGTGCCCAGGAATCTGGCACTCATTATCCCACCGATACAATATGGAAACTGTATATCAAAGCCAAAAGACCTGATATCAGTAGCATAAATAAACAATAAACATAAGTTTAATTTATCACTGTTTCATCCATTTCCTTTGATTAAAAAAATATTTGTTTATTTGTATGAATGTTTTGCACAAAGTCATGTATATACCCCATGTGTATTAATTGCCTGAGAGGACCGGAGAGGGCATCATGTCCGCATGTACTGTGGTTATTAATGATGTGAGCAGTCATGCAGCTGCTAGGAAGTGAAACAAGGTCTTCTTCAAGGGAAGTGTTTTAACTACTGAGGAGTCTTTACATCCCTGTTTTCTTTTATTTTTAGTTATTTCAAGAAAAATAGCTTATAGAAGATACTGATAAAGCAATATTGGAGTAGGAAAAATGGAGGGTGTCTACTTCTGGGATAGATTTATGTAATTTCTGTCCTGTTGACAGTGATAAAAACCCAGGCCATTCAAAGATGGAGAAAACCCTGTTTAACACAAGAAAATCTACTTAAAACACCCGTTAAAATTCATAAAACTGGTCAGAAAGGATTTAGTGTCCATTGGCTGACACCTGAAGCTAGAGGACAAGTGGATACTCATATTTAGTTTATCCATAGTTGAATAGTAATTGTTAAAATTGATACCCACAGTTGATGAGTAATTGACGAGTAAAGATACAATTAAAAACAAAAAAAGGTTTGATGTGGGAATGCCTTTCTGTATGCTGTGAATATCAATCTTTAAATAAAGGAGCTGTTTTGAGCCATGACAGGAACCATTGAAGAAGTAGGAGGAGAAATCAGAGCATAGGTAGAAGAAGCAGGGTGGAGTCAGGCAGATCGAGCCAGCAGCCCAAGGAGCAACATGTAAGAAACACAGGTGAGCCACGGGCCACGTGGCAGACAGATTAATTGAAATGGGTTGATTTAAGATGTAAGAGCTAGCTAGCAATGTGCCTGAGCCATAGGCCAAACAGCATAAAGTTAATATAAGCGTCTGAGTCTTTTCTGGGGGGCTGAGCAGCAGCGGCAGGCAGCTGGCGCGCAGGTCTGTGGGTCTGGGCCTCTGGCCGCCTGGGACCAAGAAACCCCACTACAACAAAGGTTAGATCTTATAAAAGGCACAGGAGGACCTGAAAGGTGTCTCACCAGACAAGGTGCTTGTTTGGACCACAGTGAGCTGGATTTGATTTGGTACCAAGAATCCAGATGGTAAAGAAAATAATGACTGTTTCAGGTTTTTCTCCCACACTCATATATATACCCTGGTTTTCACACACCCACATACATGTGCCAGCACACAAAATAAATAAAAATAATGTAATCATGCTTTCAAAGGGGTAAAAAAAGATGTGAGACATGAAGCAATAGCAGACAAAAGAAGAAGAGAGATGATATGTTTGAGGTCTGTAATACAGTGTAAAATGGGAAAATATAAAGAATTCATGGCAGGTGGAAATAAATACACTGAGAGTAGAATGACCAAAACAAGTGTTAACAGGGGTGAACCCTCTCCTGTTGACTTACCAAGGAAATAATGAAAAGGTTTGTAATTGTCCAAACTGATCACTCCTTCTTTATACTTTCCATTTAGACAAATGACCATTTTCACAAACATACTATTTTCCTTAATAAAATTAGATTTGGGGTCTGAAAATATAGCTTGTACTTGTAAGTCAGCTTGCCAAAGGAGCCACGGGATCCATGGTGGTGGCTCAGGAGTTCCAGATGATCTGACCTTTCCTCTGTCTTCTGTGAGTCTGTGCTTGCCTCCTCCTATTTTTGTTTAAGTATGACTAATACCAATATCTTTGAACAGGCTGTTATATTTTCACCTGATAGTAATTCCAGAATGTAGACTAAGAGCCTATTTGCATATGAAGTAATCAACATATGCTCCAGGCTCAATTGGGCATTGCAGAGGGATTTGCTCCAATGGCTGTTGGCATTTATTGAAATCAGTCTTAATTGACTTTATAATTGTTGGCTAGAGGCCATCTGGTGTTTGTCTATACCATGACTACAGATGTAATCTTAAACATTCTATTGCACCATCACTTTATCTTCTTGTAAATGCTAAATTCCAAAAGTCATCTTGAAATAAAAACTTTCTACCCTACTTTTAAGGAATGGAAGGAAAACGTTATTTCTGGGGTTCTTTTTTATTTTATCATTGAAGCTCTGATTTCTAAAAGAGCATCCTGAGGGAGACTCGCAGATGTACCATAAATCTCCCTGAACATCTCTACATTTCTCATAGTCTCATCATTTTCCATTCTCCTCTGAGCCTAAACCTTTCAGTTTGCAAAATATCACAGGCTATTCATTCGGTCTTTGATTCTGTTCAGATTGGGTTCTGATTGCTTAAGGTACTTTCTTTTTATTCTGTGTTAGTTCTACCACCCATTGAGAGAGTAAATATTGCAAATTCAGATTATCACTTTGGGAAACATTTTATACTAATTAACTATTTTTTCCAAGACCACAACATGTGTTCCCTCTTATTTCATTTATATAATTAATCAACTATTTTGCAACAGAGTCTCTGGTCGTAGAACATCTCATGTATCGTAGGATATCCTTTAACTCCTAATTTCATGTCTGCACCTACTGGGGGTTGGAGTTAGGACTTACATCACCTCTTCTGGTTTTAAGTCGTATTGTGATTAATCCCAGGATATTATGAATATTGGACACTGGGCAAGTATTTTTTATCATCATAAGCTACACCTTTAATCTTTCTATTTTTATGGATTTTTGAAATATAAATATGTACATGTTTACTTATAGAGTTGATGAGCTGGTGTGATATATAAATCTATGAAACTATTATCAAAATGAAAGTCATAAACCTGCTTACATCAGGGCCTGGGGAGATAGCTCCATGTTTTATACTTGTTGTATGAGTCTGAGGACAAGAGCCGATATCCCTAAACACCTTAATAAAGTCTAGGGGTACATGGAAGGATAACAGTAATACCAATCTTGGAAGGCCCAAGAAAGGGTTTTCCTGAAAAAGTTGGCTAAAAATACTATCCATATATTTATTTCTGGGTATTCTTGACAGACCCTGCCTCAGTGAATAACGTAGAATAGTGATCCATGAAGATCATCCATATGCACATCCCCATATTCTTGTGCCCCCATACATATAAACATGTATTTGCATGCACATGCATTAAACATAAACACACGATAATATAACATAAGATAAACAGTTTCTTGTATACAATTTATTGTTTTACATTATAATGGAAATGTTTAACATGTTGTACATCCTTCTGAAATTAAAAATGGTAGTGCTAACTACATGCACACTGTTGTACAGTAGATCTCTGCAACAGTAGCTTGTCTTACTGAAACTTTACACCTGTGAGGTCAACTTTCTGCAGCTCTCTGCAGTTCTTATTAATTCTGAGTTTTCAATGCATTTGACTTGTATAAGTAGCTCAAATAAACGTACTCATGGGAAGAGCATTCTTTGTTACTGGGTACAGTTTTCGTTAAAAAATGAATTTAAGGTGCTGGAGAGTGCTTAAGAGTACTTGCTGCTCTCCCAGAGGAACTTCCAACTTCCAACAACCAAAATTATTTTTAACTCCATTTCCAGAGGATACCATACCCTAGTCTGACCTCTGAGGGCACTGCACACATGAGCTGCACAGATATACATGCAGACAGAACACCCATACAGATCAAGTCAGCCTTAGAAAAAGAAAAAAATATAAAAATCAATAATATTCTTTACAATTATATTCATCTTTCTCTCAAAGGAAATGATGACAGGAAGATCTTTTCTAGAAAGAACGGTCAGCTGGACATATGATCTCATAATGGTTGTGTCAATGTATACAAACCGGTACAGGGTTTGGGCATACACTCTACTTCTCCCTTGTATATAATGACAATTGTTAGTTTCTGGTCTGTTAAGACACTTTAATCTGATACTGTAGCACCTTATAAACTACCCTTTCTTCAGTGTGATCTTACAGATCAAAGAATGGTTGGGCAGCAAAAACTGGTCTTGAAGTATCAAAATAAAAGCAAAACTGTATAAATAAGGAAGTGGGGTTGAATTGAGGAAAACTTTGCAGGAGGATAAGGTCAAACTATGTTGTATGAAACTGTCAAACATCTTAAGTAAAAATGATACTTTTACCCTTAGGGTGGAAATGTGCCATGTTCTGAATGAGTAATAAAAATTTTAGGAGGTAGTAGACACAATTAAACTGAGAAACAAAGGGCAGACAGTGCTAAAGAGAACATTATATATTCAGTAAAATTGGCGAAATCTTGGCCGTCCCTCTTATTTTCACACTAGTTGTAGCCACTTCTCTAGATCACGGCCAGTTTTCTAGAGTGGAAACATTGGAGGAGACAGCTTGCATTACCATCTGTGCCCGGTGTCCATACATACTGTGACCTTGAACATCAGACTCTGCATCTAGCTGACTTTCCTGTATGTGGGAACTCATAGCTATCACTGTCTAAAGGGGACAGAAAGCTAAAGCCAGGGAAATCACTGGAAAACAGCTGTGTGCTTAGGATGTGCTCATCGAATCTGGAAGTGTTACCAACCATACTTCATTGCAAACTTTCTGCGGAGTCAGACCAACCTTAGAAACTTACAATATGATTGAAATTGCAAATTTTCTTTCCTCTCTCCTTTTCCATGTCTTTTCTCTTTTTCTACTTCTTTCTCATTCAATCTCTTTAAATTAAAAACCAAAGAGATATTATGAACTTAATGAACATTGTAAAATACAGTCATGGATTGAATCTGGCCTGGAGGCTAATGTATTGTGGTCCTTCACACATGTTCCTGTTGTCATTACAGGCTCTCGGGCTTTTTTAGGTTTCAAAAGTATTTTGTATAAAAGCAAATCTTACCTTAAATATGGTACCTTGAATTTTTCTTTTAATGGGAATTGCCTCTTATAAAAATATTTAAATAACCTTTTGATATTGGAATAGCTTCATGAAGAGAGTGGCTGTGTAATTCTTCTAAAATTACCTTTAGTGAATGCAATTGCCCAATGGCAACAGTCGCTACTACAATGCTGTCATGGGCACACCTTTGCTTTACTCTGATCTTCCTGGCATTTTCTCATTCGGGGAAGAAATCTTCAAGGCCAGCAATACTGAAACGATTTTGAAATCATCTCAGCCTCTCCTGGTCTAGGACAGTTTCTCAGCTTGTCTGTGAATCTGATGACAGCTTTTGAGAATAGGTCTTTTTTTTTTATGTACTTAATTTGATCTCTACCATATTTTTTTCTTGTGATTACCCGGGGTTATAGGCTCTATGAAAGAAGAATACAGCAACAAGATGCAGTTTCTCTGATTTCTTAGCTGTTGTCCGAAAACTTGCTATCAACAAGATTGATTGCTGATGATGACAGCCTTGTGCACCAGGCTGAGATGGGATGTGTGTGATCTCCATTGGAAAGCTACTTTTGACTTCTTCTAATGTCTACAATCTAAAAGCAAATCATTTCATACATCTAATACCGAAGAATGGAAGAATCAAGCACTTCGTTCTGGAAATTGGCAGATCACCTATAGGAAATTTTTTGTAGTTTTTCTGTTTGTTTTTTTTTTTTAAATGTGGGAACTCTCTCTCTTTCTCTCTCTCTTCTTTTTCCTCTGCCTTTTCTCTTTCTCACCCCGTCTTTCTCTTTCCCATTTATTTTACTAATATTTGTATGAGGACAGACTCACTTGTTTTATAAATCACAATCGGAGAGAACAGACAGCGTATTTTTCTGTTCACTAGACTGCCCATATCTATTCAGCTTGGACCATTCTTTCAGGTTGGCTACTATTTGCATGTACAGGTCCATAAAGATGACTCCAGATCTCTTTGGAGCACACTTTCTGGAACTTCAAGATACTCCAGACTAATTTTTGGAATGGCTTTCTTCAGCTGTTCAAGAAACTTTGATTTTTCTTCTTAGAAAAGACAATAGAAATCCATATCTAGGCACTACACAACCATTTCTAAAACTGAAAACTTTTCTTTTTGCTCATAATATACAATATTGCTATTGATTTTATATTAAATTTGTATATAACATGCTATACACTGGTATTTTATAGGCAATTATTGACTATGTTGTTTATTTTTTAATTCATTTATTTTTACATCCTGACATCCTTCCTCCTCTTTCTTAAGTCCCTCCCCCATCGCCTTTTTGCCCCCCAATCCACTCTATATCTGTTCAGAAAAGGGTAGCCCCCATAGATATCAACAAGACATGGTATATCAAGTTGTGGTAAGACTAAGCACCTCCTCTTGTACAGATAAGGACGACAATTTTCACAATTCTAATTCTTTCTTAGGGTTGTCATGATTTGTGAACCTCTTTTTTAGGACAGGCTCTTAAGAAAAAAAATTAGTAATGCTTTTGTTTATCTGACTTAAATTGTATGCTTTCTGTTACTTAGGATATTTATGGAAATTGATTTAAAGTTATACTTAAAAGAAGCAATATACCCACCAATTTTTGTATTGGGACTAGTTCTGTTACAATGTAAATAATTGTCCTTCCTACTGTTTTAATAAAAATTTGATTGGCCAGAAGGAAGACCAGAGGTTTGGGTGGGGTTAGCAGACTAAGAAAACTGGGAACAGGAAAAGCAGGGGAGAGACACAAGGAGAGACACCAGTGGGGAGAGACACCAGCAGACCCAGAGGAAAAAAGTTGAAATGCTGCTCTGAGAAAAGATACCAAGCCACATGGTAAACAGATTAATGAAAACAGGTTAAGATGATAGAAGTAGCTAGCAATATATAAGCATGTAATTAATATAAGTATTTGTGTGATTATTTGGGGCTAAGATGTATCAGGGCTGAGAGTGAGTCTGAACCACAGACTAGACCAAAAAAGTCAGCATATAAACTTCATATTAATAATTGTCATATTGAAATTTAGATATTATAGAGAAATTCTTTTCTTAAAGCTCCAGAGAAGAGCAGAGTATCTTTTTAATTACTTCATTTAGTTATAAGAAAAACATACATGGATAGTTGTTTACTAAAACAAAGTATGTCAATCACAGTCATCTGAGGCAAAAAGAAATGTAGTAGTAAATTTCTGGTCTGTCTGGCCTGTGTTCCAGACCTGCAGATCCACAGACCTATAGACCTGCAGATCCACAGACTCGCAGTCCCACAGAAACACACAGGCACTTTTATTAATTTTATGCTGCTAAGTCTATGGCTCTGGCATATTGTTAGCTAGCTCTTGTTCTTAAACTAACCCATGATTCTTGTCCTATCCAGCCATATGGCTTGGTATCTTTCTCAGAGCAGCATAATTGTCCTCTGCATCTGCTGGCTTCTCTGGAGTCTCTGTTCTGCTCTTCTTGTTCCCAGAGTTTTCTTGATCTGGTAGCCCTGCTAAACTTCCTGTCTGCTTCTAGCCAATCAGCGTTTTTATTAAACCGGTAGATGGGACAGTTATTTATAACGGAACAGAAAACAATCCCACTACAGAGAAAGTGCCTGTTCTTTTCATATGTTATGTTATGTTAACATGTTAGTTTGTGAGTATTCTCCAGAAATGTTTAACTTTTATGCATTTTTAATTTTTAAAATTACAATTTAATTACAAACTTCCTCCTCTCTCCTTCCCCTAAATATATCCCTACTCACTTTCCTTTAAATTCATAGCCTATCTTTAAAATTTTAATTTAACCTTTGAACATTTTACATATAATTTAATTTAATGCCATTTTATCAAGTGTGCAGATCCTTAAAGTTATTTGGTTTTAAACCTAAATATAGTAATTTAGGTTATACTAAAGAGAATATGAACTGCTTTCACACTCATGGATTCATAATTATTGGCAATGTCTCTTTATTCTTAGAAAGTATCCTATAGAAGCTGGAGAAGAACATCAGAACTTAAGAGTTAAGAGCACCTATATTTTTAGAGGACCTGAGTTCAGTTCCCAAGACCCACATGGGGCTCAAAGCCTCCGATAACTCTTTCTTTATGAGAACTGACTCCCTAATCTTGGATTCCTTGGGCATTGCATCTAAAATGTATGTGCATCCATATAGGCACACACACATGTCTAACAATTTTAACGGCTTTAAAAATTATTCATACGGAGAAGGTTGTACTTATGTATTTAGGATATATATGCACACACAAATTCATGAAAATGCACATACATATGCACTAACATTTAATATAAAAAGGTTATGAACTTGAAAAAGAGCAAGGACACAGGGCAAGAGCATTTGAAGGTAGGAAAGAGGGGGAGATGGTGTAATTATAATCTCAAATTTTTCAAAATAGTTTTAAAAACATCCCATAAACAATTTAATTTTATTATTTGCTTTTTTTATGTGTGTTTGTCTGGTATTTACACTGGCTTACATGCTGGGCCTCCTGTGGCACTCATATGATGTCCTGCCATTTATTTTGCTTTTGATTTCCAGTTGTCTCCTTCCCTGCATCCTGAGCTGAACCTCAGTTTTATGTAGCATTTTCTTTTTGGGGACAATTTCTTTGCTTATAATTGTTTTATTCTCCTGCGTTTGTAAATCTTCGTTTATTTTTCTTCTTGAAACATATCAGTGTAATAGGCCTGCAGAATAAGTCCTCTGACTAATTTCTATCTTGTTTTCTGTTTTATCATTTTGTTATATGGCCGTTTTTCTGAGCTCCCAAACTCACAGTGACAGTTACATTTCTCAACAAATGAAAATAGGATTTTAGTTTTATATGATCTTTATTGATATTGAGAAGTTGTCTGGATCTTATTAATCTTAGTTGATCTGTTTTCTGCATGTGGCTCTTTAAAACTTTTCTAGTGTTTGGTAATCTATAATTTTATAAAGATACATTTGTTTCTAGCATCCATACATATAAAGGAAATTTGCATCTCATATTTCTTTAAGTAATGCTTATTAAATCAGTAGTCTACAAAGTCATAATTCTTAACGATGATCTACAGTATCATGCACATCACTGTTGCATGAATCCTAATTGGTCTTATAATAAAAGATCCAGGGACAGATATTGGAGGAAATCTGGAATATCAGAGAGACAGAGGGCCAAGCGATAGCTACTTTTCACCTTGCCAAGCTATTAGGCCAAAAGTAGTAAATCCTGTCCCCAGGAATCCTCATACTGAATATGGGAAGCAAATAAGGTGAAGAGGAAGGGAAGCACAGGGGGTGAACTCCTGTCCCTTCCTGCCTTATACTCTTTTCTCTGCACAGCCATATCACTTCCTGTTTCAACCTTCCTAGTGCTGGGATTCAAGGTTATCTTCTGAAGTGCCAGGATTAGAGGTGTAAATCACCACTGCCTGTCTCTGTTTGGCCCTGAACTCAGAGATCCAGACAATTCTCTGCCTTTGCTTCTGGAATGATGGGATTGAAGTTTTGTTTTACCCCTTCCTGACCTCTAAGGCTAACTCTGTGGCTAGCTCTGCCCTCTGATCTTCAGGAAATCTTTATTTGATACACAATATATCACCATACATCACTTAATTTATGACTCATAAAACAACGTAATACTATATAACAAGAGATTTCTGCAGGGGACTCTTTCATCATTCTTAAACACATCTTATATATTCAGTTTTCAAATACTTCTATTGCTTTCTTTTCCTTAATACATTTTAATGTTGGGGACTTTTCATTTCATGCGAAAGCCACAGGCATGGTTCAGGAGAGACCTGTTAGCTATACAACCCTTGATGGCACTTTGGTCAGGAAAAAACCCAAAGTTTTATTAAGGCGTGCTATTTGCTTCAGAGCCTCCCCATTCCATTCCTGACTTTCTCAGTTCATACAAGGATATCAGATGAAGGAGATGATATACATAACAAACTGACTATTGAAAATTATACATAGTTTATATTTTATAAACTAAGATAAGATGACCCAGAGAACTAAGCTTCCCTCTATTTATCTAACAAAACATTTTCAGATTGGATTTTGTACATTTCAGAGTTTCATTCCCTCCACTGCACAGATTTTAAATGTACATGTGTTAACTCATTCAAGGCACACAGGACTTCAATGTTTTCTTCTTCTGGGTAATTAAAAGAAGACCTGGAGGTGTGTCAACAATTTAAGTTCAGAAAGGCTTTTAACTCTTACAGCTTATACTCTAGAGATTCTCTTAGTTTCTTTAGAAAAATACTCCTGATAAATATGTTTTGTTAAGTTTAAAGAGACTTAGGTGTAAGCTTGCACATGAGAGCCATCATGATAAGCTTTAATGATGCTGTTTAATTGCCATAGCGCTGAATGTAAAGGAACAGGGAAAACATGCTTGAATAAATAAGATATGCATGAGGATATGTCAGGAAGGCAGACATAAATAAGAACTTGCCATATATACATTGTAACTCAGAAAACACAAAGTATTTATTTAAAGAGATTACAACAATAAAACCCACAATGTGTAGGTTTAGAATGAGAGAGCTTGCCTTGAAAAGGGTTAGCATGAACACCAATGTCAGTACTTGCTGTGAGATATCATCCAAGGTATCCAAGATATCATCAAATACCTTGCCTTTCAGACTTCTTTAAAATACTGAACATATTTAATTGCTAGAGAAGTTAAGTAAGAAATAATCAAAGTCAACATGTGCTAGAAATATCTGCACATACATGCTTATTTCAGGATTATTTGAGATAGCCACATCCATAGTCTAATGTGCAATGTAAATGTCATGTGTGTCCAGGCAGTAGGGTACTATCTGAAGAATCCAACCATATTGGTAGCAGAATGAGGAAGACCATGTAACTTAAGTATGGAATCTACAATAGAAGACAAACAGGAAAGCAGAAAAGTATCTTAGATGAGATAAAGGGGACCAGGGAAAATGAGAAAAGGTAAGTAAAAGAGGGTAGTGGGAGGGGGAAGGTGAAGGAATCACACTCAGACAAGAAAATATGCTAAAAACACATATGAAAATTAAAATAAAATTTGACGTAATATCCAGTGATGTGGAAATGCCTTTCTGTATGCTGTGAGTATCAATCTTTAAATAAAGGAGCTGTTTTGGGCCATGACAGGCACCATAGAAGAAGTAAGAGGAAGAATCAGAATAAGTAGGAAAGGAAGGGCGGAGTCAGAAGCAGATTGAGCTGAAGCCGCCAAAGGAACAACATGTAAGGAACACAGGTGAGCCACGTGCCACGTGGCAGACAGATTAATAAAAATGGGTTGATTAAGATGTAAGAGCTTTCTAGCAATGTGCCTGAGCCATAGGCCAAACAGCATGAAGTTAATATAAGCATCTGAGTCATTTCTGGGGGTCTGAGCAGTGGGCGGCTGGGTGGCTAAGGGGTCTGGTGTGGCAGGTCTGTGGGTCCAGGTCCCTCTAGCCGCCCGGGACCCAGAAACCCCCAGTACTACAATCCAGCATATAACAAACTCAAAAAATGTTGATTACTTATCTCTGTGTTAATATTGTGACTAACATTATTTTATATTAAGATCTTTATAAAGCAAATAAAGAATGTAGTACTAAGTGATTGAAGAATTCAAAATTCAATCATGACCAGGCAAAGATTAAAGGTAAAACAGGGTCCAACTTTTCTCTCTTCCTGGTTCAATAAATTTGAGAGAAAGATTTTGAGAAAGACAACACACTAGCATGACAACATGAAATATATGAAGGAAAATGAATATATTTCAGACTTAAATTTAAATGGTGGGCTTCATTTTACTATCAACGAGAATTGGCCTCTGTTTAATGGAATTTTATACATAGAATATGTGGCCATGAAAACTCTTAGAGAACTGGTGTTTATAATAATTCACCACCCATTTTTTATTGTCAAAAGTAGATGGGGAGGAGAAAAGAAGAACAGATTGAAAACACCTTTCACAGATAAGAACACACCATTTTAGGAAATGTGATTCCTAGAGTAAATACTCACAGAAGGCTTTCACAGGCTCAGCCCTGAGTCTGAGAAAGAGATCAAAAATCATAATGAAAAATGGAATTTTTCAAAAGGGATCAGTAGGGGAATGCACTCTAACAAATCACCTGATTTTACAAGTTCCATTAATAATTCTAACCACACCATTTAGAACATTTTATCCTTGGGGCTTAGCCAAAACTAAGTCAAGTGAGAGCTCTGTTAACAATGGACAGGAAAATAGGGGTCTGTGGATTGGGGACCCAAAGAGCATTCAAACCGACTCCCAGGTAATAACAAATCCTCTTAGCAATTGTTGATAGTCTTTACAAAGAATAAATCTTTCTTGATCAGTTAAGTCTCTCTTAACTACATGGACAATCACAATCATTATACTTAGAGAGAACATTCCTAACCAGGTTGCTTCAGATAGATAACACAGGTTTCTTGACACTAAAATCATCAAAGGAATTAAAGCATGTCTTGGAAAAAACATGAAAATTCTCCCTCGTTCTTTCTGGCATTTATCCACTCTCTATTAACAGTACCTAGCATACTAAGTAGGTTTGACATTTCTTTACTTTTCCTGTTCTTTTTCAGAAAGGCAAAGCTATAAAATGCACATACAACGCACACTGCAACTTGAGATCTTTGATGCAGAAGATAAGCAAATTGTTTGTGAGATAAAATTTTAAGCTAGATTATTGAGCATAACTTCTCATTAAATTGTGCCCCCAATAAGTGACTTTGAAGAATAAAACGTTAGCCAATACAAAAGAATGGGGGGAAAGAAAACATATAGGGAAGCTTTGGGGAAAATCTCAGGTAAGTAAGTTCTCTATAACGAATGACATAGACAAATATCTGTCATAAACCTGTAAATGTATTGATTCCATCGTATACTATCAAATTTCCAGAACAAATATTGCCAGCCATTAACAAATTATTTACATAAATCTGCCAAATAGATAAAATTTGTGACCAAAATTTGTTTCACTTAGTTAAAAAAATTCATAACCCTTGTTTTCCAATGTTCAAACAGAATTTAAGCCACACTGCACAAAAATTCTGTCATCAAAAGACAGGCAATGTTCCATCCGGGGCTATTAGCTTCATTACCTAGGAGTGGTGCCCAATGTTTCTGACAGACCGACTCTAAGTGTTAGAGCAAATGGGTTAATGAAAATTTCTTGGGAGAGGATAACTATAGTTATAGATGCTAGATTATTTGATCTTGCTGTATAAGGCTTCCTCCTGGGCAATGGGATGAAGTGAATTGAATGCATGATGATTAGCATAACAAAGTGGGTCTCCTAAGTAAATGATTTTGCTTTTTGTAAGAGAATTTCCCCTGGGGCGCTTATGTTTCTGCATGTCTTTCTGAAGCAAAGGACAGTTTGGTTAGTTTTTGACAGTGTCTTTCAGGCAGATTGGCTTGCATTCCTCTGTGTTTAAAGGAGATTTGAGGTTTCACATCCCCAGTGTAAGAATACCATGCTGGACCACTGTGTCTCACCTCTGTAGCTGGTGGTGTGGGAGGGCAGTTCACTCTACCTGCTGCTGTATCTGGAGTCTTTGGGGCAACTTCTGTATATAAACATGTTAGAAAGACCAGCTTATCTGAGGAACGATCACTCTGTTTAATGAAGAGATATGTTAGCTTAGAGCATAATAATGAAGTATAGAATAAAGCTAAGACCAAAAGAGGTGATGGTCTCAGGCTTTGTGTTCTTAGTAGAAATAAAATCCAAATGTTTTGAATTTTTTTAAATTTCAGTTCCTTCTTTGCTTCATAGTCCTGATTTTCAAGGACATGATCCTGTCATCCCTATATTGTGAAAGTCACTTATAGACCTAGAGTGGAAGGTACTGAATGAGTCTTTTCAAGATGAGAGGTTTTTGTCTGTCTGTGAAGTAAACTGTTTTACCAGATAGTGTGAGAGAAGAAGGTAATCTCTGAAGAGAAGGAAGGATCAAATTAATTACCTCAATATTAGAATAATTAATATCTAGGGATAAAGTAAGACTTGGTGAAAAGTACTACTTACATGTTGTTTGAAGAAAGGAATCTACCAAGAAAGAATTAGATGAGATAGCTCATAGCACGAAAATGGACCATAAATATCATGTAGTCGGAGGGAGAAGCATTGGGCCACTCTTCCAGGTCTCTCTGTGAAGCTGATGGCTCACAGATCTCATGCAGGGCCAACATGTTATATGTCTCTGTCAATTTAGATTGTGACACTCAGAATGAAGCAGTGTGCAGTCGCCATTGTATGGATTTGAGATTAAATACATAACAGTGTCTCTTTTTATTATTATCTTTGTTTTATTGATATATGTACTTATTGTGCATGGACAATGGAACCATTGTACATAAGAGAACGGCTTTAAAGGTTAGGTTCACTCCTATTTTGTCAGTCTGGGGATGGAACTCAGACAGTCAGCTTTGCCCGAGCAATCTCACAAGTTGAGTTTATTATTTTCATTCATTGTTTCTTTATTTTTATTTTAGCATAGTATTAAATTGATTTTCTCTGTGCATTAACTCAGTTCAGTATAATATAAAGCAATTTTGAAAATTATACTTTCTCTTACATGAAATAACTAACAAAATTTTTCTTCTGTGATAATAAGGTAAATATTTACATTGCAAATCACGGAAATACCTAAAATCTTCCCTTATAAAATATTCTGAATTAGTTTAGTGTCAGTTATATTTAAAAATTTGAATGTAATATATGACAATGTATAAACTCTCGATATTAACAAAGGGAATAACTGTGGCACATATTCTATTCTATTTATTTCCTAAAACCTGTCTATATTAACGTTATCAATATTTGTTCTGATGTGAGATGTCTATATACTCTAAATTAAAAATGATTTTGGTCATAACAGACACCATAAAAATAGACCAAAAAATCAAAACATAAATAAAAGAATAAACAATATCACAAAATATAATCCAACCACTGCCCATAATACAAAATTAGAAAAATAACTAAGCCACAGGCTATATGACAAAACAAATTAATAAAAATAAGTTAAATTAAAATAAAAACCCAACAATATGCCTAAGCCATAGGACAAATGACATAAAATTAATATAAATGTCTAAGTAATTTTTAAGCCTGAACACTCTAAAACTCCAAGTCTGTAAGTTTAGACCTCTAGCCTAACATAGTCAAAAACCTCCCTCTTTCCCACCTACCTTTCCTTTTTTCAATTTCATTAGACATCTGTTACATTCCAGTCACTTTCTGTTGAGTTATTCCAACAAGAAACATTGACAGAAAACTTTAGTAGCAGGGAAGACAGAGTCAACTTGGGTACAAGAACTTATGTCTGTGTCGGAGCCTTCAACAGAAGCTTGAGGTGTCATGTATGAGCAACTGAGCAGCACACAAAGCTGGCAGCACTTCCTACCTTTCTTGGAATCTAGAACATATGTTCAAGATAGGACATCATCTGTCTATTCTTACACCCCTGGAAACATTTCTCCCCTGTACCTGTTAACCCCAAGGCAGCTGTAAAGAAGGGGTAAAAATATTTTATGTTGTATCACAACACTAGACCTGAGCAGTGTCTGGAATTAGAAAAGAAATGGGAACATATTTGTGAATTTAATTGTGACATTATCATGAAGCAATTTCTTTCTATGGAGTGAAATATAATTTCACGTAATTATATGGTATCTGTTTTTACATCTTTCATCTTGTGATTCTAGAGGTACACATCACCTAACATTTCTTTAACTTTTGAGAGGCAGCAAAGAAGCAATTTGTGCTTCAAACCAAATTTCTGGCAAAGGTGTGGAAATGAAAGCCTGGAGGACACCTGCAAAGGATAGATCCTGGTCTTAGCAGAAGCAATCAGAATGTTCTTCATATACTAGGAACTCAAATTGTGACTATAATATATTTATTCCTCACAAACATGTTCTATTTGGTTTCATTTTCAAACTGGTAATTTTTTTTTATTTCTTTCATTAAGTACTAGTGCCCACAGTACATAAACAAAACAATGTTGAATATTTTAGACAAAATAAGGGTTATTTTCTAATAAAACACTGTTACTTGGTTACAGACATATACGTTTGATAAAGTGTATCTAAATTTGAATATTTTATAAAGGATTATTTCTAATTTTAATCTTTCTGAAGGCTAAAAATGAATAGAAGAATTGTTAGAAAAAGATGATAACAAAACGGAAAGGAGATTAGAAAGCACTGGAGGAGAAAAGGGGCGTGTTTGTTATCTTCATGTCAGGTGTTTAAAGTTCTTTTTTTAAAGTGTATTGATTTCTTATTTTTTATTTTTATTCTTTGGTGGATGTAGGTTCTGTAATGACAATTAGGGTTGTTAATCATTGGAATATAGGGCAAGACCTGTTTAGGAACCCACTCCACTATTGTTTGGAGACTTGGCCAGGCACACCTTGGAGTTTTTAGAGGTTTCCCTAGCACTAGCCTCTTTCCAACCCCACATTGGCTTCCTCTGTTGAGATATCCATCTCTTTTCTCTCTCTCTCTTTACTCCTCTCACTCAGCCATCTCCTTATCTCATGATTAGATCCTACCTCTTCTTGGTTGCAACCTATTATGATCCTGATTTGCTAAGGAGATATTGTCTATTTTCTCTTCCTAGGGGAATCTCTGGATGTCTCTCTTAAATTCTTTCAGATCCTGTGAGTTCAGGGGTTGTGGTTTACAGCTTGGGTATTCTTTGTTTTTTGTATAAAATCCACTTATGAGTGAGCATATCCCATGCCTATCTTTCTGGGCTTGTGATAACTCGCTCAGGAGGATTGCCTGCAAATTTTAGGATGTCATTTTTTTTTTCTGTTGGTAGTACTCCATTGTGTAGACATACCATAGTTTGTTAATCTGTGCTTCAGTTGAGAGCAATCGAGGTTGTTTCCAGGTTATTGCTATTACGAATAATGCTGCTTTGAACATAGCTGAACTAATGCCTTTGGAGTAAGAATGTGCATCCTTTGGGTGTATGCCCAATAGTGGTATTGCTGGATCCTTGGGGGAGATTGATTCCCAGTTTTCTGAGGAACTACCATACTGCATTCCAGAGTACTGTACAAGTTTACACTCCCACCAACAATGGAGGAGTGTTCCCCTTGCTCTGCATCCTCTCTAGCATATGCTGTCATCTGTGTTTTTGATCTTAGCTATTCCAACAGGTGTAAGGTGGTATCTCAAAGTTGATTTGATTTGCGTTTCTCAGATGGCTAAAGACGTTGAACAATTATTTAACTGCCACTCAGCCATTTATAATTCTACTGAGAATTCCCTTTTTAGCTCTGAACCCCATTTTTAAATTGGGTTATTTAGGTTTCTGGACTCTAGTTTCTTGAATTCTCGATTTAAAGATCAGTCCTCTGTCAGATGTAGGATTGGTGAAAATCTTTTCCCATTCTGTAGGCTGTAGTTTTATCACATAGACTGTGTCCTTTGCCTTACAGAAACTTCTCAGTTCTAGGAGGTCCCAGTTATTGATTGTTGTTCTTAGTGTCTGTGCTACTGGTGTTATATTTCGGAAGTGGTCTCCTATGCCAGTGCGTTGGAGGGTATTTCCCACTTTATTTTCTATCAAGTAGAGTGTAGCTGGGTTTATTTTGAGGTCAGATTTGAGTTTTATGCATGGTAATAGGTTTGGATCTATTTGAATTCTTCTACATACTACCATCCAGTTATGCCAACACAATTTGTTGAAGATATTATCTTTATTTTCCATTGAATATTTTTAGACCTCTTTATCAAAAATCAGGTGTTCATAGGTGTGTGAGTTAATGTTAGGGTCTTCGATTTGATTCCATTGATCCACAAGTCTGTTTTTATGCCAGAACCAGAATGTTTTTAATTACTCTAGCTCTGTAGTATATTTTGAAGTCAGGAATGGTGGCTCCTTCTCAATTTCTTTTATTGAGTGGGATTGTTTTGGCATTTCTGGATTTATTGTTATTCCATATGAAGTTAAGTATTGTTCTTTCATGGTCTATAGATATTGTGTTGGGATTTTGATGGGATTGTGATGTGGGAATGCCTTTCTGTATACTGTGAATATCAATCTTATATAAAGGAGCTGTTTTGGGCCATGACAGGCACCATAGAAGAAGTAGGAGGAGAAATCAGAGCATAGGTAGGAGAAGCGGGGTGAAGTCAGGAGACTGAGCTAAATCCCAAAGGAACAACATATAAAGAACACAGATGAGCCATGGGGCACATGGCAGACAGATTAATAAAAATGGGTTGATTTAAGATGTAAGAACAAGCTAACAATGTGTCTGAGCCATCGGCCAAACAACATAAAGTTAATATAAGCATCTGAGTCATTTCTGGGGGCCTGAACAGCAGTGACTGGTGGCTAAGGGGTCTGGCGCGACAGGGTCTGGGCCTCTGGCCGCCCAAGACTAAAAAACTCCATTGCAACAGGATTGAATCTGTAGATTTCTTTTGTTAAAATTGCCATTTTTTCCATGTTGATCCTACCTTTACAGAGCATGGGAGATCTTTCCATTTTCTGATATCCTCTTCAATGCCTTTCTGCAGTGACTTAATTTTTTTTCTCAAAGAGGTCTTCTACATCTTTGGTTAGAGTTATGCCAAGATATTTAATGCTATTTACAGCAATTATAAAGGGGGTGTTTCCCTAATTTATTTCTCAGCCCTTTTATCATTAGTGCATAGGAGGGCAATTGATTTTTTTTGAATTAATCTTGTACCTTGCTACCTTGCTGAAGGTATTTATCAGCTGTAGACGTTCCCAGGTAGAATTTTGGGTCGGTTATGCATACTATCATATCATCTGAAAATGGATAGTTTGACTTCTTCCTTTCCAATTTGTATCCCCTTAATCTCCTGTTGCTCTCTTATTGCTTTAGCTGAAACTTTGAGAACTATATTGAATAGATAAGGAGAGATAGGGTGACCTTGTCTTGTTTCTGATTTTATTGGGATTGTTTGGAATGTTTCTCCACACTTAGTTATATGTTGGCTGTCACCTTGCTCTATATAGGCTTTATTATATTTAGGTATTTTCCCTGTATTCCTGATCTCTCTGGGACTTTTATCATGAAGGAATATTGGATTTTGTCAAAAGTTTTTTTTTTTTTCAGCATCTAATGAGATAATCATGTAGCTTTCTCTTTCAGTTTTTTTTTTTTTATATATGTATATGATGGATGACAATCATAGTTTTTTGTATGTTGCGTCTCTGGGATGATGCTTAGTTGATTGTTGTGAAAGTGTTATATATATATATACATTGTTCATTTTCCAAAGTTTTATAGAGTATTTTTGCATCAACGTTCAAAAGGGAGATTGATTTGTTTGTGATTCTCTTTCTTTGTTGCATTTTTGAGTGCCTTGAGTATCAGTGTGATTGTGGTCTCATAAAAACAATTTAACAATATTCCTTCAGTTTCTACTGTATGGAACAGTTTGAGAAGTATTGGTACATTCTTCTTTGAATGTCTGGAAGAATTCTGCAGAAAAACTCTCTGGCCCTGGACTTTTTTTACTTGGGAGACTTTAATAAAAGCTTCAATTTTCTTTGGAGTCATAGGTTGTTTACATCATTTATCTGATCGTGATTTAATTTTGGTAAGTGGTACCTGTCCATTTCTTTTAGTGTTTCCATTTTAGTGGAGTATAGATTTTCAAAGTATGACCTGATAATTTTCTGGATTTCTTGGGTATCTGTTGTTATGTCCCCCTTTTCATTTCTGATTCTCTTAAATATCTCTTGAATACTTTATCTCTGCTTTTTCTTAGTTTGGATAAGGGTTTATCTATCTTGTTGACTTTCTCAAAGAAGCACGTCTGACTCATTGATTCTTTGTATTGTACTATTTGTTTCTATTGTAATTATTTCAGCCCTAAATTTGGTTATTTCCTGCTGTCTACACTCCTCCTAGGTGAATTTGTTTCTAATTGTTCTAAACCTTCAGCTGTACTGTTGGGTCTCATCTGTTAGATCACTTATTTATCTGTTTAGTTTCTGTCTAATTGACATATCCAATGGTGAATATGGGGTATTGAAGTCTCCCACTATTAGTGTATGAGTTTTATGGGAGGTTAAACTTTAGTAGTGTTTCTTTTATATATGTAGGTGCCCTTGTGTTAGTTCGGGACATAAATATTCAGTATTGAGACTCCATCTTGGTGGATTTTTCCTGAGATAAATAAGTAATGTTCATACTGTGTAATTTGATTGATTTTAATTTGAAATCTGTATTATTAGATATTAGGATAGCTACACTAGCTTGTTTCTTAGGACATTTTATTGGAAAGTCTTTCCCTAACCCTTTAGTCTGAACTTATGTCTGTCTTTGAAGCTGAGGTGTGTTTCTTGAATGTAACAGAAGGATTGTATCCATTTTGTTAGAGTGTGCCTTTTTATAGGTAGATTGAGTCCATTGATATTAAGGGATGTTAATGGCCAATGATTGTTATTTCCTATTATTTTTGGTGGTAGCATATGTGTATTTGCCTTCTTTTGGTTTTTCTGCTGTGGGATTATCAATTGTTTATGGTTTCATGGGTATATCTGCTTTCCTTAGGTTTTTGTTTTTCCTTCTACCGCTTTCTGTAGGGCCAGATTTGTGGATAGGTATTGCTTAAATCTAGTTTGTTGGGAAATATCTGGTTTAGTCAGCATTGGCAGCCATGCTTATTTAGTGTCTATATAATATCTGACCAGGAACTTCATGCTTTTATTGTTTTTATTAAATAATTGGGTGTTATTCTGGTGGGTCTGACTTTATAGGTAATTTGACCTTTGTCCTTTGCAGCTCTTAGTATTTTTCCTTGTTCTGTAGATTCATGGCTTGATTATTATGTGGTAAGCAGACTTTTTTGGGGTGGTCTAGTTTACTTGGTGTTCTGTAAGCTTCTTGTATCTTTATAGGCATTTCCTTCTTTAGGTTGGGGAAGTTTTATTCTATGATTTTGTTGAATTTATTTTCTGTGCCCTTAAGCTGGTGTTCTTCTTTGATTCCAATTATTCTTAGGTTTAGTTTTTTATGATATGCCAGATTTCCTGGAAATTTTGTGTTATGCCTTTTTTTTCTTTTGGTTTTAGTGTTTTATTAATTGATGTATCTATTTCCACTATTGAATCTTCTACTTCAGAGACTCTTTCTCTCACCTCTTGCATTCTGTTGGTTATGCTTGCATCTTTATTTCTGGTTTGGTTCTTCAGGTTTTATATTTCTAGATTTGCCTCAGTTTGTACCTTTTTTATTGTTTCTATTTCAGCTTCTAATTCCCAGAAAGTTTCTTTTACCTGGTTGATTTCTTTTTCTTAGTTTTCTGTAGTTTTTTTTTTTCCAGGATTAATTCATCTCTTCCAATTTTTTTGTTTATGTTTTCTTCTATTACTTTAAGGGATTTTTTTTATAACCTTTAAAGCTTCTATTATCTTCATAAAGTTGTTTTTAAGCTGTTTCTTTATCTTTTTTTCTTCATTATTATGCTCAAGTCTTGACGTTGTAGAACACCAGTTTCTTCTGGGGGTGTCTTGTGGTTCTTTATATTCTTATATGTATTTTTACACTGGCATCTGTCTATTGTTTCCTCTGTTTACTCTTAGTCAGCTCTTGGTCAGCTCTTAGTCAGTTATGATCTTGGGGGCTGAGCATCTCCAGTAATTGCAGGGTCTGCTCTTAGTCAGCTCTTGGTTGGCTGTAGGTGAAGGGTTGTTTTTATTTGCATCTTAGTCCATTTCTCAGAGAAAACAGATATGTACCAGGATTTGAAATAACAGGTGTTCCAGATGGTATACTTTTCTCTGATGTCTTTTTAAGTATAAATTACAGCAGAGATCACCTCATAACCCTTATTTATTTCAAAAGGGTCAACAGAACCATAAACCCCAAAATCTTTCCTGTCACACAGCAGATGCCTGGAACCCTTCAATAGAACTCTACACTTGCTCAAAAAACATTCAAAATGACACAGCCAGTACTACAAAAGGGCTGTTTAAAGTTTTTACAACTTGGAGACAATGAAGTGGAGTCCATTGTTTATAGAGCATGACCCACTTAAAATTGCAATGAAGACATGACAAATTCTTAATAAATAAATATTTAATTACTTAATTACTGAACAAAATAATGAAACCTAGCAAGAAAGCACTTAGGAAATCTATTGCTTGGATGGTTCAAAAGAAATCTTTCTAATTTTATTTTTGTTAACAGATAGATTCACTTGCCCGTAAGACAGTGAAAATGTATGTGTGTTTTTATATTTATATCTATTTGCTCCCACATTCACAAAAAGTCTTCAAAAATAGCCCATTAGGAGGCTGAAGACTTTGCCACTGGAACAGGAAGCATGTTCATGGAACCTGCAAAATTGCAACACCAGTTGACATGCCACCATGAATGGGGGAAATCTCACAAGGTCCCTACCCTTAAATGAAGATCTACAGACAATTAATGGTTGCTTAGTGTGTGTGTGCGTGCATTTGTGTGTATATATGTATGTGTGTGTATGTGACAGAAAGAGAAAGAGAGAGAGAGAGAGAGAGAGAGAGAGAGAGAGAGAGAGAGAGAGAGAGAGAGAGAGAGAGAGAGAATATCAGCATTCTACACAGATTAGGCTTCTGATAGGTTATCCACCCAATCTGAAATGGACTGCCATAAACTTATGTTCCTAGTAGCACCAAGTGAACTCAGATAATGTTAATGTAGGTGACAACAATGAGAGAAGAGAGTATTTATTTATCTGGAGAAGAATATGAAGGACATAAAGAGGAGTTGGAGAGCACAAGATAGAGGTGCAAATGATGCAAATACAGCATTTATGCAAGAAATTCCAAAAACATTAATAACTATATTAAATGAGATATTATAGCTTATATTTCTACATAATATCTAAATAAATAATTGTAAGTTATTTACACGGTAACTCAAGAGTTTCCACTGCAGTCTGCTGCTGTGTGAATTAGTGTATAGCAGATATGAGTATCCACTGGCAGAATAATGGATCAATTGGACATTCTGTATACATAATGTGGCACAATACAGTGAGCTATTGAAAATGAAAACATGTGGAACACAGGTGAACCCAGAGACACCGTGCTAAGTGAAATAAGCCAAGCATAAAAAGACAAGCAGCACATTTCTCATTGTATGTAAAAAGACTGGTATTACAAAATCAGAGAGTAGAATGTTTACCAGAGTCTGGTGTGAGAAGCTTTGGAGAGGTATGGGTTAAAAAACACACAATTTCAATCACAAAGTAGGAATAAGTTAAAGTGAAGTCCTATATATTATGATACTTATGGATATAATGTCTTTGAACCTTAATGATAGCATATCTTTTTAAAATTTATTTTACTTATTTCTGTGTGTATGTGTGTTTGTGTGTGTGTGTGTGGGGGGGGTGTATCTGCACACATGCATACGTTGTTGGATCCCGATAAGGCCATCAGATCCCTTGGAGCTGGAGTTATATGTAGTTGCAAAGGGCTCTGTATGGGCACTAGTATCTAAACACAGGTCTTCAAGATAAAAGGTTATATGTTCTTAACTCTTGGGTTATTGTCTAGTCCTAGTCAAACTAGAGTTTTATTTTAAATGTTATCACTACACATGCAAGAATTAAAACAAGCAAACAAAAAATACTAAACAAAAACATTTAAAAAACACAAGTAAAGAAAAGGTTTGTGAAGAATTTCACATTTTAAATAATAATAGGTTAATTTCACTTGGTGCATTGTGAAGAAAACACATCAGGCCCACCTCTTCCATATGTAGGTTGTTCATCAATAATAAAATAAAAATAAAAGAATTCTATTGCTAAGGAAAAATACAAGATCCTAAGAACTGTCTTTAAAATTTTGCTTTATTTTCTCTGCTTTAGCTTTTAAACTTCATCTCATCTTAGTTTACTTTTGCCCAGATGTATTGTAACATTAAAACTCCTATCCTTCGTTCAACCCACTTAAAATATACAACCTGTACATTAAGGTTAAAAAAGACAATGTCTCCCCTCACAGAGCATACAAGCTAGTATGAGGGATTCCAAGGGGTAGGAAAGGCAATATTGATGTTAAGTGACAACTGTTAGAACCTGCTAAAATTGGAACATTCCTAAGTTGCTGAAGAGAAGGTATGCACCGCTTGTGATGGGCAAGGATTTCTCGAGGTGAGCTAGTAGGAGAAGGTGATATTCTCTTCAGGAAGAAGAATCCAGAAAGCATGAAGCGTAAGTATATCAGGAGCCTAATTTACCACTGCTCTTGAGAAGGCATATCCAGACCACCCAGATTTTACATTTCGTTTAGACTTCAGCTCTAGGCCTCTGGAGAAGCATCACCAAGATTTTTACCATAACTACTGTTATTAGGTTTGATGTATAGAACTATGACTCTCCTACACATAGTAAGATGGATGAGAAGAGGAGGAGAGGAAAACAGTTACTTGACAATTGGAATTAAACTTGGAAATATGATTAATAGTCAGAAGGAAGGAGTTGGCAAAGGGGACAGAGACAGATAAATAGATTGTTGTTCAAGTTTAAGTTTCATGCCAACAGACTACAGAATACAGGGTATTTATCTTATATGAAATGCATATGCTCATAAAATTTAAATTTAAGATGAATTATGAGTAATTTCTTAGTATAAACAGTCTATCTAAAATTGAGAACAAATTTATAAAAGAAAACATGCTTGTTTATTAGAAATTTGGATTTAACCAGATGTCCTAAACTGAGTCTGTCAACTGTTCTGCTGTGATGCATCAAGCTCAGTACTTTCATTTATTTTTCTCAGACTTTGTTGTTTTGTTATGTAGATGCTGTTTATGTTTTATTTACTGTAACTTGTACTTTAAGTCAGATATAATCAGATATAATAGACGATGGAAATAGAATGTTGTTTACCACAGGCTGTGCAGCTTTTGGGTATATTATGGGATGGAGACGGTTGGACAATGTGTCAGAACTTTTAGTTTGGGCAGCTAATAGCTCCTGCATATTGGAGTGATAATAGATGATGATAATATAGTGAATGTTTTTAAAGCTAAAATAAATATGAGTATGTTATTTATAATAGAATGATACATAAGAAGAGTGTTAAGCTTGTTTGAACATTATAAAATATGTGCATGCTTGAAAAAAATTGCATGAATCCCTGTTATGAATAATTTTCATGTTTTTAACACAAATATACATAAAGCAAATTTAGAGGTTGTAAAGATTGGGGGATAATGTAGATAGCTAAAAGTGGTTATAGTGCTAGAAATAAGTTGGGACATGGTCCTTTCCAAGTCATCCATATCACCTCCTCCTAGGCCAAGAGTACTTGGTGGAATGGGGTTGGAAAGACTGCTTTATGAACTGTAGGAAAAAGAAGCATGAAGGAAAAAAACTGGATACTGCTGAAAATGATGGATACAGCAGGTACCCATGAACTCTAAGAGGCTGTAGTTACCTACACAAGATCTCCTAAAACCCAATCAATCAATTCCTAGGACTCAATTGGTGTCCTTAGTTGATTTGGTGGGAGACTCATTTTTGCTTTCATGGGTGTAGTGAATGATGCATTATTGTTTGTCCAGAATGATCTCCTACCCATACTCTTGCAACAATGCTAATTAAACCTAGTGTGTCACACAAGATAAACTGAAGAGGAAAGCTTTGGAAGAAGAGTTTAGTGGGAGCTAGAAGAGGATAAGGAATGATTATCATCAAAACATATGAAATAAATTTCTAAGACTAAAATACAGGAGGAAAGAAACTGAATTTTTTAACTACAAAATAAATTCATGCTAAAGAAACTAATGCACTTATTTTTATTGTGTGTCAAGCTTCCGGCTTCCATGTTAAATTTTTATATAGGAAAAAAGTAAGTTAGTATCACAGTGTTGGAAACTGTGAATTCTAAAGTTTTCTAGATCAATGGTTTCTTTTTTCATTAAATATTCTGGACCTGTTTTCAAGACATAAAAATTAGATACTGGAAGTCATGTCTGAGTTAGCATTAATCTTAAGCACCATATGCATATATTTATTTAAATATTTTAACAGATACAGTTGTATACATTAATGGTATCTGAGATTTAAAATATATGCTTTGTAAATGTGACACAGAAATGTTCACGAATTCATCAGAAATAAAGGCACAAGTTTTGAAGTTGCCAGGACATGATAGATTTAAATAGGTTGTGAACTAGCCACCATACTGCTTAAAAAGGACCCTTCCTCTGTCTCTCCAGATTCTTTAATAAATGCTTGGAAATATATAAGTTGAAACTACATAGAAAATTGGCCTAATGGTTTGTTTATCATAAGTATACATTCTTTCTAGAATTTTATATGACCTGACCTGACTTGAGTTTGTTTTTCTATAATTAAACTTATTTTGCTGCCTGTCTATGCATAGACTGATAAGGCTGTAGGGATGGTACTATTTTTGCAATCTACATGCTTTGAATCTATTGGGCAGAAGCCTTCCTTCAAATTACTACAAACATTGTGATGTATCCTCATGAATGGACACTCATTTTGGCTCAAATCATTATTTCTGTTTAGAGTTGTTTTTGTTTTTTTCTTAAATGGTCCTGTTTTCCACATCAATTTTTTTTTGCCAGCTTTAAATAATTAGATATAAATGGATGTGATTGATGTGATTCTGTGACATTTGCCAAAGAGTTAATTTTGCTCATTAGGAGTCATTTCATATATTTCCTGTCTTGTAATTGATATTTGTACTGAAACATCTCTTTGAACATGAAAAGCTGGAACATGTTTCGAATCATTGAGATGTTATCCTTATAATGTGCTTCTTTGGTTTGTTGCTTTATTAAGAGTACCAAGGAATTCATCATTTTTAAAACTAAATAGCATTTGAAGGAGGAACTACCATGAAATATGCCCTTCAGATGTGTGCATTTACAAATACATGCATACATCTGTGCACATGTATTCTATGTTTTATTTTTGCATGACAGTAATCTTATACCCTGCTAAACTCAGGAGACATTGTGTATGCTCCTCCACAGCACTCATAATTTTTATGGCTTATATTCTGGATATTTATGCATATTTTCCCCAAAGACTTCTTCAGGTAGCAACCATGTTTAATTCACCTTTATATATCCCAAGATGGCTAAACATAGCTTGCATACTGTGTACACTTGTTAAGTGTTGTTAAATGAATGACAGAAAGTAAATTTTGTTTATTTGAATCCTCGGTCTAGAAATATATTAATGTAAATGCAGTAAATACTCTTCATAAAAGCTCCTTGAATATGCTACTTTTGAATATATTTTTAGTTTCTCTCTCTCCTATTGTATTGCAGTCTATGCATTATGCACACAAGGGTACCTGTAGTTGTCACAGGGACTATATGAAGTTTGAGGACAGTTTCTAGAGTTCTGTTCTCTGTCCTCATGCCATTGATACAGGATATTGATTTTGGTCATCAATCATAATGGAACATTCTTTAACTTGCTGAGCTAACTTATCGTTCTCCAAGTTATTTTATTTCTTATTTATATATTTGATTTTTCAAAAAATGGAGCCTTTATTTATATCTTTAAACAACTAGTTGAGCTACAAATTTAAAATTGAAGATTTAAAATTGAAAGAGAAAATACTTGAAGTTTATTGTCCTGTCTTCTGATTGTAAGATTTGGTATGGCCCACTGAAGAATCATGGCTTAATCAATTTATAATACATGATCCAAGAGTTTAAGACTTGTAAAGCTCAAAAGCACATTGTGTGTGTGTTTGGTGTGGGGGGGGGGATATCTTTCCAAGATGGGATATGGCCTCCAAATAGGTAGCAAATGCTGCCTTTCTCTTCATAAAAGTTAAAAAGTACAAATCACATTGTGTATGGAGAAGATACTCATGAATTGAAACCTTTAAAGGTCATCTGCTTAATTTAAATGAAATGGAACCTAATTGAAGGCCAGCTGTCCACATCTTTGAAAAGCAGCACTTAGGTGACAATTAGATAACAAAGAAGAAAAAGGAACCCCAAGAAAGAAATTCTGGGTAGCAGGGAAAAGTGCATAATCTTTGAACTACAAAACCATACATGACCAAATGTAACTGCATAGTAGCTTGAAATGAGCATCACATTTTAATTTCTATTTTCAAAGAAATATGAATGGTTACTTTGGTAGATCTAATTTGATCATATGTTTATATACAAGTTTTTCTGGATTTATCATAATAAAACATCTCCACACAGAAACAAACAAAACATACAAAAAAATCTCAAGATACTTTTAAATCTGTTGCTTCAGGAGCAAGCAGCATGCGGCTGTAGCTAAACTGAACCCATTTGTTTCTGCTGGGTCAGTGTGTCCCTGAAGACTGTCTGCCTCTCTTGATGTCACTCTCAGTGACACAAAAAAGAAGGCAGAGCAGGGCTAGGCCTTGTGTCAGGACTCCAGAAAGGGGGAGGGGAGTGTTTCTAAGACACAGAGAGGAATCAGTTCAGTTTCAAAGCATTCCTACTGGGATTGCCCAGGGCAACCCTGACTCAGGATTCTAGGTCACTGACCTAACTAAATGAAGTTGCAGCAGTCACCTTGCAACATAAAGGCCTCCAAAGAAAAGATTGTGCAGTAGATTTGCTGACAGTGACAAGAACTCTACTTTCTCATAATATTTGAAGATGAAAACAAACCCAATGAGACCATCTTATTTTTCCACTAATAAACAAAACAAATAAATCTCTTTATTGCCTTAACAGGAAAAGAAAGTCAAAAGAGAAAAAGAAAGGCATGCATTACAAAATGTACTATAGACACCATTATTTATGGCAGTACCAATTTATTAAAAGTATTGAGGGGCTTGGGTCAGAACTTAGCTGGTAAAGTGCCTTTTATATAAGCTTGGGGACTTGAGTTTAACCACTCAGCACTGACATTAAAGTCTGGTACCGCTGAAAGCACACATCACCCCTTTTCTGGGGATGTGGAGGATCATAGATCCTTGGGGCATGATGGCCATCTATGTTAGCAGAGTCAATAAGTTCCAGAAACACTCAAAAAACTGTCTTGGAAAATAAGGTGAAGAGAATGTAAGGGTAGTTGAGGAGAAATTTTTTTAAAAAAGGTAAATGATGGTATTCCATTGTACTCAAGTATAAAAGTATGAAATTTTCTCTACAAATGACAGGGGATAAAAGTAAATAAGAAAAATAAGCGGAAGATAAATTGAAAAAGACACTTGGCCTCCACACATGTATATCTGCACAAATCCACATACATATATGGGCACACATTCATGCACACACATGAATAATAAAACAGACAAAATATTGACTCTCTAGTCTGCTTGCTTCAAAGGATAATTTTTCAAAACATACCAAGATATGAAAAGTAAAATAATATTCACTTTTCAGAACCTTTCAGAGAAGGAGTAAAGAGCCCACATATTTATTTAATTATTGATTTCCTATCTTGTATTAATAATCTTTGTCAAACTGTTCTTGTATCAGGATTTACACCAAACATCTTTTTAACCAGATAGAGTGTGTTGCAATTACTTTTAAAAGCTTCAGGAAATAGGATCAAAGAACTAGAAGGTTGGAATAATGCATAACCAAAATGACCTTTTAGTGCCTGGGTATTCTCAATTATTTGGGCATGGTGTGTCCTGTCTGTCAGGGAGAAGCTATGGTGGTTTTCTGGACAGAAATATCCTTATATACAGATCCAAAAAATTATACCTTTGAAACTAATCATGGAGCAGAGACAGACCATTTGTGAAAGGTGACAAGGCCACAACTTTGCTTGAGACCTCATGAATGTCATTAAATTGATAAAAGACAGAAATGTTTCCAGTTTGTTTATCTTGGAGATGAACTCCTTCATTATGGAAACTTCTCAAAGCCACTGTATGATTTATATATTGAAATTTGGCAATTTTTTGAAATTTAACTCTGTGTAGGTATGATAAATAGCCAGTTACTGCCAAGATGAGTGTCATCCTGCTAACTACATTCATTTCAAGAAATGAAGGCATTCCCGTCTTGTTTTAGTAAGTATTTGCATAAGAAAATTAAAATCTCAGTTTAAAGTATCTTCCACGGAGAGTGTGATGTCAAGTATGCACTGTGTCTCTGATCTCTCAGAGTGACTAACTTGCTAGTGATTTAACCAGAGCAGACACAGTCATGTGAATTCAATACTATGTAGATAAAATATGTGTTTATTTCTTCTTTGTACAAGAACAAAATTTGTAGATTGCTGCTAAAACTGAGCACCGAGTATTAAGACAAGGGTTTAGTGTTTTGCACCTGGAAATACCAGATTATCATTAGCACATATTTTGATCAGGAAGAAAATTACTGTTATGCAAGTGTTGTGCTAATTAAACACATTCTGCTTGGTATCCATCAAATAGACCAGAGTGTCTCTTCAGTCTCTGGCTTCATCTCCATCATGAGGTATTGGGCACACTATATAAGCCATGTATCAATATTCTCATCTGTAAAATGCAATTATTTGTAATTCATAATTTTCTCTGAATATTACATAATGTAGGTTAGAATTTCTGCTGATTTCATTTTTTTATTATCTTATGCTAAAATTATCTCTTCAAATATGCACAAAATACATATATTCAGTCTTTTCTAAATTTGAATATATGTGACATCAATTTGTCAATGGCAATTCAAATGAGGAAATAAATAACATTACTTGAAACATTTAGATGTGAAAGTCTTAAAAATGGGGAGAAGGCTTGGTGAGTCAAGTGCCTGTCACAAAAGCATGAGAAGCTTATTTTAGATTCTCAACTTCTACATAAAAGCCAGTTACAGCAGCAAGTTTTTCTAACCTCTGACAGGACAGGGTGGGGATGGTGGATCCTCATTGTTCACTGGCCAGCCATAGTAGCTGAACTGGTGTGTTGAAGTTTCCCTGAAAGACCCAGCTCAATATACAAACCATAAATGAATGAGAAAGACACTCAACATGTATCTCTAACCACCACATGGATATGCACACACACAACTGCATGTGCACCCCTGAAAAGTTGGACACATACATGAAAAACACACATTAGATACCAAAGGAAGTCTCGGCATATATGCTTATTATTAAATGATAACTTTGTATTTATCTTTATCCCTATCAACTATATCTTTATATGAGCACCTTATGCTCTGCTCACACCACCTAACTGAATACAAAAATCTAACACAGTCATATATTTTCTGAATGAATGTGATTAATGTCTAACAGTACATTAGTATGATTAATGTACAATAGTAGTCTCAGATGATGGTACTTTCTACATAAATGTTGGTCATAATTTCATATAAGTACATGCTATGATGCTCACACAAGAATCAGATTCCAAGCATGCATACTTCTTTGTTAGACAATGCCTGCTTGTTCTTAAAGAGGTTACTTTCTATTTATTTTTCTGAATGCACATAGGGATCTTCATGAAATATCTACAAACTTATTAATGATATGACACCATACCAAGTCCACCACCAACTCTTTGCTGACATCTACAGGACCCTATATTTTGATGTGGTTTGCAGAGGACCACATTTATATCTGTGCACTTTTCTTTACAACAGGCCATGGAACAAAGACTCAGCAGGAAATACTAAACCAAAACCTTGCCAATGCCATGCTTTCCATGCTATATGAACATTTGAATTTATATTGTTCAAGCGTGACTATCTAAAAAGAAAATATTGAGTATAAATGGCAATGCAAAATATTAATGTTTGTGTGTTTGTCTTCTCTCCCTTTCTAACTATATTTGAGATTCAGGGATCAAACTCAGACAGACAGGCAAGCTAAATTATCCACTAAACTCTTTTGCTAGAGTCTTAAGATACATCTTGAAAGTCATTTGGAATAAATCACATAGTTTGCATCCACAGTTTAGCCATTCTCATGTGATAAGAAACAATCCAAAACTCCAAAAATGGTAATAAAGAGTTTTTGTTTTGTCTTGTTTGTCAGTGTTAGCAATATACATTAGATAATGAGAATTTAAGAAAAATAATAAAAGTCTTGGAGGTTTATGTTTCAATGAAATTTCTGGCTAAAGGGAAGGACACTGATTAGTGACATCAGGTAATCTGAAAGGCAGCTGTTTATATAAACATCAGACAATAGTAAAGTGATTAACTGTTATTGTTGTGACACGAGATTGAGCAACAAAGTCAAGTGGAATCAATATCTGAATACTTTTTTTTTTTTTTTTAAGAGAAGGTTGTTAGTACATGGGAGCTAAAGAGCTCCCTTTTTCTTATTATGATTCTCCACTTTACATACAGGAAGGTAATGGGTAACAAGAACTTCTGAACTGCAGCTTTAAGCACATTCAAATACAATAATTGATGAGTGGTCTGTACTCATTTATTTCCCCTTTCATTCAGAAAATGTTTATGGAGGGTGGAAAGTGGGTAATTTATGCCAGGAGTCAACAACAACAACAATGATAAATGCAATTTAGAATTTCCCTTCTTTTTTTAATGTGTGTGCATTATCAAGTGTATTATTAGAACAATTATGTAATATAATAACTATAATATTTCCATCCATATAAATAGTTTCACAGGTGCAGGCTGAGATTCTTTGATTCCTGATCTCATGGTAATCATGTATATTTGCAGTCCTTCTTCACCCTATTATGTTGTATAAAGTAGCTTGTAAAGAGGCATAGAAGTAAAATCTGTAAAAGTTATTCCTCTTAATAAACCACAGACATCAGCAGGTAATGATGAAGGCAAAAATAAGGAAATGTATTGTGAAACAGTTTGATGGTTCTTGATACAGTGATTTGTGATTAACATCTGATAGATTCGTCATCTCATAAATGATCAATCAACCCACTCCTGTTGATCAGGATTATAGCAACTTACATGAAAAAGAACATCAATGAATTATTCTTGCTATAAGTTCATGGTGCTCATTTTAGAAACGCACAGCTGTCAGAGGCCTTGGTTGAAAATGGTGATTTCTTTCCTGGATATCTGACATGAATTTTTGAAACTATCTCCAGTTTACCACCAACTTCCACCATTCATATAGAAACTCGTAACTACTATTTTTTTTTATTATTTAATCCTTAATTTTAAAATTAAAAAATAACTATGAAAATTTTCTCCCAGTATTTTCCTTACTGCGATGATTTTAAGCTGACTATTGTTGCTTAATGTGATTTTCTATTCAATATACCTACATGGATACTCCAATAAAGGATTTTTTCAACAGCAATTGTTACCACACAAATTTATCAGTTGGCCTTATGTCTTCACTGAGGTGAATCAAATTTCAAGTCATAAATACATTCTAGAAGAGATTTTTATAGACTTCAAGGCTTAACAACAGACTCAGGAATAAAGCAAATTATCACAGGTCAATCTACTAATGAGCCAGATATTATTCTATTAGGGAGTTAGTCAATCATCATGATACAGGAACATTGCACATCTGTTGTTGTCCTAGGTTCAACTCCCAACTCTCCCAAATCTTCATTTGCATAAATTTTCCTAGGAAAATACTTTATTCAAAAAGAATAAACTTTTCTAATTGAATTATGATGTCAATGGATGATTCTCCTTTCTCATCTATGTATTATTCATGCTGTTAAGATTGATATCAGAGCCAAAAATCTTTCTTCACCAGAACTTATAATCACCACCCATGACATCTCCCACTATCGAGTAAATGCAAATGTTATTTGACCTTGGACATTGCGATGAGTATTCTTTGTTTTCAACTTGACTCTGTATGAAATTAACTAAAACCAAATTTTCTGAGCACACTTGTGAATTTTTTTTTTTTTTAATTAAGCCTCTAAATGGAAAGACCCAGTTCTAATTTGGATCTCTGAGATGATCCAGACCCTCTGCTGGTATCTTAAGAAAAGTTCATGGACAACAGAAGCTTTCCCTTTTTGCCTGCTATCTCTGGTCTTTGCTAGTAAGTCCAACCCTTCGTTGACATCAGAACCTACTTTTGGGGGATTCTATCATATCCCGAAGACAATCTAGAACACCAAACCTCATGAGGTGAACACCTTCTGAATTCTTCTTAGGTAGCCTTTGTTGGATTATCTGGACCTACAATCTATAAGTTATGCTAATGTGTGTGTTTGTGAGTCTGTGTATACTAAAAGTTCTGTTGTTCTAGAGAGCTCTGACTTTATCAGAATATATCTACTTTTTCCACTTTGCATATGTTTATGCATTTATATGTACATTGGTTAATGCATTCTTATGTGTGTGTGTAGATGTGGAGGCCAGAGGTCAGTCTCTGGTGAACTTAAGACATATATTACTTGATAGGATAAGCATAACCCACTTGAAGCTGTATCTGAATCCAAGACCTCTGCATTTCAAATATATCTTCATCAACAGACTCTTTCAAGAAATTATTCTCTAAACATCTTGCAATCATGCTGTATTTGAATGAATGAATCCCTCAGCAATCCTTTCACAAAGCAGCTGTCCTTCACTTTTTTCCTTAATGCAAACTCATCTGTGATGTGAACAGATATAGGGCCCATCTTTGCTATCTTCACAAAAATAAAAAATACCTAACAGACTTAAACTAAAATGTTTGAGTACCTGCTTACCTGATAATGATGGCTACTCTTGGTTTCCTAGATTGAAAAAAAAAAAAGTCTAGGAAACTGATAAATAATTCTTCTGAGGGTTATTGCATGGTTCAGCAAACTTAATGAAAGAATATGGGTGACAACATCCAAGAGGCTTGTAGAGAAGCAGAAAACAGGGAAGATTCCTACTTTGTTCACTGGCCCCTGTCTCAGCAGATATATTATTTTGTGTATGTTGCATTTTCTCTTGATGCTTACACTCATGAGCATTCAATTCTGAGTGCAAACTTACTAGTGACTCTTCGCTGAGGTTCCCATACCTCAGTCTCACTCCAAGCTGAGTCATTGGTCATAATTGCTATGAGACTTCCAGATTTCAGGACTTAGTAGCTGCAAGTGTCCTCACATAACCAGCCTATGCAAAATTATTTGGGGATCATATAATTTGATAGAATAAAAATCATATATACACATAAGCATGCATATGTAAATAGATACAACCTACATGATATGTATAAACATAAAATTTTCAAGAATTACTTTCACTTCTATTTTGTTTCTCTATGCCACCTATTTTGTGCAGCAAATCCCCTCTAGATTTAACAAATTTCAAAGTCTAAATCATCTATTTCTACTACCACCCTTCAATCTGTTGTTCTTTTCGGCTTTATAACACACACCAAAATGCAAGCATACCATATTTTCAATATTTATCAACAGATGTGTGTGTGTGCAGTGGGTAGACATCTTTTTCTTATTCTTGTTTTATTTACTGGGAAAACTCTTTCAGAGCAATCTGTACAATGTTCCCAGTATTTTTATTTCATTATCTCTTGAATGTCTCTCAACATTATCCAAGTTAGAGCCACAGCTATACACAAACCTTCAATGTTACAGCTATGACTAAGTCTGCCTGTTCTCTTCAGCACTGTGTCTTCCAATTTGGTCCCATCCTTCCTTCATTGGGCTATTTACTTTGTGACTGCCACTGTGTATTTTTGCTTTGTTTTTATCTCCCATTTGAAGCAACTGTTCCTTTTTCACAGTTCATGTTTCTCCCTCTGTTACCTACAGCTGAGTAATTGGATCCACAATTTGCTCTAATGACTGCTGCTGAGTAATTGGCTCCACAATTCACTCAGCTTCCAAGATGGAAAGATACAGAACTGTCTTTGGATACATTTTTTCATATTGTTAAACATTGATCAGCATGAGTATAGGTGGTTTTTAACACACACACACACACAAGCACGCACACACACACACACACACACACACACACACACACACACACACACACACACACACACACACACACCTCTTACCACTGCTATCACATTGTCTGTGAATCCCATAGTACTTACCTAGAAAATTAAGGGAGTACCTAACTTCTCCTTCTTCTTATTTCTATTATGTCTCTGTAGTCTCAGTCTCATGATACATGGGTGGCCAAGAGAAACAGATGGCACCATTTCTGTGCTGTAAGTCATTTGCTTACCAGAACACAGTCTGTGAAGGGCCTATAACCTTGTGCTTCATAGACGTGCCCCAATACAACAGCCTCCTTCTTTCTGCTTCCCTACTGTTTACGTGTATCTTCCTCCCTGCTCCTAGCACATACAAAATATACTTCTGCCTCAAAAGTTTCTATTTTTATTCTAGCTTCTTGAAACTTGTCATTTAGTATCGTAATATATATATATATATGTATATGTATATATATACATATATATAGAGAGAGTAAGGAACATGTGTTATCTAATATTTAAATTGTTTAAAAAGCGAAAAAAAAAGGAACATTGTTTCCTTGTGTGTAGAAATTATACAAAACTTAAATTTGATTGTTCCAAAATAGTATTTTCTTTGCTTAAGTGCTTTTTTATGGCTACTTTGTGCTCAAATTTCTGGCTTCAAAGGGAAAATATAGCTCACAATATAAATATTTTATTCTTACATTCATAGAAAAGTTGCATTATTATATGGTGTACGATAGTTCTCAAAGATGGTTCTTGACATCAAAACACCTGGATCCCTGTTTACATTTCAAATATTCATATTTCACTAGCTTTGATTAATCAGAGTACTTGGTACATGAACAAGCCAGCAGCCTAAAATTTATGATACTTCAGAAGGAAGGTGGTGTATCATATTGTTGTAGAATCACTATTCCAGAACATGTGAACATCATCTTAATGTGATTACCAATCAGGTATCTAGCTTAACTACTTATGAAACTCTGTGATTCATGTCATCTATACTTAGACTGTGAATTTAGGGCTTTGAGATCTGATGATGTGTAAACACTGGACTTAACATGAGAATCTTTTATGGATTCCGTATTTCTATTTCCATGTTTAATATAGTTATTAGTTTAAGTTGCTCATTACTTGTAACACACCATCTTTATGTGTGGGTGTTATACACTTACATTTACACTTACACACACACACACACACACACAGAGAGAGAGAGAGAGAGAGAGAGAGAGAGAGAGAGACAGAGAGAGAGACAGAGAGAGAGACAGAGAGAGAGACAGAGATTGTGTCTGTCACTTGTTACTACTCTGGCTGATACAGAAAGCCCCAGTACATGCTTATGTTTGCTTTCTTAATTCTGGGATTATAGGTGCATGCTATAACACACACAGTTAAATAGATGGTGGGATTCACACTCAGATCTTCATCCTTGTGCTGGTACAGCAAGCTCTTTGTCCACAGAACTATGTCTACAAGCCCTTAAATAATGACTTATAATGTTCCTAGTAAGGATGCCACTTGTCAGATCTTTTAAAATTGAACTGAGCCTAGATTGGTCCTGCCTTGAGGTCAGTCTTTGTCCTCTAATAGTTCTATGTCTTACCCATTTTATTTAACTATTATCATATTTTTTCTTAACTCAGACTAAGCCTTGGCTTTATTCAGCAATGATTATCGCTAAATATGACTAATTGTTTTCTTGAGATTTTTAATTAGTAGACAATATGTCTAATTCTCATCAATTAAATGAGAAAGAGACACAAATTTCATGAACAAAAATTTTGTGGACATTTTCTTTGTTAACCAGCAAGAGGAAGAAGGAAAACCTCTATAATATTTTCTGTTTGTTTATTTTTAGGAACTGGCCTGAAGTTAAGTAGGGTACAATATGCTTCATTATTACCACATAAAGGATCTGCCTTTTTCTTCCAAATGAGTCCACTGAAACAATGTCATTTAACCTAGAGAAATAACATTCTGTAGTCATAGTTTCTGTCCCAACAGAAACTCCTAAATACTTAAATACCGAACATCCACTCCCTAAATATTTGACTCAGAGGCTTAATATTATAGTAACTGCTGGGCCAGTAGTTCAGGCGTATTATTATCTAGCTCTTACACTTAAATTAACCCATAATTCTCCTTATGTTTAGCCATGTGGCTCGGTACCTTTGCTTCAGCGCAGCTTTCTCATGTGCTTCTTTTCACTGTGTCTGGCTGGCCTTTCCTGTTCCCAGAAGCCCCTAGTCTGATAGCCCACCTACACTTCCAGTATGCTTTTTGATAAATCAGCATCTTATTAAACCAATACAACTGTTAAAATATTACAGTGTACAAGAGCCTAATCCCACAGGAAGAGTCTCCATGTTCCATTTTTGGTTTTGGTTTTTTAAGAAGAAAGGCTCTTAAAACAGTTCTTGTTACACTGCAACTTTAGCCCATCATTCTTGTTTGTGACCCAGCAAACCAATCTCCTTTTTCGATACGGTCACAGAACTAATTTGTAGAATTGAAAAGACAATTTGAAATTGTTATAACTGTGTGCTGGGGAATGAGGCACACTCCTTTACTAATTGTCCTCTCTAATTATCCCGTCATTCTTTTTCATCTGGTTGATATTTACTAAGTTTTATGCAATTGTATACACCTGTTTCCATCATGGCGATTCTGAAATCAATTACGTTGTAACAAGTGTCAGGCATTCTCTTTTGGGCATTTTTATCCTGCTTCAGAAAGTGACAAATTTACATCATGTGAGACCCGACCCAAACCCTTATAATTAAGGAAACTTAGTGAAAGATGTCCCCAGAAGAAATGCTGGGACCACAAAGTGATTGGATGTACCACTTGTCTGTCATAATCCTATCGCAATGTCTCAGTGACTTTGCTTCCTGAAGTATCACAGGAAGTCAAGAGCTGGGAGGGTTTTTTTTTTTTCACCTCCTAAATTTCTATGAAAAACAGTAGAGCCACACTTAGACTTAGTTAAAGTAACCCATTATGCAATCAGAGTATCTCACAGGAGAGGTGGAAAGCTAATTAAAATGGCCACAGGGAACTTGTAAATAGGCATCGGCAGCATGCAGTAAAAGAAAAAGAAAAGGAAAAATAGAAGCGTTTAGTGGAGCAACAGGAATTATTGGGCATCTGGCATTTGATGTTTCTGTTTTTAATGAACCCCTCCTCAGTCTAAGTTCCAGACCATTGAATTTTCACATGATTGGTAAATGTGATAATGTCACTTTTAAAGGTAGATTTATAAACGTATTAAGTACTCTGCAATCAGCGTTACTAAATAGCAGGTGTAAGCTATGATTTAAATTACTCTTATAATGTAGTTTTTAAATTCTAATATAAAAAAAATCTTGGCTTCCACAGATGTTTGAGTTGAAAGCTTCCACTTATCAGTCTCACTCCAATTGCATCCAAATTAATGCTATTTACTTTGATTTATCGGCAATAGGCTAATTTTGACTTGAGGCCCTTTGGGAAATTATATAAAGCCTAATAGTACTATTAAATTCTTAGCCTATCAAAATAGCAGTGGAATTAAGGAAGCCTTTTGAACACAACAAAGTCATGTGACACGGCCATTTTCTATCACCAGACCTTAAATTTGGGTGCCTCTCATGTGGAATAGTATGCATACCCTCCAATATGATTCTTTTTCACACTTTGGCTATGGCTTTATGTGAGCATGTGTGTGGTGTGTTCTTTCTCCCTTACACCACTGCTCCTTTTTTCTGCTTTTCAAAAATCACCTACCTAAGACCTATTTACGTTCAGTATTTAAACTAAACAACATATCTTCAAAATTGTCTTCTAATTCCACAAAACTCTAAAAAATAATTCTTTTCTATAATAAAAGGAAGGTGTTTGCAACTGTAAAGGATAACTGGGTTGAAATAGAATTGGGGACCCATAATCAACACTTTATTAACATTGAGCCATGTCAAGTCTACTTAGAATAGTCTTGCTGTGTGTCTACCAGTATGTTTTCCCTCTCGCCTTCTCAGTATGGTCTTCTCTCTCTGTTTCCCTGACTTGTATTTCTCTTGAACATTTTTTTTCCTGTTTAAATATCTAACACAACCACTATATGAAGGTCTCTGAATGTTCTAAAACTTGTTTGAAAATTCCATGCAAGCATCGTTTTTCTATGGGAGCGGAAATAAAGCCCATGTCCATGTTAGCTTTTCTAGGTTTTCCCCTCTCCTAGCACTTTTCCCATCCAATGGCAAGTTCTCCATTCAGTGGGGTCAAACCCATAGCATACCTGGTGCTGTCTGTATGCTCATGACTGTTGGGATATCTGTTAAAACAAAAGTAGCCTCTCATGGCCACCTTCCCCAAAATTTATTAATTGTCAATTTTTCTTTAGCTAAGTGAAGAATTCCATGTGTTTCTCCCAATCCATGATGAAATTGATATGGATTTGAAATTTGTGGAGGTATTATGTATGCATTCACCACTGTTATGTGCAACTGTTATGACCTATAAATACTGTTTCACTGAAGACACCTATTGCCATAGGCTGTTTCTATCTCTCTGCCATCTCTTTCTCAGTAGTCCCTGAGACTTGAGACAAAGGTGTGATATAGATGTCTCAGTTAGAATTGAACAATTCACAGTCTACAATAGCCTTCTTTATAGAACTATATTATTATTTTCTTCATTTTTGTATCAGAGTCTAACATTGAGTATTTATGGTAGATACTGGAAAAAAATAATGGATCAAATTATACTTGACAAAAATTATCATTCATATTTTAATATGCTAAATATTTTTCATAATGCTTTTTTATTTTTCATTGGCAGAGAGGGCTGGACAAAGAATAAAGCAGAGAAATGAAAGAGAAGAAGAAAAATTATAAAATGGTCTTGACTTAAAAATTAGCTAAAGGCAATTTATTAGTTTCTAACCTAACTCATGAAGACTGCAACAGGAACCCCTTGCTACCCTTTGCAGTATTTCTTTCACTAATATTAGATTAGTAAAAGGAAATATTTTGTGGTAAACAGCAATATAGTTCAAAAGGGCTGCTTTTTGAGATATTATATCATGTAACTCTGGTCGAAACTAAACTTATAATATAAGAGAGTGTCTTGGATTCCTAAATCTTCTTCCTCCACCTCCCTAGGATTGAAATAATAGTAGTACTGGAGATTTTTTGACAATAGAATTTTATGATAATCACTGACGATTTTCAATCCATGTAGTATTCAGTGCCAATGGAATTCAAATATACTCAGTGAACTGAAAGATCTGTCTCATTTTATCTGAAGAAATGGAATAGAAAAATACTTTTCTAAATTCACAGAAATAAAATAAAATATTGGATTATATTATTTTTGTACCTTAGACAAACATGACAACCAAAAATACATCTTCTTATTTTAGTAAGAAATAACAGGGGAAATGTACTGCCCAGTGCTCACTGTGAGATAAATTTTCCCTTAGCTGGGTACTGAAGCACACTCTCCCAAGTTAACTACTGTGTAACTGGTCAATAAGCCCAATCTTTTAAATGGAGAATTTCTAATTGTAGGAGGAGAATTTATTTCTTGGGCTTAGATTATCGACTTCACTTGTAATTAAAAATAAATCTTAACAAGAAAACTGCACAAGATTGGTAACTTGTTTTTTTGCTTTATATTGCTAAACATGGGTATGAGTTTCCTTGGATCTTCTTTTTGTTGATTTACAATACATAGGAACAATATGCTCACCATAAGAGACAACCGTACAAAATAATTATTGTGTTATACCTATTCATGACAGAATGTTATTCATCCTTAAAATAGAACCATATCTCACCACTTGCCTCACATGGCTTGGCTTGAGGATAAATACCATTTGAAAGAAGAGAATTGCATAATATTACATGATGTGTTAACAGCAACACACACCCGCATACTCACACAAAAAAAAACCCTCAAAATCAGTCACATAGAAAGAAGAAAACAGCTGTTATTGTTGATGAAGGGAAATTCTTAAAATGGGAAGAAGTTGCTGAAAGGACATATGAGTGTATCTTCACTTAAAAGCTATAACATGCAGCATGAAGCTACTGGGTATTAACATTAGATCTGTCTGTTTTGTTAAATCAATGCATTTTTATTTGATCACTATGTGATATTTATATATAGCAGTCTGTTTCACTATTGTAACAACTTTACTATTTGTATCTCCTGATATATTTTTAATGTCAAATGTAAGCAGTAAAATTCATTGGAAAATGAAGTCTGTAAACACACACACACACACACACACACAGGGTTCTCTACTGTGACAATCAGAAAATTATCTACTTAAGAGAAGATATTTTCTTCTTAAAATGTTCAATATTTAAGGTAGGTTTTAAGTTTGGATACTTTAAAATCTTGCTTCTGTTTAATATGATGATATCTTCCTGCATGGCTTTATAAATTTTTATTTTGTTCACACATGAATATTTTTTTATTTTTATCCAATTTGCTCCTTATCCCCACAATTCTTCCTGAGTCCTTTCTCCCATACCCCATCCATCCCTACTTCATGTCTTATTTCTGAAAACACACACACAATACACACACACACACACACACACACACACAAACGAACACACACACACACACACACACATAATCTACTGAGACAAACAAGTCTTGCCTATGTGCATGGGAGTATAAAGCTGTCCACTGCAGCATGTACAACCTAGTAGATACCCCAAGCCAGAAAATACTCTCTTTCCTCATAGCCAGCATGAGCTGCCTATAGCTTCTCAACTAATAGTAGTGTCATGGTGCACTAGATTGAGTTTGTATGGACCTTGTGCAGCAAACGCAGCTGCTAAGATTTTGTAAGTCTAACCGCATGTTAAATACAGAAGAAGACACTGTTTTGCTCCAGCTCTCCTGGACCTCTGTCTCTTACATTCTGCCCCTCTTCTTGGAAGGTCCCTTGGCCTTTAGGGAGGGTCAGGATATAAATGTCCCATGTGAGAATGAACACTCCACATACAGTTGGTCCTGCCCTTTGGTGGTTCTTTGTGTTAAACTCCATTCACTTTGAAACGGAGCTTCTCAGTTGAGGGATGGAGGCTGAACTAACCTACTGCTGTGAGAATAAGTCTTTACCAAGCCTATAGCTGCCATTCTCCTTGCCTACTTCATAACTGGGATTGAATGTGCCTCCTAATTTAGGGAGATATTAATAGTTTATGACTTTTAAATTCAAATTGATATCGTGAGAACATAAAAATTGTACATATTTATGGGACACCACACAATGTTTTGTTACATGTAGTTATTGTTTAAACCACAGTAAATGTATTTGTCACCTTAAACATTTATCATGTCTTTATAGGGAAAACATTCAAAATCCTAGGAGCTCAGAATTTATCATGGCTTGAAATATTTATCCAGGCATAATGTTTTATAGACAAAAGTGAATTCTGAATTAGGTTTTAAATCCCAATTTGAGATAAGTCATTTAAAACTGCTGCCTCTAATTAGAACTTTTCATCTGTTTGCCAAGTTCAGAATTTAAATCCCTAAGAAATGCTATGTAAAATCAATTCTTAATTTGCTGAAATACTACCCACAAATAATCCTGATTGTGTGTTCTCTCACATAAAAATATAAATAAATGTAGTAACTGAACCCCTGAATGATGTGTTCTTACAAATTACTCACGACCTCTGTTCTTCTGAAGTTTGTGAACCTTTCTATCAGAGCAGCCCTCTCTCTGCTTCTCCACTGGGGCTGTGCCGTTGGTGTTGTAATTGTGCTTTTGCTTCTCTGTGGTCCCATCAGACTAAATCTCTTCAGAGGAAGAAATTGTGCCATAAAAAATCCCCAATGCTCAATCATGGGGCAGGGATATATTTAATAAATATGCTGCTATAAGATATGAATTATCAATTAAATAGTCAATTAAAAGGTGTAAGGAATCATATATGTTTTATTGTGTACTAGTGTTGACACTGTTCTTAATGAGGACAGATAATTAGTAATATAACTATTATGAATAAAGTATTTTCTCAAATTTACAAAACAAGTTCATACCTGTGTGTGTGTATGTGCACAGTGTTTGTAGTGTAACACTGTGTGTGTTATGTATATATGAGATGTGTGTGTGTGTTCTACCCTTTAAAGGTTTTCACTTTTGATTACTTGACTGTTTTAAGCAGAAATTACTGAATAATTTTATTTAATAAATATTTGAATTGGGAGATGGCTCAGTACTTTCTCATCCTGCATAGGACTCGAATTCAGTTACCAACACAACCCAGTTTATAACCCTTGCATCAGGTTCAGAGTGTTAGACTCCCTCTTCTGGTTTCCTAGGGCTCCTGCACACAGAAGGCTCGCATGCACACATGTACACAGACACATTAAAAGTTATAAACACACACACACACACATATTATACTTGGACTACAGTTTTAGAAAATATACCAGAACATTTAAGAACATCTAACCCCCACGTTTAAAGAACAATGATAATAACCTAAAAATAGAAAGATATATGCTTCATTACCTCTTCCTATCTGTAGGTTCTACACCCAGAGCTTAAGGTAATTAGAGATAGAATCATTCAAAAAAATAAATTGTACCTATAAGTGTGGACAAGCTTTTCTGCTGTGGGATCATAACCTCAAAAAGACAGTGCCACAAATGACTGGTGGAACATTTAGATGTAATGAGACATTATAAATAACCTGGAGGAAATATTCAGGTTTCTATGGATATATGTGCATGGCTTATGTACATCCATTAAGAAAATCAACTTAGCATGTGCATGTTGGTGTCCATAGTGATTCCTGTGACCGTGTGCATGTTGTTGTCCATGGTGATTCCTGTGACCATACTTACACAGATGCAGGGGAAGAATATAGTGACAAACTTTAACTGTTTCCTCTACTTTCACATCTTCCTTCTTGTCTCATATGAACCCAAGAGTAAAGAGACTTTTATACTACTTCATAAATTTACAGAAGTATGAACAAACGAATCAACCTGAAAAGTGACAAAAAATTTATTCTATGCAATGCTTTTTTGAAGATTCTGGAAGAGTCTACAGAAAATATACATAGTATATATGCATATATATATGTATTTCCATATATCTATCATGTATTTATAATTCATCATTTATTTACTAGTTATCTGTATATATCTATTATATATTTCTGGATCTCTACCTATCATCTCTTCGTTAATTAGCTACCAATTATTTTCTTCGATCATTTATCTATAACCAATGGAATTATCACCTATCTTCTACATATTAGTTCATCTATCTATAACCTCAAATATATCTACCTATTATCTATTCATCTATTATACATCCATATATATATATATATATGCATCTATCTTAGAGTCATCATTTATTTACTATCCACTGTCATCTATCTGTTAAACATTTATCCCTTAATTTATTGTCTGTCATCTGTCTTAAATTTATCCTTTATCTACTTGTCATATAGCTACTTAGCTTCTGTCTACCCATTTATCTACATACATATACTATATCATCAATACATCATAGGAAAAAAAGCCAAATAAATAAAACTCACTGGTTTTTACATTAGAATATGCAAATGTACTATTTATCCCCATTTTTAATATGAGAGTTTGAGGATGCAATGGGGAGGCTATCAGCAGAAACATTTTCAAGCCATGTAAAATCTGGGCTTGACATTGGGGAAATGGGGCCAGCCACACAAGCAGGGAGCCAGATCTATTGTGATTTTTAGTCTATTTTAAAGACCTACCTTCCCTGAAATAACTCCCACACTGGTGCTTGAAACATCTATTAGATTTCTTAAGCCTTTAAGATTCTGGAGCTCCCATTTCCCTATTAAATTAAAATTGCTTTACAGGATGTAACACCATAGGAAGAATCAGCTAACACCTGATCAGGGACTGCTTCCTAATCTGTAAGTCAGCTAATTAAGTGGTATCAGTCCTGTGGGAAACTCCATTCAGAATGGGGTGCATATCAGATGAAGAGAAACCCCAATCTACAAGGCAGGGTACTATAAAAATAAACTTTGGTCAGACTAAAATGTATCCGAGAATTGCATGAATTGGAAACTGGTATTCACTGAGGACAATGACTCTCCAGCAAGAACTAAGTTAGAAGCCTTGGTGCTGTACAGCGGCAAATTATCTCCTGGACAATAAACTCTAACAAATCCATCCCAGTCTCCAGTAAGGCCAGTAGGTTTGAAGGCATCACAGTCTCTCTTCAATTGCTTCATTTTCTGCACAGGCACCATGGAACGAGAGTGCACCAGAAGCACGGTGGGCTCCGGTAAATTTAGTGAACATCCATTGAAGATTTACTTCAAATAAGGCTTGGGATTCAGGCAACAGGATGTAACAGACAGTCTAGACATATCCTTAGTATTAAGGAAATTACCACAACTAGTGATAATAAATCACAAGTGTTAAAATGCACAGAAAAGTCTACTACATATTATTAAATGCTACCAATTAAATAAATGTGGCAGAGATACTACTCAGGGAGAGGGTTCCTCACAAAAGTTCCCTGTTAGGTCTGAAAGTTCCTCCCTCAATCCTTTAACTTTTCTGCAGATTGAACAAAGGAGTTCATTAGCTTTGTCTGCCACTGCTTGGGTTGACTTTGCATCTCCAAGCTCTACTGGGCTTTGGAGAATAAGAAGTGTCCAGCAAAACACAAGGAGGATGGTAAGAGTAGGTTTACTTGTTCTTAGACAGGACTTCAAAGAGTCTAGCTGGAGAGCTGGAGAAAAAGAGGTGGTCCAGAAGTTCAGAGTAAATACTGTTTTATGCATAGTATTTGAGATCAGTTCCCAGTATCCATATTACATGACTGACCACCTGTAATTTCAGCTCCAGGATATCTGAGACCCTCTTCTGTGAGGAGTGTGACATACGTATTATTTGATAAAGAGGCCTGGAACTTTTAGTGTAGCACTCACTCTTCATTACTGTGATGTGTTTACTTAGCTAGCTTACAGAAGACTATCTTCTAGGTACAGTAATTTTCTTGACATTGAAAAATATGTCTCAGCTAGCTGTGTGGGTGCATGCCTTTAATAATAGAACTCAGAGGAAGGGATAGGCAAGCTGTGAGTTTGAGGCCTGCCTGCTCTGTAGAATAAGTTTCGAGACAGCCAGGGCTGTTACACAAAGAAACACTCTCTCTCTGAGAAAGAAAGAAGAAAGAAAGAAAGAAAGAAAGAAAGAAAGAAAGAAAGAAAGAAAGAAAGAAAGAAAGAAAGAAAGAAAGAAAGAAAGAAAGAAAGAAGAAAGGAAGGAAGGAAGGAAGGAAGGAAAGAAAGAAAGAAGGAAAGAAGGAAGGAAGGAAGGAAGGAAAGAAGGAAAGAAGGAAAGAAGGAAAGAAGGAAGGAAGGAAGGAAAGAAAGAAGGAAAGAAAGAGGGAGGGAGGAAGGGAGGGAGGGAGGGGAGAGAGGGAGGAGGAAAGAAAGGAGGAGGGAAAGAAGAAAAGAAGAAATAATAGAAAAGAAAGGAAAGAAGGAAGATATAATAAAAAAGTGATTAAAACTCTCATCTCTATATTTGAGAATTACAAAATCAACTAAAGATGAAATTTGATTTTAGATTCTGAAGCCATGTTACTTTTGTTCTTCTATGAATATGGCTATTGTTTTCACAATGGTCCTCTAGTGACAGACCTCCTGTGCATGAATTCCACAGGCTGAATTAAGCATTTTCCAGATATTTTGGAAACAAACCTCAGAGTACCTTGAATATAAAAACCTATCATTAGGAACAGAAGGCAGTGTGTGGAATGGACAAGGATACCTCCCATAGGTAAGGTGAGAGAAACATTTCAATTTTTGATACAGCCAGAACTGTAGCAGCATGTTATTAAAAGGAAATAAATTTGTCTCTGAACAGACCAGCAGACAGTATAAGAGGAACATTTTCTCTTAATATGCTGCAGTCCTAAAGGTTCCTTAAATCTCTACGGCACACCACAGTGACATCTGCTCAGTCACCTAGCAAATATTCTATATTTGCAAGCATTTTGGAAACAGCTACTAGTGTTTAATTTTTGGATAATGCCTTCCTTATGTAAAAACCCCTGGAGGATTTTAACAGTCTGTATGGGGATCTTGAGGGTAGTTGTTGTAAATAGAAAAAAATTGGCTGCTTCAAGTCATGTGTCATGTCAGTGAAGATTTGATTAGTCAGAGCACAGCATTATGTCTGTGCCATAAACATCAATAAGCATCTACTTGGCCACACAAGCACTAAGAGTAGGAGAATGTAAAATTGACAGAAATTCGTGTTGGAGAGATATTTTATTGGGTAAGGAACCAAGGTCATTGCCAGCACCCGAACTCATGCCAAACAGCTAATAACTGTTAAGTCTAGCTGCAGGGGATCCAATGTCCTCATTTCTATGGACATCTGTACTTATGTGTTCATACCTATAAAGACACACACACACTTATAATTGAAAATATAATAAACATTCTTAAAATTAATAGAAGCTATACTGTGTTTTAAAAATTATTCTAAAATGTTAAAAGTGCAAGCCATTATTCTTCAATATGTAAAAGTAACAATAATCATAGGATGGAAGACAAAGATGTGTGTAGAAAGCTTAAAAAGCCTACTTGAAATTTCTAAAATTTGGAGTTTGCACAGAATCTTGATTGGAAGGCATCTGGGTTACTTTTTAAGGTTTGCAATGAAATTCCTGACAAAAACAACTTAGAGGAAGATTTTCTTCAGCTCACACATTGAGGGTACTGTCCATCATGGTCAGGGAAATCTATAGAAAGAGCTGAAGGCAGCTGATCCCATTGTATTGATTTTAAGAAAGAGACAATTGAAAGCAGTATTTAATTCCCTTATTTTTGTTCAGTATGATACCTCAGACCGTGGAATAGTGTCCCTCACATCAGTATGAGCCTTCCCCTTTAATTAATCTCATGTAGGAACTCCTTTACAGACATGCCCAAAAGTTTGCTCAATCTGTATCAACCATCAGAGAAAGGGTATAATAATAATCATTTTAGCTTATGCTTTTGAAGTATTGATAAAACCAATTCATATTTATTTTTCAATTTTCTTCTAAAATGCATATTCATGTCATGTTTTGATATTTTTAAAGAAGTACTTTAAGTAGAGGGAATTGTTACTTTAGGACAATTACAGAAGACCCTGGCACAGATAGTCGTGTTGTAAGTCATCATTATTGCACAGCCATTAGAGATTCCTCCTTGTTGAAAAAGTGCTATTCTAACCTAAAATATATTTGCTCTTTTTTTTTAATTGGAAAAGAATGCAAGTGTGCCATAATCCAGGCTCTGAGATCTAGAACTGAAGCTGGTTTTATGGACAAGCTGCAGTTCCCTCCCTGGCCTTCTAAACTCAATCTCAAAGATAAAAGACACTTTTATTCCAAACACCAGGATGTACTCTTCTGATCTAAAGTCCTTCCTGTTATCAGAGCTGACAGCACTTGTCAGGTGACTTTTTGATGGAGTTAAGATAACATAATCAATATTGGAGAATATTCTTCTCTTACATAAAAACCAGAGAGTGAGAGCCCCTTGGTGAACGAGGAAAACTGACAAACAGAGGGGAGATAGGTCTTGAGACTGTAGAATCTTCTCCCTCAGCCCCTCACAGTGCATTTGTAGCTTCACAGGGTGAAACCATGGAAACACAGTATCCCTTTAATTTCACTAGTGTCCATGTCTTTTATAGATAGAAGGACCAGCAGCCATCAACAACATTTTACTCTACTTATACGCAGAGCTATGATAATCCTCTTGGAGATGAAGAGGACTGTGGCAAAGCTGAGTTTTACACTCTAGCCAGACAACCAATTATTCACTAAGAGCCAATGAGGCTTTTCCTAAGCAGGGTTACTGCAAACGTGTTTCATTAAACCAAGAATTTCAGGAAATCTTTGAAGCACTCCTCTATTGCCAGTGTTATTGAGGGTTTGGGGAATATACTGCTACTTGAAATTAAAATATTCCTAAACACAGAGTTACATTATTTCCTCTGTTTCTTCCTTCCTTTCTCCCTCTTTCCTTCTGTCTCCCTTAGTTCTACCCTCATCCCATTTAAAACACAAATTTCTAAAATTTTCTAACTTTAGGAACTATACTAAAATCTGAGAAATTAAATACAAGCTAATCCATGCCCATGAGGCAAAGTATGCTATCATATAGCTGTTTATAATTTATTATGATGAATACTCTGAAAAAGAAATACCGAAGCCATTGTAGATATCTTATCTGCTAATTTTAATTGCCCAGGGAAACCTTTGCTGCACTTTCACCAACCTGTCAGAGTGAATGACCTCTGGTGCCCAAAAGAGCTTGTTCTGTTTCTATTTATCTCAGACTCTTCTAATTGTCTTGAATCCATTGCCAACCACAGACACTAACAGCAAGAAAACCAATTAAAGATCACGGATTCTATAAGACCATGACTTCATTATACTTTACCATAAATAAAAGGTGCTATTTTTTTTTCTATGTTTCTCTGTTTCTTATACTGATCAAGAGTTTTTCCTAATATACTTACTCAGAAAAAAATTGAGAAGCACTGACCATGAATTAATGTATTCCATATCCCTTTAACATTACTAGTGTCCATGTCTCATGAGCAAATTTTCTTGTCTTCCCCAATGCCCTTTATCTCTCTCTCTCTCTCTCTCTCTCTCTCTCTCTCTCTCTCTCTCTCTCTCTCTCTCTCTGTCTCTGTCTCTCTCTCTCTCTCTCTCTCTCTCTCTCTCTCTCTCTCTCTCTCTCTCTCACACACACACACACACACACCACTGTAATGTCCTGTAATTATTGTCTCCTTACTGAAATATTCCCTTCAGTTTTGAGAGGTAAGCATAATATACAAGTCTTGAGAAGTTCTTAAACATACAGTGTTTTCAACATCCATTCACATTACTGGAGAGAGAAAAGAATATCCCGATTACTTGCACTGACAACAGGTTGTGCAGGAAGCTCCAGGGAGGCAGATTGGAGAGTCGTAACCCATGCTGAGATAGACTTTTTGGCGATACAAATGACTGAAAGACATTAGTAGGCCCTTTTCCATGGTCCTCTAAGTGACGCCATTAAAGATAGACCTGAGTGTAATCGTTTGTCTAATCACTCATCTTTCCCCTGTCTGTGGTGGAGAGGCAGTTGTTCACGTCACACCAAGAAAAGGCACACGGACAGAAGCAATTACCCATTTGCAAAACCTATAGCACCTTTTTGGAAAAATAAATCTAAAGCACCAAATGCCAAGGAGAGCCAGCCTTTGACATTTCACAATGTTTAGATTTGTTGCTTGAAACCTCCTTCACACGCACTATGATCAAGTCAGACAAAATTCTTTCACAGTTTTGAAATCCAATTATTTCTGAACAAATTTTAGAGACATTTGATGGTTGTGGTTTAGGATGGATTGAACAATGTTCATGGTTTTAAGTTGTAATGCTACATGTGCATTCCAGAGCATGATAAATCAATATCGCTGAAAAATGACAGAAGATGAGTGTGTCCACATTACCCCCAAACTTCAAACTATGAGGATTGCTTTTGGGAAATCATACTGCTCTAAGGAATTCTTGACATAACTACAAGAAACTATCTTTTTCTCAGGGAAATACGTATCTGCCTGCACTTCACTCATTGTATTGTGAATGACAACTTCCAACTTCAAAGATCATAACATATTAATTCCTAATTTTCTTTTTTTCCCACCTTTGTAGCTCCCAAGACTTTTCAGTGACATAAACATTTATCTCCATGCCCTTTTTGAAATCTGGCAGTCATTTTTTTTCCTTGTAAAACACATGTTGTATTGACTTTGTGTAGAAATTTTTACACATTCCCTAAAACCTACAAGAAAGGCTTCCCCTTCTCACCGCTTGTTTAATCTTTTTGCATTCTATAGCTTGACTCCAGGTGTCAGTTTGCCCAGAAAGCTCCTCTCCAATAGCATTTATCAGTTGAAATTAAAAAAATGTTTTTTTTTAGAGCCTTTTTCCTCTCTTAAAATTTTGTGTGGTGATTTCTTCTTACTTCTTGAGTTTTAATTATTTTTAATTTGTGTGTATGTGTGTGTGTGTATGTGTATGTGTGTGTGTGTATGTGTGTGTGTATGTGTGTGTGTGTGTGTGTGTGTGTGTGTGTGTGTGTGTGTGTGAGTTGTGATATGTGCTATGTATGTGCTTGTGTCCTCTGGAGCTAAATGCTAAAGTCCATTCTTTATAGGTAGAGTTTGAGGCATTTGTGAGCCATCCAACAAAGGTCCTAGAAACAAAACCAACCTGGTCCTTTGTGAGAGCAGTATAGGCTCTTAACTGCTGAGCCAATGTTTCTGGCCACTTTGAGTTCCTGTTCATTTCTGTATGAACCTCTGATCTTAACTCTGTGATAGAAAACCTATCTTTATAACATATACATTAGCACAAGGCTTTCTATTAAGTTCTTTCAAGATACTTGTAATATGCTTAAATAAACACATAAAATCATTAATTAAATTCATTGACAGTTTTCATTAACTAGTGGTAAACATGGTTTTGATTACTAGATTAAGGCTGCAATGCTTATGTATTCACGTAAATAACTCCCCTTCTTAATGGGAGCATCAATTTGTATTTCTGAGTTTCTAGGATATTCATTTTTATGTAAAATAAAACAAGATTTAGAGATTTTTTTCTTTTGTTGAAAGGCTTTTATTTCAACCTGCTTTACTGTCTTGCAGAAAAATGTTTTCTTGATTTTGTCTTTTAAATACCATAGGCTTTCAAATCATACTAGAAAATTAATGACAACAACTAAAAGTATTCACAACTTTGAGGTGATTTGGCCAGTGAATGAAGGAGCTACAAATTTGAGAACCTAATGAAGTTACATTTTTTATTTTAGCTATAAATATAACATGCATAGTAAGTTCATATATTTTATGAAATTAGGCATATATTACACGTATTCCATATGTATGCAAAATAAAATATCTATTTGTCAGATATTTTTTCTGTGTGTGTGTGTTTCTTGAATATACATCTGTGTGGTTGTACATGTGTGTTCCACAGAGAAGATACTGGCTCCCTGCTCTAACACTCTCTATTTTATCCCATGGAGATTGAATCCCTCCCTGAACTTGGAACTTGGCTTGTTTGTTCCAGCAACTTTCTAAACACCATAGCTCATGGCACTAGGTTGTAAGTAACTGCCCAGTCCATCATACCCAGAATTATAAATTTGAACTCAGGACCTGAGGAGCTTGTCGTTTCCTCTGCTCTGTGTCACCATTTTTATTAATGTTTGAGTTTGTTCTTCAAGGTATCTTAAACCTTTAGAAAGCTTCATAATTGTAGGACCACAAAATGGTACAAACTCATTACCTAGAGAAGAGAGCTGCCTCTTCTGATCCATTCTAACTATCAGCTACCATTGTCGAGCAGGTCTCATTGTTATGCCCAATAACAGAATTCTAATAAAACCACACCCACTTCCAGCCCAAAGGAAGTTTAAATGCAAACATCTCACCATGTTTCCTTTCAACTGAAAACTGAAGGAATGGAATGAAAACAAGAGAAAAATGAGATTAAAAGAGCTTAACAGTCTAAACACATCCCTAAAATGAGGAAGAACTATCAAAATCAAGTCCTATTGATCCTAAAACGTAGAGAAGTACTTCAAAATGACGTTTAAAATAAGAGTTTATGAACTAGTACATGTGTATGACTAAACAAAGAAGCACACATGGTTATAGTTGTTATTTATTTCATCACTGAATCACTAGCAAACACTTTAAAAAGCTCCTTTCAGAGTAAATTGGATGCAAGTGCTAGAGATATATCTTTGAACAAAGTTTATAAAATTATAATCCCCATATCACTTAGGTGCTTAAGAAACAGAGAACAACATGTTTTATGTGTTCAATTTGTTCACCTTTACAATATTTCTTTATATTAAAGTTTTTAAATGCATTTGAATACTTATTACAGAATATTTGTTTTCATGTAAATGCATAGGCAGTGTATCCTATGTCATTCAAAACATCTTGCAGCATCAACTGAGGATGTGCATACTGCTTTAGTTTATTTCTGTCATCTGTATTTTGCGACACAGAACGTTCTCAGTTACAGGACAATAAAAAGCATTGTCTAATTTTTGGGCACTAATAAACTGTATTAATACCAAATAAAAATGGCTTTTCTCTCAAACAAACAAGAAGTTTATACTATTGATAAAAGGCACATTCCCGTCTCTCCAAAATCTTTTAAGGACAAGGACTTTTATTTCATTTTTTTTCTTTTAATTTCAGCAGTTGAGAAGTTTAATTATAATTAGAAAAGTACTCATTAAATTTTGCTTGTTAATATTCTATTAAATATACTTGAATTTATAAAGATTTTCTAAGACCAAATAACCCCAAAGGAATAGGCCCATGATTTGAAAGTATTATTAGAAGATAGCTATTAAAAATATTAAGTACCAAAATCTGGTACATTTACAAAATGAAGTATTACTCAGTTATTAAAACAATAACATTATGAAATTTGAAGGAATTTTGATGGAACCAAAAGATATCATTGTGTGAGTGAGGTACCTAGACACTAAAAGACAAACATAGTGCATACTCACTTACAAGTGAACATTAACTGTTAAGGGAAGTATAATCTTGCTATAGTCCACAAATTCAGAAATTCTAAGTAACATGGAGGGCTCCAGGGGGACTTGATGATTTCTCTGGGAAGGGAAAAATGTATCAGATTAGAGTGGATTTATCTGGGTAGACTGGTAACAGGTGAGGATGGTAACAGGAAGGAGCAGGCAGGAAGGGTAGTGTGAAGTATAAGGGTGGAGGGAGAAACTATTGAGAGAGAGAGAGAGAGAGAGAGAGAGAGAGAGAGAGAGAGAGAGAGAGAGAGAGAGAGAGAGAGAGAGAGAGAGAGAGAGAGAGAGGGAGAGGGAGAGAGAGAGAGAGAGAGAGAGAGAGAGAGAGAGAGAGAGAGAGAGAGAGAGAGCTGGAATTAGCAGACATTTGATGGTGATGCAGAAGCCTAGTGCATTTGAAACTTCCTGCTGTCTATGAGAGTGACCACTGCGAAGACTCCTAGTAATGGGGTTTCAGAGCCTGAACGTAATGTCTCCTGTAACCAGGAAAGGTTTCCCAGTAGGACTATGACATTAACCCAGTCACAAAACCTACAATCTGTCCTGCCTGAAAGCTGTGCTGGAGTAATGGTGGAGTGGCCAACTAATGACTGGTATAATTTGAGGCCTACAGCATGAGAGTTAGTCCATGCTTTACATTGCCTGGATGGCCAAGAACAGAAAACTAGATAGCCCAGAGATCTAGGACAGATCCAAACATGACAAAAAGAAAGGAAGATAGAAAGAAGGAAAGAAAGAAAGAAAAAGAATGTTAAGTAAGTGAAATGATTTGTAATACTAGACTGCTATATTCATAGATTGATGCTTAGCCTAATTTTTACCTGAGAGGCATTATTCAGTAAGTGATAAGAGCAAATATAAAAGTCCAGAAATAAAGACCCAAGGAAGAGCTCAGGAAATCCCACCAAAGAGGGCTAAGAAGAATTTTAACAGCCAGAGGGGTCAAGGACACCAGGAGAACACTGTTTATTTAGTTGTTCCTATACTAACCTACAAATATATAGAAGTATTATTTAATCCCATTATTTATTCAATTATATGTAGTACAGAACTTATAAGTGCCAGATCAGGGAAGGATGTGAAATGAACATTTATTAAATTGTTAAGCCAAAGACAATCTAACAAAAAGTCCACACCATGCATAAAAAGCCTCTTTTTAGTTGTTGGTCATGGTTCTTCAGAAGACTCCCCAGGCATTTTATATTATTACTGTTGTTTTTGGTTGACGACCCCAGGGGTAGCAAGTAAGAACATATTGATGAAGACACCATGAACTTTAGAAACAGGACCCAGAAGACCTGAGCTGAATTTAACCTGAAAGCCTCCTTTCTGAGTACTAACTTTCATGGAGTAAGAAGGTGTGACACAAGCTTCCTAAGTTAAAAAGCAAAAACTGCCATACTCAGCTATTATTATATCTCTGAGACACAACAAAAACAGGCATGGTACAATAAATATATGGATTCAGTACTGGCACAAATATCTTGGCAGTAATAAACAGCTCTCATATTGGGCTTAAGATACTCTACAAGAGGGATATCGTGCCTAGTACTGAAAACCTAGTTAAGTAATCCGTGAATAAGAAATAATGGCTGTTGGAGGAGAACCTACAGTGAGTAATTTACTAAGCCAGTATATTCCTTAACCACAATCTGTAAACATTTGTCCTTATACCTACAAATAAGTGTAACCATAACCCATTATCAAGGACATTTCTCTTTATAATTGATGGAGAGCAATGCGGAAAGTCAGAACTGATCATTATACAGAGTTGTGCAACCTACTCATAACAACAACAACAACAAAAATACAACACCTAAAGTTCAGGAAACATTGTTGATGAGAGAGCAGAAAGTCTGTAAGAACTAGAGAACCAGCAAGCTTTCTATGAGATTGTGTCTTTTAGGAATGACAGAAGCTGCATCCATAAGGGTCTCATGATGACTGTCAAAATGTGAGCTGAGCAATGATAAAAAAAAATAAACATGCCTAAGTGGACAAGGGGAAGATGGTGAGGTCTCAGGTGTATACAAAGTACCACAGGCAGCTAAGGAATGCTAAGAACAGAAAAATAGTCATCCTCAAGAAGAACACACAAACTGATGATGCAGTACCACTGATCATGCCTGAAAAGATACATTTAAGTCCCATTATGTTCATTTGAGAAGGCTATAGATAGGAATATATAAGTATGCACACATGCATATATACTTACAATAATATTTAATGAAAAGAGGTCAATTTGCAAGAAGAAGGAAGTTTTGGAGGGAGGAAAGGGCAAGTATAAAATTATATATGATAATCTCAGAAAATAAAAGAAAGAAATTAAAAAAGAAAGTATATAGGACCATAAGGGACCTAAAACTATATTTTAGAAATCAAGGTAGATTACGACACTAGAAACAGACACAAGGTGGAAACCAGAGAGTTAATGTTGGCTCCTGGCTCTTGGTGTGTCACAGAGGAACACTTTGTCTCCACTCTGTTACTATAATGAGGTTGATCTATAGCTGCAAAAGGGTGATGGAACGCATAAAGAGTGGTTTGAAACACCTCTGTCTGCATTACAGTTTCATGAACCCAAGCTGAGGTCCAGAGAAGAGACAGTGCAAAGAAACACATAAAAACAACTATGGCCCAGCTAAGTATATATATATTTCATTTAAAATTACTTTAAAAGTCTAGGAAAACATAACTGCAAACAGTTTGTATAAAAATTTAAATTAACAAAATTGTAACCAATAAAAATAAAAGCCTAAGAGAGATAGTTACCATGGAAGAAATAGTACTATTTGCCCCAGCAAAAAAATATGTATTTTTTCCAGATCCATCAGTAACTTAAAAGAATTTTCTCCATAATGTCGAATCAATGAACATCTCAGTCTCTAAAATATTTCTTTTCAAATTTAAAATTACAGATATTTTAGTAAAAACATTGTAATAAAATAAGGATATACATTTTTTCCGCTATGTCTTACATTGTATTGGTGGCATTAATCCAATTTATAAAATCACAGTAATAGGTTTCAGAATTGGAAAGAAAGATAGGATACTATTTAGAGACTTGGAAAGATCGAGAATTTATGGGAAATATAGCATGCACTCCAAGACCATTGAGGAAAGTAGAAAATTATAGAATACACACACACACACACACACACACACACACACACACACACACACACACACACAAGTCAAAGGCTTTCATCATAAAAAAAAAAACTCTTACATGATGAAATTGGAGGAAAAAACCACGATAAGAAAACTTCACAAGAAAAGAAATCTATGCAAAGACTTCACAAGTTGAGCCTAAAACATGTTCTCTTCCAAAGAATAAAATATATTTGAAGAAAAGAAAATGTGTTTGTCATTTCTGGAAACAATGTAATATCAGCATATTGACTAACTTTCTTTATAATATTTTTGTATGCTCATTTTATTTTTTTATTTAAAAGTGTTTTATCCAGTTATTTTCTGGCCCCCTGTCTTCCCTCCCCCCAGTCCCTCCAGTAAATGCTAAATAAGTTTAAAAGTTTTCAAATCAAAGAATCAGAAATTTTAGAAATTCAAGGTCAGCTTCTGCTACATGAAACCAGCAAAATTATGTAGGGATATTTCAAATATAATAAAAACAGTTGGAGATATCAGAGGGATCTACCTACAGTAAGTCTAGGAGGATCAGACAGTGGTACTCACACCTTTAATCCCAGCACAGGGAATATCCCGGGAGTGGTGACCTACACCCTTAATCCAATCTGAGTTTGAGGTCATTTTAGTTTACAGAAGGATTTCCAGACTCTCAGGCAGGCAGTGGTGGTTCCACGCCTTAACTGAGCAAGAAGGTATTTAAGGCAGGCATAGAAAGACAGAGCAGGCAGTAGAAGCCAGGAGGAGCGAGGCTGAGGAAGCTGGAAGACAGCTGGGTGAGATCTGACTGTGGGATTTCTTTGATATTACTGCCTTTCCCAGAGATTTGGCCCTGAGTTTCCTTTATTCATGCAACAAAAATAAATATTTTTTTAGTGTGTTTGTATATGTGTGTGTGTGTGTGTGTGTGTGTGTGTGTGTGTGTGTGTGTGTGTGTGTGTGTGTGTGTGTTTGTGTATGTGCGTTTTAGGATGAGCCACTGGTCCCGTATTAGGAACATTTTTTCCATAGCACATCTGTGCATTATCTGCATATAAATTTATCTGTAACAGAAACAGATATTGTAGATCCTTATGTCATAAATAGAATAGCAGTGATGCATTGATTGTAGGCTTGACTGGAATCAAAAGAGAAATATAAACACCAAGCCACCCACAAATCTTTTCGTTGATAATCTGGCTTCCCTGTAAAATATGCTAGGGCAATGGTGGCACAAAGCTTGTGAGAGTAACCAACCAATGTCAGATTTTCCTTAAGGTGTGCCTGTTCAGTGAGATAAAACCCATAGTCAAGACTGCTTATATGACCAAGAACCAGGGACAAGATAGCCCAGAGACCTGAGGCAAAACCAAATACTACTAGTCTACAAGAAAATATTATCAGTAAAATAACCCCTACTGACATTCTGCTATCCTTATAGATCTGTGCCTTAGTCACTATTCTTCCTTCAGCAGATGGGAACAATAAAGAAACTTACAACTGGACATTACATAGAGAATGACCTGGGAACAAACATCTCTAAATGGAATGTCTCCATCGACTCCCTTCAGAGTTCATTTAATCCTATGAAAGGGGACAAGGAGCATAAGAACCCCAGGTGATGGAGTAAGCCAAGAGAAAAACCCTCTAAATCAACTGGCAGAGGCTCATCTGACGTCACAGACACTGAAGCAGCAAGTACAGGGCCTACACAGGTCCACACTGGCCTACACAGGTCCACACTGGCCTACACAGGTCCACATTGGCCTACACAGGTCTACACTGGCCTACACAGGTCTACACTGGCCTACACAGGTCTACACTAGTCTTCTGCCAATATGTCATAGCTTTCAGTTTACTATTTTCTTAAACTTCTGAATGTATGGGAGGTGGATCTCTCAATCTTGTGCATTCCACTGGGCTCTTTTTCATCTCTTAGTGTACCCTGTCCATCTTAGATATGATGGTTTTACTTTTATATTATTCTATTTTTTTTTTATCAAAACACTAACACTTTTGAGAAAAAAAATGCCAAAACTTACCTGAGGGAAGGTTAACATTTTATGAACATTTCTTTGACAATGCCTTGAGTTGTGCAGTGCATTAGGTCACTCATGGGTAAGTAGACTCATCCCTAATAATAATGATTTAACATAAAAATTTATAATTTCCTATTACACATTACTTAGGCTATGTTGAAAACAGCAAATGATGTAACAACAAAATATAACTTATATATATCAACTCAACATAAACTTTAATGTTATGATTCTTTTAATATGGCATTGCCATTAAGCCAGATAATATGTTTAATATTAATTATTACATTCTATTTTTATTAAAATATGTTATCTTTTACCATGATTCATTTTCAACACTCCTTTTATTTCTAGATAATGACCCATTAAATAAACATCACTTTTTAAATTTACTTTTCATCTCTTACTTACCATTTCAACACCCCCATTTTAGCATTATAAATAAAACTGAAATAAATGCATGCTGCATACTACATAATTTCTTATCCAGACTCATTCATGTTAGGGTGTATAGGTTAGATATAAATTCTTCTCTTTGGAATAATTCCCAGAATTTAAATAACTGAATATAAAGTCTTGTCCTTCTAGATATTACTGAGACATAAGGATAAATCACTCCAGAGATTCATTGGCTAAAAAAAAAAAAATGCACATTTACTGAAAATTACCTAAATAAAATATAGTTGCTTAGTCTTAGACATTAAGGTGGTAGTGTCTAGTATGATGTAACCCGTGACATGTCTTCTGTTCTCCAGAATCGGAGAATACAAAAAAAAAAAAAAAAAAAAAATATCTTTGAAGCTTTATTATGGTCTCATTTGGTTGCTGAATAATTTATCAAAGACCAGACTGGAGTACATGGAAGACAGCTGAAATTTTATTTTTGCATGAAAATAAGCAAGAAATTTCTAGGCACTTTTGACCTCCCAGTCAGAATTCTGCCACAAAGCAATGTCCAGTTACAATTTGTATACAAAAACATGGTGTTTCATTTTCTATCCTCTACAACAAGCCAGGTTGTTGGGAATTAATGTTGAGTCATCCAATTCGCAGTACCAGAGACTTTGTTCAGAAGTCTAGAACACTGAAGGGCTTTACTCTGTAAAACAATCATACACATTTTATTCAACAACTTCATACAGGCTTCTACTCTCTTTAGTTGCATTTCTTGAGCTGCCAAAGAGTTTTACTTGTTTTTTTGTCTCTTTTTATGTTTTGCCATTAGCACACTCAGTGTGTAGGTCTTTTGTAATCATCGGTGCTGGTGATGCCACGAGAGATGAAAAGAATGACCTGCTCATAATCTGAAATTGAGCTACTTGGTTTTCTGCAACACAACAGGTGAGGTCTTAGCACTTGCACAAGCTTGGTTTTCTTTTGGATATACGGCAACAATTCCATACTTTTTACTTTGTTGCTGCTAAGCTAACTAGTTGTAGAATTTGTAGAATATATGATCTGAAAGTTTTTGTTTTCATTTTACATACCAACCACAGTTCCCTCTCCCTCTCACTCCCCAGCTTCCCCCCTCCATACCTCTCTGTCCCGTCCTCAGAGAAGAGTAAAGCCACCCATAGAGAGTCAAATCATCTGACATATCACGTTGAGGCAGGGCCAATTTCTTGATCTTTAAACCATCCCCCAAATATGTCTTGGCTGTTACTCATTTTTGCTTGTTGGTGGTCAAATGCCTGGGTGCACAGGTTGGAGAAGGAAAACTTTAAGTGGCCCTCTTTCTGAATGAGTGGTGTATGGATATTTGACCTGTGCTCTTGGATAGTGCATCATGCATGGTGTCTGGAGAGAGTGGGGAAGAAGCCATTTGTCTCACATAAGATGAGAAACAGTCAGCAGGGCTGAGAAACAAGTGCAGCTTTAGAAGCCCTGGCTCCTACTGACACAGTTTTTCCAGCTGGTTCCCATCTCCTAATTTTTCCAGAGACATTACCTCAGTACCAATGGCTAAGGACCTGGAGGAAGTTTTTACTTTCAAAGATCCACAGTATTTCACTATATAATGTGCTGATTCCAGCTTATTGTCATTCTGAAAAATAACATATCCAGTCTTTATTACTAAAGCAAATAATGGCTATGGTATAGTTCATTATTCTTTTGTGGAACATGTTAGTCTTAGCTGAACTTTCTTGATCGTATGAAACACATACATATTTTGCAGTATGTATCACTTAACAGTGTTCTCATTGCTGAAATATTTTCAGGCACTGAAAATTTCCAAAACCCATCAACTAAAACCTGTGTGATTTTTTTTTTACATTATCATTCTTGTTGATATGAATTTCTTGTGATGTTTCAACAAATGTACACAGTTGCTTTAGATGGAAGACTTGCCATTCTTAATTACCCCTACAGTAAGAAGTCACGCTACATTTTGTCAGTGGATCAAAGACGCCAATGGATGGCAGAGATGTGTTAAAGAGTCCATTATTAGCTTAGTTTTAAAAATAAAAAAGTGCCGGGAGGTAGACTAATATATTCTTTTTATTCTAGATGCTTGGTATTTTAAGTTGAATATGAAACATCTTTGAATCACAGTGGCAGATTCCAGAAGATGATTAAGCACAGCATCTATTAAAAAATGTATTCCAATTACTAAAAAAACATGCTAAATAAAAGCATGCTCCTGCAGTTAGAACTCAGCATTGAGTAATCTTCAACATTTTTTAGTTAATTTCTTCAGCTTTCCTTCCTGTTTTGATTTCTCCAAAATATCACAGCCTATGAAAAGCAGGGACTAAGTTAGAGTGTTCCCAGTTTCATGAGCACAGTGCTTGTAAATGCTTCTCAAAGTCCCCATTTTTTTAGCCTTGCCTGTATACTTTAGTATAAGTAAGTGGTCTAGTCCAGCACTCTGTTTTCCTGCCTCTGGTAGTGACTCACAACCAGCCTCGGTTTTCTAAATAAGTTGGGTATTATTCAACTGATGTGTTACCCGACCTTCTAAGAAGTATTTACTTTTGTTATCCTGAGACCTGAATTTGTGCTGATTTCTATGTCATTTACTTTGGAATTTCTTGCCTTATCTCACATAGATTTTTCTCTCTTCCTCCTTTGAATGCTTCAGTTTTCTTATGACCAGAATCCTTCAGTGATCAGGATAAAATGTGGCTTCACTCTACACCATTTCTCTAGGTCTTCTCATAAGCATAATAGTTGGCACTTCTAGTCCTCAGGCACATAGGAAACTCCAGTTCCCCAAACTCCAAAAGGCATTCCATTATACAGAAATGAGTTCAACCTGGGCTACAGAAGGATTTCTGATGCTTAGATAAAGGCCAGCATTTCTCAGGAACTTGTGACGCCTGTAGCCATCTGTCAAATGAATCATCTCATTTACCTGGTAAAGGGTATATGACTCTCCAGTTAACATACATACCTGTGGTGCCTATCAGCATATCAAAGTCCATATGAGCCTCCACACTCATAAGTACTTGTGATAGATTCAAAGCACCACCAGCAGATTCCTAACCCTTTCTTCCTTCCCAGGGACTCATTCTTCTTATAATCCAGCTACCCTCACTATGCTCTCTCTATTCTCTATTGCCTGCTATTGTGCCCTTTCTGTAGATATCTGTGGCCATGTCCAGTCTGCTGCTCAACTTCAATCCGATCCCTTTTTTTTCCTTCTCTGTACTTGTCCAGATGTCTTTTCATATTTTCTCTTTTATTCACAATAATAACCTTCTCTTTAATCATACCAAAGAACAATTATATTAAAAGATCTTATTCTATTAAAGAAATATTTACTTTCATTTTTATTAGCATGTGTGTGTGTGTGCGTGTGTGTGTGTGTATGTGTGTGTACATGGGTGCAGAGACATACTTAAGCCAGAAGAAGACATTAGATTTCCTGGAGCTAGAGTTATATGAAACTGTGAGCTGCCTAACATGAGTACTGGAAGTGAACACTGGTCCTCTGAAAGGGCAATACATATTCTTAATTATTAAGCTTTCTCTCCTGCCCCCCGGATCTCATTTATAAGACATTTATATTCACTGGACTCCTCAGCTTCTTATGCACATCTCAAATCTCTACATCTGAGTCCTGAAATCAATAGTCATTGGTCAACCTTGACACCCATCACTTGCTTTTTACTATCCAAAAATTATTCATGGTCATTTGCCTATGAGCCCCTTGATGACTCATACCACTTTCTTCATTTCAGTTGCAATTACCACTGTATTAGAATCTATAGTGTAAACCTTACATCTCCCTACATTCCCCTTCTTGGTTGCCAGACAGCCAATTGTCAGCATTCATCTGGGGATTGCTTCTGTTGCATTATCTATTTAAGGGCATCCTTTTGACAAACATTGGCTTGTTTTCTTCTTTACCCAGAAGGCTTAACTCTCCCTCACATGCTTTTCATCGTTGCCTCTGTTTAACCCATCATGGTAATCTGTTGCCTTGCAGCCTCAGGATCTATGGTGTCTTGCCTACCACTGAGTTTCCATTTTATTAAGTAAGGGATCAGTTCTGTTTTTGTTATTGTTTACTTATTTGTTTGCTTATACTTAATATCCAGCAAGTAGCTTAAAACTTGGAAGAATTTTGTTAAATACAGAAAGCAGTTGTGAGTGGAGCATTCCCCACCCTGTGAGCATTAGTGCTGATGTAAAAGGAAGCACCATTTTGCTTTCATTCATAAGCATGGTAACAATGATCTTTCCATAAGCAGTACAAAGAAAATCTACTTTGCTGGTAATTTGAAGCTAAGATAACTAGAATGATGGGCATGGGCAGTATGTGGAGCCTCAAGAGGTAGGATCAGACTATTTTCCTGTGCATGGACTGGCACCTTGGAGCCCATTCCCTGCAGAGGAACACCTAACCCAGTCTTGACTTTGGGATGAGGAAATCGGACTTGCCTGGAGTGGATGTGCCATGCTGAGCTGATCCACCTTGGAACTTCTTGCCCTTTTGGAGAAGGGAATGGGATGATGGGGAGAGGGGAGGTTGAAGTCTGACTGGGAGGGATTGGGAAGAGGGAAGGGAGGGGGAGCAGGGGAATACATGAATAATAAAGACTTTTTACATAAAAAAATAATAAAATCAAGAAAAAATGATTTGAAGTTATTAGGCTGTTTTTGAAAATGATTCTTATGTGTGAAGAAATGATATAGCTGACTAGAAATAACATGTGTTTTCACATTGGTTTCTATGATTTAGCTGTCTGTCATGGGAAAATATGAGGAAGAATACCGAGTTTCGTGTATGTGTAACCACTGCGTAGATTTCATCTGGGTAGAAGAAAATCCTTGCTCAGTGATATATAATTCTGTGTTTCTAATATTTAGGAGTTCATGTATTATAAACATTTAGAGAAATGGGAAAGGCAGTTATGAATTTGCCAGCTCTGTCATTTAGTTACATTATTTATAATGTTAAAAGGTCTGTGCTGCTCATTCAGCACCATTATTGACAATCAAATTTCTATTTGTACACAGTCATTATGTAGCAGGATAGAGTGGCAAGTAAATTTGGGAGACAAGAAAATGCTAGGTACAAAGTGGGTCCCCACCCCTAAAATGACAGTCCGTCTGACCTCAACTCAGGCCGTACTGTGATTAAACACAGCTTACACTTAGTATTCCATGAAAACTTGGAATTTTGTTTCTGTCAGGAAGAGACAGTACTTCCTTTACCTCCCCTAACACCAAGGGACAGCTAGATTGCTATTACTTCATTTCTGTAACGTATATAAAAGCCAAGGAGCTCTTCCAGTCCAAAATACCCTTCCTCTTCCATTCTGCCGTAGATTCCAGGCTGTTCTGGTTTATATATCTCCCTCCTCCATAGCTACCCACTTTTTTAAAAACTGGCAAGGTTTTCCTTGCATTTTGCTATTCTCCCTCTAAAACACAAGACATAACTATGACAGCTCTGAATTTCCCAAAATAAACCTTTCTCTCCATTGATGGAGTGGTCTGATCTGATGGCTTTGCTGCACCATCACTAACAAAAAAGCAAAAGCAGCCCCTTACTCAGAAACCCCAGTGAAGCCTCACACCACAAGTACTGCTAACAAATGTGCTAGCTCCTCCCAGAAATATGACTGCTATTTTCTCAGATTTTAAGCCATTAAAAAGCAAAGAACATGAATGGAAGTACTTTTGCAACCTTTGTGGCTCCTGGTTTTACTTTACTCCTGGTATCTCTGGAGACACCTCATTATTCTTCCCATTAAGAAATAGGGTGAAGAGAACGGAAAGAAGAAATGGAGAGGAACAGACAGAAACAGTTCCTGAGGATCATCGTGTTCTATTTTCTTTAACTGTAAATGAACTGTGTGTCCTTCCCGTCTTCCTTCAAATCTTTCCATATGCTTCCTCCTAATTTCCTTAAAATTAATCGCCTCCTCTACTCGAGTTGTTGTCTCATGTATATATGTATTAGTGATACGTATTCTTAAATATTAACAGTTGAATATATATACACATACATATATGTTCATATATAGAGATGTATAAGGAAATATATATATATGCAAATATATGTATATTTGTCTGTATGCTTTCAGGGTTGAATATTTGGCACTGAGCAACCACTTGGTATGCTCTTGCCTTGGGAGAACCGCTTTTCCCACTCCCGTTTCTTCCCAATTGCCTGTAATTTCTTTTGTAGGGTTGAGAGGGTTGAGGCCTTATGAACTTTCCCCACTCAGTTTGGCGCGTTTTTTGATGCCATCATTATCTCCATATTTTTAAACGGGTTAAGATATTCCCAAGTCAGACAGCCTGTTGCTATGTCTCTTGGTTTTCTCCCTCCATGGGTGCAAGTTCCACTTGTAGTGCCCAACTTCAGAAAGAGGCCCCAGAGCTCTCTGAGCTAGAATTGATCTGAAAGGCTCCCTCCCTGAGGACTACCTTACACAGTACTGAAGATGCCGTTCACGATTCCAAAGTGGGGAGACAATCAAGTGTCCTGCCCAGCAATGATGCCTATGATACAAGTCAGTGGCCGGCAGGGCCTAATAATAACCTTGCATGTGCAGTAATAACGCATATACTTTGGCAATGACCAAATGCTCTCTAATTTAACTTAAGATACACTCTACAAGAGGAATATCATGCTTGGTCCTAAAAACTTAGCTAATTACCAAGTGCTGGTGTAATCATGTTTATTGGAGAGGATCTGTAACCACTAATTTGCTAAACCAACATAATTTCTAACAACAATTTACAAACATTTGCCATTATACCACAGAAAAAATGTAGTCTTCACCTCGCAATAAGAAAGCTTCTCTTTGTAATAGGACACTGTAGAAACCACAACCAATCTAAATGCAAAGTTATGGAATCTAATACAAACAGATATACCTTAGCAGTCTCTACGCCTAAGGCTCAGAGACCATTAAGGAAGACAGGACAGAAAGATTATAATAGCCAGAGGATCAGGCACTTCATCGTCAGACTTTGTGTTCTGGTAAAATCAGAAGTCACACCAATAATTATCACCAATGTTAATATAACACTTTAAGACAAAACTTGAGAGTTTCCTGAAGTTGCGTATGGCTGTTGTTAAGTCAATGAATTCCTTACTCTTCCTTTAGGATGTTACCTTATTCACATGCACGTGCCTTACTTTATTCTGATTGCCTCTTTCTTTAACTCTCATGGTTACGCCTATAATAAAATATTCTCATTGAAGTGTCTACCTCTGATTTGCTACAGTTGCTAGACATGAAACTTAAGAACTATCAAAGTTTACGGTGCAGGATATGGTTAAACTAATGATCATGATAGTGTGGAGTATAGCTGTTCCCTTATGCTCACAATCAGCAGAACATAAACATAGATGTTTGAGATTAAACAAATGTAACTTGCAAATTTGGTGAATGTCCATACACTTATCAGCTCACCTTGGTCTGTCAAAATTGTGATCTGGGAGTCACTTTACATTGTAAGAGCTTTTACCTCATAGTAAAACATTGTTTTTACCATTTTTACAAATATTTCTAAGTTATTACATGCATGGTTTAGAAATAGGCTACAAATAATATCAGGATGAATTGAATAGGTGTTCAAAACTGAGAAGATAGTCAAGTTTGCAATGTATTTTCAGTAATATTTACAGCTCAGAGTACTGGTGGGAGAATTAGGGTTGTGAACGGTATGCATGGTATACATGCTAATCATGATCTCCAGCAAACTGCAATTATTGGGACTCTGTTAAAATGCAAATACAGTTTAATTATTCTGTGATTAAGTTAAGCACCTTTCCTATCTTAGAATTCAGCAATATATGTGAATATTCTTGTGTGCCTATACACACACATTATGCTGCTTAGAAAGTGCATGTTGACTACCATGATAATTGGAAAAAAAAGAACAGAGAATTCTTAACTGTGTGCTGGTAGGGGAAGTTTAGCGATGTCATTCTTGGGTTTGACAGTAATTTTATTTAAAGACATTTATAAATAACCTAAAGGTGGGAGTATACAGTGAACTATCCACATTCTTCTAAGCTCAGGAATGCTGAGTCAGTGGGAGTGCAGCACTGCGGGGTAAGAAATGGCAACTGAGCTAGAACGTGGGCTAGTGTAAAGAGAGACATTAGAGAATTATTCTACATGCAGCTGATGATTAGAGTATGCCTTTCATTCAAAATGCAAACACGCTATTGGAAATCTCTCTCTCAGTATATATGTACAAAACTAAACCAGTTTTATAAAATATATCTTCTCTTTCATGATAACTATCATTTTTTCAAGTTGCTACAATATAGAAACAACTAAAATTAATGGATAAAAAAGGTGATATATCTACATGCAATGGGAAAGTATCCACCAGCATAAAGAAAAATATCATGTAATTTGTGGTCTGTTGAGCAGTATGTAAAAAAAGTAAGTCAGAATATAGAAAGACAAATAGTATGCAATGTCATTTATGGAACCTAAAATATTGAATTAACATAAGTTGAAAAATATAAGAATGCTTATCTTGGATAAAGACAGTTTGATGGAGAGTGTTTCATCAAATGTATTCATTTAAATAGGAGAAACAGGTTGAAATATATTGAAAATGATGTTTCTATTTAATAAGAATACACAGTTATAAATATATACATATATGCGTATATGCCTATATATATACTTATACTAAATATACATATATGTATATTTAGTTTTCATAGAGAATATATATATGACTATGGTTTTGTAAGATTATAACACCTAGTGATATTATAGTAGCTCTCATTTATGAGGTCAACTCTAAGATATTGGCACAATGACAACTTTGCCTAAGGCAATTATGTATTTCTCAGTATATAAGCCATGTCATATTATTTAAAAGCAGAAGACACAGTGTCAAAAGTAGTGACTAGATATGTTAATTAACAAGATTTATATAACCATTAATACATATATTCTTAGTATGTTATGATTATATAACAAACACTGACAACATTATCTGACCAATAATATCATTGGCTTTACATCTTAAATTTATAAAATCTTAAGCTAGCCATGGTGGCACACACCTGTAACCCCACCACTCAGGAGGTGAGGTAGGAGAATCAAGCATTTGATGCCAGGCTACAAATTTAGTCTGGATTATAGTAAATCTGTTTTCAAAATAAAACAAAACAGATATGACAAGCATTTGAAAACTCGTACCCCATTATTTTTTTAATCTAGCGTTTTTCTATATAATATTTTCCATGTAGTGTCTTTATACATCTGAAGCAGCTATGAGAAAATTCCCTATAACAGATGTGGCAGTTAATTTTGATGGTATTAACAATGAGATTAAATTAACTGAATGTCTAGTAAATCATAGTTTGTGGTTTGTTGGTATGGGTGTTTACATGGGAAGTGGCATGAGAATCCATGGACAGAATGAAGAGATTTTCCTCTGGCATGACATCATCCAACTGAATAGAAATTTTACTGGATAAAAATCCAGAGGAAAGATAAATTTACATTCTAGAGTTTTATCTTCATTTTATTATTTTTTATTTAAAAATGTCTTTTTAAAATCCATGTATCCCCCTGCTTCCCCTCCATCCCCTCCTCTCACTCCCTCCCAGTCAGCCTTCAGCCTCCCTCCTCCCCATCATCTATCTCCTCCAGAAAAGGGCAAGAAATCTCAAGGTGGGTCAGCTTCGCCTGGTACTTCCACTCATCCAAAAGTCAAGAATAGGTTAGGAGTTCCTTCCTCTGCAGGGAATGAGCTCTAAGGTGCCAGCCCCCCCCCCCCCCCCACAGTAACACAATCTGATCTCACCATACCAATCGACAGTTGCATACACTTGGAGGTCCTAGCTTTTTTTCCTGATGAATCTCCAGTGGCTATTCATGATTCAGAGAACTCCCCAGAGTAATAATCACTATGGGAATTTTCCTTATAATCCCTATTCCCTTGCTCATACAGACTCTCCTCTCCTGCTCTCAGCTGGACCAGGAGTTGGGTCCAGTGCTCAGCCATGGATCTCTGCCTCCATCTCTCTTCATTATTGGAGGTAGGTTCTGTGATGAGTCTTAGGGTGGTTATTCATTTGATTATATGGTAAGTCCTGTTTAGGCACCTCGTCCACTATTGGTTGGAGCCCTAACCAGGGACATCCTGTGAGTTCTTGGAGGTTTCCCTAGCACCTGATCTCTCTCCACAGTGGCTTCCTCTATCAAGATATCCATCTCATTTTTTCTTCCCTCTTTGTTGCTCCTCTCACTCAACCATCTCTTTCTTCCATTATTTGTTCCCAACTCTTCTTGGTTCGGCCCATTATGACCCCAGTTTGCTAAGGTGAGCTTCCTTAATGCTATACAATATATTTTAGATAATCTCTGGAACTTTCACAAGGCTTGGCATTTAGACTAAAAGCTGTAATAATGTCTTTTCTAAGGTGTCAGCTTGGAAACAACCTACTGTCAAACCTCTCAGTCATCAAAATAACTGATTCCTCTAGCAAATATTTTCTTCATTTTATGTACATATTTCTGGATTATATATATTTTATTATATATCACTCTCACATACCTGCCTTTGGTTCGTCTACATCTGACTAAATGCATGCACATTTTTCACATCTGTCTATCCATCTATCATACATCTATCATCATCTATTGATTGATCTCAATCATCTATGTACCTATCTATCATCTATTTATTTACTATCTCTCTTTCTAACTTTTATCTATGTCCATCTTTACAGCTATAGGTCATCTATAATATTTAACTATTGTCTATTCTTCCTATATTTCTACATACCTCTGTTCTGTTTTTTATCTGCTAATCTATCAACTACCTACTCCCTATGTATCTATGCATCATCTGTTTATTTCTCTTAAGCGGGAAAATATTTCTATGTAATTCATAGTCAATATAGAGTTCTTGATTACTTCTAAAATCTTGGAAGTCCCAAACAAGAAAACCATAGTCTCATAAAGTTTCACTCCGCACAGCAATTTATATGATTTAAAGTGTGCACTAGTGCCTAAGATGCCTTCTACATGGCTCAGATACCACCTATAAGGGTGCCTCCCTTACAAACTAATCTAAGCAACTCACAGGGCCCAAATACATAGTAGCAACACATTGGGCATTTGATTTCAAAACATGAATATTGCGAAAATACCACTATTAATCACTGAAGTTCTATACCCATTTTCTCAAAATAAGAATACATCTTATATGTAAACTATACAAGCTACTCTAATACTCCGGAAAGCCTTTACTCATTTTAGGATTCACTTATACTGTGACGTCTGAAAATAATCTATGTCACCTATAGATGTGACTCAAGTTATGATTCATATGAAGCAAATTTCTCTGTAATTGCAAAGTTAGAAAAACAAAAAAAGTACTTTGAAAATACAGTGGTGTGGCAAACCTAAGATCAAAAATGTATGCAAAAAAAGAGGCAACTATATCTTTACTGGACACATCCCAGTTAGATAACACATCCTTGTTAGAATTTCATTGTTTTTCTCCCAGGCTGCAGAACATCATAAATTCATATTGTATTTCAATTTAAACATGCATATTTTAAAATTCACGGAATTGCAGGTAATAATTCTTATAGAATCTCCATTGTGAAAGATGCCAATTCTTTGACAATTTGTATATGGGAATTCTTCAAAAATGTATCTTTTATTAAGCTCTGCAAGGGTAAACTGATCTCATTCAAGTAGAGAAAATATAAGCTTTGGCCAAAGATGCCATTGTCCTCCTTCATCCACATTAGACTTCTTTTTACCCTGAAAATTAAGACTGGTTATATAAATGAAAACCAGTCCACGGCATAAATCTTCATGATTTCTTCATTACTAGATTTTAATGTAAATATAACAAAAATAGAAAAATTCAGAGATTAATAGGTAGGTGTATAATATAAAGATAGGTAGATAAACACATACATATATAGCAATACACATATAAGTGTGTAAATATAAACACATAAGATGCATTTATAAGAATGCTGACTAGATGTTTTAAAATTTTTAAAGTTTCATTTTGTCCCAGATAAAAGCTAGAAGTAATGAAAAGTTCAGAGAAAAGTAAGCCCTCACTTCCATGCTCTTTATTCATTGCTTTGCTCTAAGGACTATCCTTCCAAGCCCAAATGTGTGGTTGTTTCAATGGAATCTTTTCTAACTAGTACCAGTAGAACACTGAGAAGAACTTAGTGTGTGTTGTTTTTCCTTTGCAAAAATGACAGCTCAATAATGGCAAAAAGGTAGGTGGAGTGAAAAATAATTCACCATCTTTAGACATTGAGAATTAAGAAATACAAATGTGAATCTCTAGGTTTATTTTAACCCCTTAACATCTGAGCATGTCGTCACTTTCTCTGAGCCTCATCCTCCTATCTCCAGAAAAACATCCAGTTGCTTGTATTGCTGCCCTATAGAATCATCAGAACTTCTCAATCATCTTCATAAAAATGCTGAGTAAATAAGTCAACACTGAGTCAAATGGTTCTTCAATCCCTGAGCACTAATACATTTCATTGAACATTTTAATATTTTGATTTTGTTTTGTTAATTCATAGAGCATTTTTCACAGTGTGTCCTGATCATATATTTGCCTTTCTCCCCCAACTACTCCACGATCCACTGTATCTTTTCTATCAATCTAACCTTGTAACCTTCTTTTTAACCTATCAAGTATAATTTATACTGCTTATTTTTCTTTTGAATATTTGAACTTCTCTTGGAGTTATGGTTAATGTACCGGTTGCCTTGACATTAGAGAAAACTTATTTTATCCCTTTCAGAAATTATTAAATGCCAGTAATTCCATAACTACAAGTGAGATTTTTGGGTCCACCTCACCTTCTCCTGCTGGAATTATGTTAAACTTGAAGTAAACTGTTTTAGGTTTAAAAATTACTGTGAATTGATATGTTCAACTCCCATGATGTGTCAGGCAGACATTGATTCTTCGAAGTCATCTACCATATCTGGCTGTTAAAATTTCCATCTCTCTCACAATGATCCATGGGCCATGGAAGAAATAAATATGATTTAGATGTTACATTAAGGACTGAGTGTAGGCATATTAATAATCACAGGGAAAATATGGATTAAAAATCAGAGGGAAATGAATTGATATATTGATATTTATTTAAAGCAACTTATGACACTGAAAGGAGACGATGTTGAAATGATATACTTGTCTGTACACAGCAGCCTTCCTTCTAAGGAGTGGGAAGGAAAGAGAGCTGCATTTCCAAACCTTATTTTTAAGCTGTTCTCAGCCATACCCCAAAGCTACAGCTTTGAAGGTCAAAGATGAGCCCCAAACCCCAGCTGGCCCAGAGACCACGCCCTTAGGTCAGAGAAATGCTGAAATCTTACTATGACTGAACATTTTGGTGTCTATTATCTTTACTTTGACAAATTGCAAAACTCTTTGTTAATTAACATTTAATGCAAAGGAAGCTTCTCTGACCAGAGTTAAAAATGCATTAATATATAGGAAGTCTCACAGACCATCAACATTATGGCTTATTGCATTATCAATGTTCTTGGTCACTTATCAGAACTTGATGGAAAAACACTATTGCTGAAGGCATGGTGTACTTGAGTTATTGGATACTGAGAAATGAAGCTGGTTTTTACCTGGAAGCTTTGTCTCTAATTTTTGTCTTTCATAGTTAAATATGCTACACATGCTACCAGAAAAGATAATTAATCATCAGTCTCACCTAGCTATGAATTCTGGGAACTAGAGTAATCAATGGCCTTGAAGGTCATGTGCATTAGGCCACATTGGTATGGATGTTATCAGAATAGCCAATAACTTCCTAATCACATTTAATATCTGTTCTACAATGTTCTCAGCTCAGACTAGGAACATTTACTGGAGATAGAAACCAGTTAGGAGAAAAGTCATTGGCCATAGGAAAGAACTTACTGCTATTATTCAAATAAATGAGTATAGTAATTCAGTGACTACGAATGGTTTACTTTTAATTCTTTGATCTTGTCATGTAAATAACTTTCAGTTCTTTAATAAGACTTTTAAATAAGACCTTTTTTTTTTAAATTAATATAGCCCTATAATAGAGCCTTAGTCAGAGGTGGTATAAATTCAGGGAGTTCCTTTATTGTACAGAATTCTTTTTAGCTATCCTGGGTTTATTGTTTTTCTATATGAAACTGATATTGTTGTAAGATATGTGAAAACTTCGGTCAGAAATTTGATTGGTCTTCCATTGAATTTGTAGATTGTTTTGGTAAGATTTCCATTTTTATTATGTTAATCCTACCAATCCATGAGCATGGGAGATCTTTTCATTTTCTGACATCTCAAATTTATTTCTTCAGTGACTTAAAGTTTTTGTCACACAGGTCTTTCATTTATTTGGTTAGAGTTATCTCAAGATAATTTATATTATTTGTGACTATTATAAAGTGTATTGTTCTCTGATTTCTTTCTCATCTCCTTTATCAATTTTAAAAAAGGGGGTATATACTATTTTTTTGAGTTAATCTTGTATCCAATCACATTACTGAACATGATTATCTGCTGTGGGAAGTCCCTGGTATATCTTCTTTGGGATCACTTCATATCATCTTTAAACAACAAAAGTTTAATTTCTTTCTTTCTAGTTCGTATCACATTGATCTCCTTTTGTTCTCTTATTGCTCTTGCTGGAACTTCTACAACTATATTGAATAGTTAGAGAGTAAAGAGCTTTGTCTTATGATTTTAGTGGATTGTTTGAGCTTCTCTGCATTTAATTTGATGCTTGCTGTTGGCTTGGCATATATTGCTTTTATTATATTTTTGGATGTACCTAATATCTCCAATTTCTCCAAAACCTTTATTATGAATGGCTGTTCAATTTTTGTCAAAGGCTTTTTTCAGCATCTAATGAGATAATTATGTTATTTTTTTTTCAATTGGTTTATATGGTGGATGACATATCCAGATTTTCAAATGTTGAACCATCCCTGAATCTCTAGACACTCATTCTTACATAATTCTTAAATTAGTAACTTACTAATGGATGAAATAATGAATAGGGAGATTGTAAAACCAGATGTTTGGAGAAATGGGATAATGTGTAAAACACTGCAAATAAACTTGCTTTGGTAATTTGTGAGGTTTCTAGTTTGATACAAAATCAGTCTTCTCACAGTAAAAAATTTGATGCTTTTAAATATTTACTTAGGCTTTTTGAACTATTTGTTGAAATGGGACATTTGCCATCACTCCTGTGAAGCCACACCAGAGGATTCTACATGATAAATATTCTCCATGCACTTTCCAGCTGAGATAGGGAAACACTGCAGAGAGGAAATGAATTCAGTTTATTTGGAGCTATGCATTACTACTTTACACTTCCAATTCTGTCTGAGCTTTTTCTAAAAGAGAACAATGAAATCTGTCCTGGATACAATATCAAGAGATTTCTGAACCAACCGCATTAAAGTACTATGATTCCCAAATGGCAATGTAGCTGAAGCAATAAACAACTTTATCTGATACAATATTTACCACCTCAATTGGTAGTCTCATATCACAAGACTGTTTTAATGAGTTATCCATAGTATCAAAATGATGTAAAAATTACTAAATATATATGCATAATTCCATAAGCCTGCACAGGTGTACAAAGGTGGAAGGAACTTGATTAGAGCCAAAATTGATAAAGAATATCTGCCAATGGCTCCTTGTCCAAGGTATTGATAGTGGGAAGAAGAATAATAAAAAAAGTTTAAAAAAGATCTAAATTAAGCTGATGGACACTGAGAACTGAGGATTCTCATACATTATTTAAAAATATAATTTCAAAAGATGCATGCAAAAGTAACACCAAAGAAAGAAGATTGAAATCCCAATATACCAGTGAATTAATTAAATAATACAACTAATTTGTCAATAAATAGCTCTTTTTTTTTTTTTTTGGTTCTGAAAAAGAGACCAAAGGCAGAGACTAAGTAGGATTTTAGAAAACCCATTTTTTAAAGTTACAATCTTTATAGATATTTGTGTACAAAAAAAGTATTCAAACTTTTGTGATTTATTAGATTCTTGCTTTCTGGCACAGAGGTTCAGGATTCTACAAACGTTATTTTCACTGAATGCAGTTTTGTAGATTAGAATTCATCACCACAGAATTTATATCCTAAATATAAGGTATAGTGACTCGCCTAATTTTAGCATAGTAATAGGTGAGAGCCTTCCTTGGAAAATCAAATCCAAATGTATACATACCAGTGCAATTACTCTTAAAGGCTGTGTTCATGACTACAATGATACAGACAGCAGCAATATACATGAAATCACTTTTTGCTATGTTGGGAGCCAGAGTCCTGTGCTATATAGTGTTTCTACTAGCAACACTTATCTCTAACAGTCAAAACATAGAAGAACTCTGATGTCCAATCAGAACAAAATAAAATGGTTAAAGTGCTTACGAACCACTGTGCTACATTTAATATGGCTGAAACACCACTTGCATGTGTGGGAAGAGGTATCTGGCCCGGCCTAACACTGAGATGCTGATCAGCAGTCTCAAATAATCACAAAAATTCTTGTATTAATTACATGCTGTTTGGCCTGGGTCTCAGGCATCTAATTTGCTACCTCTTATTCTTAAACTAACCCATGAGTAGCCACGTGGCTTATTAACTTTGCTCAGAGAAGCATTCTCATCCCCCTTTCTCTGCGTCTCCCTGGTATCTGTTCTACTTCCTCTTCCCTAATTTTCTTAGCCTGGTAGCCCCACCCATACTTCCTGTCTGCCTTATGGGCAATGAACATCTTTTTAGAGCAATAGGAGGGACGAATTTTTAAAACCTACAAAAGCATAATCTCACAGCATACACGTGCCTTTTCTTTATGAACTTTTTTCTCTTTTCTTTTTTTGAGATATCCATTCTTAGCATAATTAAAGAATAGAATCATAATTATTTGAAGATTGAAAAAGACAAAATTACTATAATTTGTGAAATACATTATACCATAAAGCATGTTTTTAAGCGTATTACTCAAGGATTCCCTAATATAATTGCCGAAAATTATTAGCTGAACTGCCTTTTCTTTATACCTAAATAATGATCATTATGTCTGTTTTATGTGATATCATAATATAAATTATATAACTTAATTACAAATATAATTACGTATAGTGTAATTAAAGTAATGAAATTAAACAATAAATATAAAACTTCTGTAACTCCAAATATGGGAAAGCAAGGCTGTAGGCAACATGACCATACAACTAGAGTAAAAAAACAGCATCAGAGATCAGCATTCTAAGAGGATAGACGGTGGGTATATGATTCATGCCTATTTTCTGTTTTCTTCTCTTGATTCCTTTCGTATGTGCATCTGTCCCTAGATAGTGTTCATTCTCCATTTATGTGGAAATACATAACCACAAGATATATCAACAATTTCAAATAAGAAGAAAAATCAACACTGAATTTATCGATTATCTTTCTAAAAAAATATATGAAGTATTTTAACGAACCATTATAATAAAGATGCCTGCACCAATAATTAAAAACTTTTAAAACTTATGGATAAAATCAAGTATGCTACAATATGATGGATCTAAATTATGTCTAGAAAACCTTCCCTAGATCCTGACAATGTCACATTAATTATGGCTAGAGTTCTACCACAGTAAATTTCCTGTTTGAATATCCATGCTAAAGTTGTTGCATAAACATGCAGTCTCACCTACAATAATTGTTTATGTATAAAATATTAATATGGTCATATATACTTTATATAATTAATTTTATGCCACAAAATTAAAACTAAAAAACATAGTTCAATGCAATGAGAAATATATTTAGGAGACCTGGAGAATGATTTATTTATTGTGCAATGGATTGCCTCCAGGTATAATACACATAGAAACAAAATAGAAAATTAAGAGAAAACTAAAAGATTTAAACAACTGGAAGGTCATAATACAAAAACTTTCAGTGATAATTTGTGAATAAGAAAATAAGCATATTAGCTTTCAACTTTACTAGAATTTATTCTATTACTAATTTTATAATGGGAAATCATAATAATACTCTCAATTTCTTGTAGGTAATAAAAGTCATGTTTCATGTATACCAAAACGTCTTTCCTTTAAATCTAAACTCTTAACAGGTATTAGGGAGCTAAATTGAGTGTAACTCACTCTCTTTTAACTATATATACGGTAAAGATAATTTTTGAAATAGCTAACAATTTGTATCATGAATGTCAAGTTAATATGGATGGATTGGTACATGCCTGTTATCCCAGCACTTAAAGTTGGAAGATAAGATAAGGAGATAAGACATTACTTTTATTGCAGACTGCAAAGCAATACCAAGGCCACCCTGAAATACGTGAGACCTCATCCCAAAACACATGAAAAAACAGTTGAAGATTGCAAAGATAAATATTAACATGGGTAACTGATCTATAATAATGAATTTCATGTGTCTGGTTTGTAGGATAAGGAAAAATTATGATTATATCCTTTGACACTGATCTGATTATAAAGAGCTCAATGTATAATAAATTTGCTAAGAGAGTTCCTTTTAATTAAGATGACCTTTCAATAACACAGGCCTGTTATACTTCCAGTTGTATGAATAGATAATTTTTACAAATTCTGATCAGGCAAAATGTTAAATCTGTCCAAAGAGATGGTTCAGTGAGAAAAGTGCATGTAATAAAAGCATCCGGATGCAGTTTGGTTCCATAGAACACATGAAAATCCATAATAAATCACATGTGCCTGTAATCCCAATATGCCGAACATAGATGGAGCCAATAGAGTCTCTCAGAGCTCATGGGTCAGTGAGCCAGGCATACACAATATGCAAACAACTAGAAATCCTGTGGATCAAACAAGTCATACACCAAAAGTGTTGAAGCAGTACGCATACACATGAACAAGCACAGACACAGACATTCTTGTATCACACACAGAAGACAAAATCATTTAGTGTATTTTAAAATACCAGCAGTAGTATTTTAACATAAACATTAAGGTCATTAAGCAAACCACTCTGTGCATCAAGCACAAGAAACTCTTAATGTGCTTTGAAATGTACAGAGATTCAGTTCTCTAACAAACTCTATTTGTTGATTCATGCAAGGAAACAAGGCAATTACATTATCTCAAGCCCACTGACTCTTTAAGCCATAGCATTAGAGTTATTAGACTCCATATTTGATATAATATATATTAAAAGCTATAACCATGTTGTTTGGAAGAAATTGGGGCATAACCTTTACATATAAGAAAATGGAAACTCACTGAATTGGAAAAAAAAAATTATACCTCTGTTAGTGACACAGAGATCCCTAGATAAATGTAAAACATTATCATTGCTCTTGTAAAAGTCAACAAAGTTTCAAAGAAAACATAAAAAGTGCATTGCAGGGGGATGGAGAGATAGCTCACCAATAAAGAGAACTTATAATTGCACAGGAGACAGATTTGATTCCCAGCATCTAGACTGTGCCTCACAACATCCTACAATTCCTGTTTGAGAGGATTTGTCGACTTCTGGACTCTGCATACACATAGTGCATATAACCTCAATCTCTCATACACATGCATACACACATAAATAGAAATAATAAATCAATCTTATCTAAAATTACATTGCAATTAATTTTATAGAAAATAGAAGGATGAGTGGAGTATAATATTTTGTTTTCTATAGACCATTTAAAATGGTATCAGTTGCAGTATATTAATTTTCATGAACAAATAGCAAAATAAACTTTTATTTACCCATGATTAGTAATAGTCACTTCATAACTTAGTTTTATACACAAGAAAAGAAAAAAATGGTAGGAGTGAAAAATTTGTGATATATACCTCAGTGTAGATTTTCTCTATTTAGAGAAAGATTAACTGCAATATTTTAATTGTCAACTCCTGTCCATTATTGTATATTTGAACAATACAATAAACCCAGCACTTAATTAAACAAACATTTTAAACCAAAATTTATTGGACATGTAGTACTGATTTTACTTAGTATGTAGCAGTACAATAAAATGATTTAGTATTTTAAATGGAAGAAAAGGTAGTTTTTCTGGATAAAATATAAAATAGCTAAATTTCTTTAATGACAGGTCACATAATTATATTTCAGGCCCTATAAAATACAATTCATGACGTATGCGAAATGTGTACAAATTATATTGCCACACAACGAAATGAATAAAAACTATATATTATATTAAAGTGGTAAATCAGACTATAGAGCTAAGCAGAGCTATGAAAAATAGCCTGGATACCTATTATAGAACAGAAATTGATAGGTTAATAGAAGGGCTTTTAATCTAAGATTTTGTTCCTTTAGCTCTAACAGTGGTTTTCAGGTTGATGGCCATGTGAGAATGATTTTTCACTTTTGATAATAACTGAAAAATAGAAATTAAGGAAGCATGTATGAAAATAACATGGTTATTAGTACAGGTGAAATTCCATTTAAATTATCCAAGGAAGCTTTGAATAAAAATATATTCAGATAATTAAGAAATGAGTAAATGTGTGTGTATTTGTTTGCATGTTTGTGTGCCTTTATGTATATATGTTTGGTGCGTACACACATATATGTATACATGTGTATGTTTTTTGTGCTTGCATGTGTATGTGCCTCTCTGTGTATAGGTGAGTGCAAGCATGTGGTGTATGTGTTTCTATGCATGTATGTGGGTATGCATGTGTTTGTATGTGCATCTTGGGGAGCTTCCACATTTGTAGGTCAGGTAAATAACCTTATTGTTAGACCTTGTCTTCTACTTTGTTTCAAGACTGTCACACCATGCTCTATATGTCGGCATTGTTGACCCTGGAACAGCCAATGATTATTATGTCTCTGTTTTCCATCTCTGTTGAAGGCCCCTGTGACTACAGGTAATCACTATATCAGCTGCCTTATGTGATCCTTAGAGAGTTAAACCCAGGTCTTCATACCCAGAAAGCAATTTCTTCATTGACTTTTCCCCCAATAAAGAAGAAGGGAAGTCCCACTGAAAGGATTGTGGTTGATAGCATGGACATAGATTTTAAAATGTTTGAAGTTGAAAATGATAGAGGCCTTGAGAGTTGTGCAGACAAAAGTCGAGCTAGGAGTTAGCAACAGAGGTACACTATGCCATGGCATCTGTCAAGAATAAACACATATCTACAAATTATTTCAGAGGAGAGGAATGAACAATGGATCTTGAGAGAGAGTGGTCTTTGGGTTTTCTTTTAAAGAAGACACCACTTTTAAGGCTAAGATTCTGTAACTATAAATGTAGAAACAAAGCTGAGAGCAAATTCTGAATACTGTAAATATTAAAAGAGATAATTTCGCACTTAGAGCTCTTAGCAACCCTACATTGAGCTGTTTTTAAAGCATGGTACATGTAGCATCCTTCCTTCCATTCCCTTCTCCTCTTCTTATTTTTCTTACTTTCAAGTTGAATGTGATTAACTCAAGTCAAATATGAGCATGACCATGGATAAAATTGTATTTTTATTTTAATAAGTTATATGGAGCATAATAAGTGTGGCTACTTAGGAAATCAACAACCTACTTTAAACAAAATATCAGTACAAATATTCCCTTAATCTTCAAATGAAGTGCCGTAATAGGAAATCTATACAAGACTATATGTAAAAGTCAAAATTTGGGCATATTAAATATGTATTTTCTTGAATTATTGATTAATTAGATTATATCTAGCACCATATACTGTTAGAAATCTAAGTCACTCATATTTTCTTTTGTATGTGTTAATTTAATCCACTGAGCATAAACTGTATGGCAATGTACTATCATTTGTTGGTAAAATGGTTGTTTCAAGAACAACTTTAATTTAGATTGATTGAGTTATTGATTGACTGATTGTAGGATGACTATCAAGCAATAGCTTAGAATATATTGGGCAATCATTCTATCAGTGATCTGTATCTATATTCTCTCTTTTATATAAAAAATAAAAATTAGCACCTAAGGTGGTCTTGAGCTCACAACATGGCTCCTGAATCTTCAAAATTGTGATCATTCTGTTGTCTCCTAAGCATCTGAAATTCCAGAATTAGCCACTCATCCCAATTCATTAACTGCTGATTTAACTGCCAACACAATATCAAAATGATCCAAGCTAGCAGTTACAAAGATTGTGTCCTTAAAGTTAAACTGTATATCTAATGCTTAAGTAGATATCTATTCTGTAGGATAATACATTATATGTAGTGTGTGGCTATTAAATAATGATGGATTTATGAAGAGACAGCAGATAAAATTAAATATATTTCAAACAGATGACACTGTGGGCACAATGAAATATTCTTTAAAGAGTAAAGAAGGCCCAAAACTTATATGAGAGATAACAAGATTTGAGGGTGCAGTCAACTGGGGAAAAACCTGGAAATACAGCTGATCAGCTCTGTTAACATGTATGACCAAGCCTAAGGTGCTCAGTCCTCAAGAGAGTATTGACTCCAAATTTGTTTCTGCATTTTATAGCATGTGCCTGCTATGTAGTATTGATACCTCTCCCACACAAAACTAGATACATTGAAATGTAAAAAGTGAATATGTTTCACTGCTATGGTAAAACAAGAACTCTGTGTTTTCTCTGAAAATAATTTTATTATGGCCATTGATTTCTTTTGTCAGATGTGAATGCCAAACTGATGAGAAGGAAATGTGCAGAACAGTAGTCATAATCTTGGGCAAAACGATATAAGGAAAGAATCAAAGAAAGCAGTAGGGAATTATTTGAATAAATTCTTGGACCAGTGATAAGGCTCAGTTGGTAGAGAGATTGCCTGGCACAGTCCTGAATTCCATGTCCAGCACTGAACAAATCAAGCATGCTAGTACATGCCTATAATCCCAGGACTCAGCAAGTGAAGGTATGGAGATCAGAAGTTCAAGATTATCCATGACTGCATAGTGTGTTTGAGCCCAGTCTGGATACAGGAGACCATAAAATATATATACTATGAAAATATAATCTTATATGATGAGATAATATTTAACACACAAACATTTCAACAAGTGTTCATAAACAAGTATTCAGGATATCCCATAGAATAATATGGGAAGGCATGAATTGCTAAATGCAGAGATGTCAAAAATACTTCAACTAACTTATTTCACTTAAATTTATCTTTTGTCAATGATAGTTTCATTAAATAATTAATCTAGGTATATTACCAGAGTAGGAGCATCTAAAGAGAAAGCATGATGTGTTTCTGTCTAAAGCTCAATTCCTTTCTAAATTGATTTAACATCATTGTATCTGCCTATAAATTACACTGTTTATGTTATAAAATGAGCAGAACTATTAGAGTATCTGTGCTGGAGAATTGGTAATAGTCTGAGACCAGATTTTGCCCTTTGATAATACCTGAGTTTCATTCTCAGCACCAGTGTCAAATGGCTCACAATTGTGTCAAACTCCAGTACCAAGGAATATAGCAACCTCTTCTGGTCTCCTCCAGGAGCACATTGACTCATGTGCACATAAGCCACATACACTCATATAATTAAAGAAAAATCAGTACTTTTTTTTTTTTTTTTTTTTTTTTTTTTACAAATGATATAATTCACATGTAAAGCATTTTTTTTTTTTGTTATCTGGAGCTCAGTATGGGCTCACCAGGCACAGGCAATCTAATTATGTGATTATTTCTGTTAGCTGAATGAATATCATGCTGATGTTCATTGTCAAGAGAGCTTGTGACTACTAAATTGATTTCAGAAGAAAAGAACTTAGCTCATGGAAAAGAAAATAAACATTTTGTAAAGTGGGCAGATAAAGGTGTTAGAAACTAGTCCACCCAAGGTGTATGGCCTTTGCTGTTCTTTTATTCTAAGGAAGGAATCATAGAGAGAGGTTGAGGATACATTTATCAACTCTTAGCTTATAAAAGTATGTATTCAGCAATGCGTCCTAAAGATTGGAATGTGGCCAGACCAAATGTAGATGCGTCAATTAAATCCCCTGGTTGTATATATTGAAAGAAAAGAAATGTTGTTTTGTGAGAGGAGTTAGAACATTTATGTTATAGGAAACATTATTCCAATTATTTTCATATACTTGGAAAATACAAATGAATAGGTAAATAATACGTTTTCCTTAAAGTGGGAAATAGAAATAAAGTTTTAGTCTCAGAATAGCTGACATTCGGTAAACATTAAAAAATAGCATATTGCAATTTTATGTACTGTAATCCTTAGCACAATGAGGGGCTGGGATTATAAAACATATAGCCTGTGAAGATTTCTTATGCTAAACATGGCATAATAAAAACACATTTCAAGGTTACAACATTGTCTCATAAGATTCGATAAAAAAATTGGTAGCTTTCTTTATATGGGTATATTTTAAAAATGCTTCAATGTGTCCACTCTAAATAAAATCTGCTGGTCAGTAAATCAAACGCTCACACATCAATGGTTATGAGACTCTTAGTTTAAAGCCTAAAGTGAAAAAAAAAATATGACAAAGAGATAGTAAAGCTTGAGAGAAGACACTGAGTCAAGATCATCCCATCTTAGCTACATCATGAAAGCTCTTCTGAAAGGACTTAAATTCATTGAGAAGAGATGTGAAAATTAAGAGGTAATTGGATTACCATAAATACTATGAATTAAAAACAAGTTTAAATGGTCTGTGTGATGAGAGACTGTGAGCACCAAAGAAGACTCAAAGAAAGCTGAGATATGGTATATAACAGTTTAGAGAAGGGTAAGAAAGTCTTACAGGATTTAGTACAGCCAGAGACTTTGATCTGGACACTTGCTGTACCATAGTGTGACAAACCAAGCCCAAAGAGCGACACTGTTCTAGACAGAAGACCAACATTATTAAGCAATTCATTTGTAATTGAGTATGATTAGCATAGCAAAATGCATAAACTGTTCTAAATGTAGTAATTAACAGCTACAATCATTTCTTTTTAAACAAACTAATGTCCAGTATCTCCAACATTCATGTTATTAGGCACATATTTGTCAACATTAAACACATTTTTTAGCTGTATGACAGGTATGCCACCCAAGTGCTCACCAAGAATGCTACAGACCTCAAAGTCATCAGGGGTCCATTTTTTTCTAAAATTATAACCTTTTCTTTTTAGCAAAAATACATATTTTCTGAAGTTAAGCTTCTCACCATGATGAAATGTTTACTTATTCTTAAGACTGCTAGGTGTTTTGCTGACAAAAGTGATCACTTTTTTTGGGGGGGGGGCTGAGCATTAGTAGCAGATGACATTACAAACATGTGATGAGGTTATCACACACATAAATGGCCTTGTATTTCCTATTTTACTCACAACAAACAGACACCCTACTTGTTAAAACATAAAATAAGAAATGCAGATATTAGAAGCGAAAGAATATTTTAATATCATTTACAGTCAGCCTAATATTCAGTAAAATCATAACAAGCTTTTTGAATTCACACAGCAGTGAACACTTTCCTTCAGTGGGTTACTTCTGCCTTGAGCTTTGTATCTATTGAAACTGCTATAAAAACTTCATCTTCAATACCTTTGTTTTTGTGGAAACTTTATTGAAAATAAGATGTAAGAAGGCAGTGAGTATGTCTATATCATCTTTCTCTTTTTCTCTTCTCTCTCTTTTTCCATTTCTTTCTTTCACATGAATACTTCCACAGAGACTGAAGGTATTAACTGGTGTTTGCAAAAGAGTTCATTGAAAACTTATGTATCATAAGTATTGGGTTAGCCTATGTTCTTACTCTAATTGTTGTAGTTTGAATTTTTTGTTGTTGTTGCTGTTTAAAAAGGTTTCTTTTTTCCATATCTACCACTGCTCCCCTCCCTTCTCTCCTTCCAGTCCTCCCTCAGCCTTCCCCCATGCCATTCCCTCATCCATTCCCCAAGGAAGGGAAGGAGTCCCAAGGTGGGTCCTAAGTTTAGCATATCCAGTTGAGGTAGGTCCAAGTCCCTCATCCCAGTATTAAGGCTGAATTCGGTGTTCCTCTGTAGGGAATAGGCTACAGATGTCAGTTCATGCACCAGGAACACACTCTGATTCTACTTCAAGAGGCTCCACAAACTGCCTACACCATTTGACTGTTGTCTACCTTTGGAGGGTTCATTTTTTTCCCTGATGGTTCCTCAGCTACTGTTTCTGATTAAATGAGGTCCTAATAGCTCAGGTCAGCAGTCTCTGAGGGTCTCCTCCTTATGATCCTGATCTCTTTGCTCATAATCTGTCTCTCTCTTTCTCTTCAGCTGGAACAAACTCTTGACCTGGTGCTCACTATGGATCTGTGCTTCTGTCTCTATCCATTGCTGGATGAAGGTTCTATAATGATTTGATTATAGGGGAAGTCCTGTTTAGGCACCCTTTCTACTATTGCTTGGAGTGCTATCCAGAGACATCTTGTAAGTTCTTAGAGGTTTCCTTTACACCAGGTTTTTTTCCTAACCCAACAGTGGCCCCTATATCAAAATATCCATTTCTTTTTTCTCTTTCTCTGTTACTCTTTGCACTCAACCATCTCTTTCTCTCATGATTTGTTTCCACCTCCCCTTGCTATCCCCCTGTTATGATCCCAATTTACCCAGATCATCTCTAGTTCCCCTTCACAGGGGGATCCCTGTATGTCTCTCTTAAGTTCCTTCTGTTACCTAGCTGTTCATTTATTGTGGTTAGCAGTCTGGTTATTCTTTGTTTTATGTCTATCTTTCTGGGTCTGTGTTATCTCATTCAGAATGATGCTCTCCAAATCCATCTATCTGCCTGCCAATTTTAGGATTTTTTTTTTAAACTGCTGAGTAGTATACAATTGTGTAAATGTACCAAAACCTCAAATAATGCAATTTAAAAAATGGGGTTCAGAGCTAAAAGGGGAATTCTTAACAGAAGAATTACAAATGGCTGAAAGACACTTAAATGATTGCTTAACATCTTTAGCCATCAGAGAAATGTAGATCAAAACATTTATGAGATATCAACACATGTTTGAATGTCTAAGATCAAAAACATAGATGAAAGCCTATGCTGGAGGGGATGTGGAGCACAGGGAATACTCCTCCATTGCTGGTAGAAGTATAAACTTGTATAGCCACTTTGGAAATCAGTATGGCTACTTCTCAGAAGGCTTGGAATAAACCATCAATCTCCCTAATAATCCAGAAATACCACTATTGGGCATATATTCAAAGGATGCACATCCTTTTTGTTTCCATCAACCTTAACTTTTTAATTTTTTATATAAAAGTATCTTTTTATCCATGCATTTCCTGCTTCCCCTCTTCTCCCTCCGCCCAATCCTTCCCAGTCAGCCTTCAGCAAGCCCTCCTCATTCCCTTATCCCCTCCTCCAAAAGGGCAAGAAGTCCCATGGTGAATCAGCTCAGTGTTGCAATCTACTCCAGGCAAGTCCAATTCCCTCACATTCTTACCCCAAGGGCATAAGCTCAATTATGTTCATAGCAGCATTATCTGTAATAGCAAAAACTTGGAAACAACCTAGATACCCCTCAACTGATGAATGGAGTAGTATATATTGATTATTTTTATAAGGTGAAATTAACTATGGTTAAGAATCTTGATTCCAACCTTTCAAAGAAGGTTTGAATGGTCTTTTGCTTTTTGAATAACTATCCAGGGAGAATAGGCTATAATAATTTGTGCCTCAGCTTTCTTATTTTTAAATACGTGTCATATTTATCACAGTAAGATATTATGAGAATTAAATGAATCAAAATAAACAATACACTCAAAGAAAAAGACTTTATAGATATTCTTTTAATTTTATTGGCCTCTGGAAAATACTTACTTCTGTATTTTCATCCTATAAAATATTTTCTTTCACACTTGAGATCATTTTGGAGTCTGTGTGTAATCCTGATATCTTGTTCAGCTTTGGCAACAACATTCATAATTCACACATTTCATAAATTTGTTTGGGTGCAGCATTTGATTATCTGATCTCTATCATTCATTCTATTCATTCTGTCTATCTCTGTGTGTGCTAGTTTTCATGTATGTGGGTCTATGTATTTATGTATAAGTATTACACACCTGAATGATGTTGGGCATTTTATCTAGTCTCACACATGCTACCATAGACCTATGAACCCAACCTCTAAGATAAAATTATTGACTTTATTTTTTAGAGATGTAAGACTTCCAGTTAATGTCTTATTTACTTTAAGTTGATCTGTATTTAATACATTTAATCAGAAAAACTAAATGAAGACAATTTTAATGTAATCTGTATATGTATATATTTCATTCAGTTTTAGTGTTTCTCAACATGGATCCTAAAGTCATTCTAGTGCTCAAAAATTTTATGTGGGATTTTTTTTTTTAATTATGGATATCTTGCATTATCTCTTTCCTCTATAGCAGTTATATGCTGCTCCATGCAATTGTAAAAACAATTTCCAAACATCCTCTGAATGACAAAATGATTCCAGGTTAAAATCCTTGCTTTTTCTGTAATCAACAGTACTTGCCAGTATTAAGGAAGAAGGCATTATTTGCCAGCATGATAAGAACAGTGTAGGATGCTATTAACCTGGCTCATCTCTGGTCTGAAATCTAAGCCCTTTGTGGAGTATCGAAATAGGTTAAGTTCTAGTGTACACTAACACATTCTGTGACACAGTTGCAACATCAGCAATGTTGCTTTTCTTCTTTCTTTTTATTCACACAAAGGAGAATCAGGAGTTTATCTTTTGGCCATGAGATGAAAAGCACTTTTCAAAATATCCTGAACAGTATAATTTTTTCACTCAGTATGTGTTCTTTAGCGCATGTAATTTCCCTTCTTAAGCAATACTCTGGAATCTCTTTACCACAGATTTTGTGAAAGGGATCCTGTTTCTCTTCTTGTATAGACAGTATTCTAGATAATGCAGCAGGTTTCAGAAACACAAATATAATAAGTATTGTAAGAATGTGTTTGAGAACACACTTGAGACTTCATTGTTTAGTAAAATAAATGTCAGGTACAAAACTGATTAAATGAGTCATGATTAGAACAAAAAAAGGTAAAGTGGAAACTAATTCAGTGATAAAAATAAATTTTAAATGTGTCAGATGAGCAGGAGTCATAAGAAGAGTTACTTCACTTTATTATAAATACATTATACATTAAAACATGCCTAGTAAATACTTTTTTTGAGATAGGATCATATGTGTTTCTGACCATGAATATATAGCCAATGACCTTGCACTTTGGATCATCTTCCCCTCCTTCCCAAGTTCTATCTAACTCAACCTGTTTATGTGGCACTGGGGATTAAATCCAGAGATATGTTCTTGTTACTGAATGATATACATCCCTAGCAATAAATGCTGATATCAAATTAATTATGTTCATGGTTTGAGGAATGGCTCATCAGTTAAAAGCACTGGATGTTCTTGCAGAGAGCTTGTGTTTATTTGCTGGAACCTACTAGAAACTCATAAATGCCTGAAACTAAAGTTTCCATGGCTCCAGTTCCATCCTCTGGCCTTCCTGGTATTAGATCTACACACAGTGCACATATTTACATCTAGGCTAACACTTGAACCTAATAGATAAATGAAGTACTTAAATATTTGTGGGCAAAGCCTTGTACCTATCATCAGGTTGTTAATATTTATATAAAACTGTAAATGTAGTTCCTCATTCCAGATTTTCAAACTGAAAATTTATTCTGAAGCCATTAATTTGTTGGCATATCTATATATACTAATATCACAGAGAAATAATTATATTTTCTTATATATAGCCGTGCCAATGAGAACTCTAAAGGAATACAGAAACCAAATCGATGCCTAGCTGAATAGAGCCATACAGAAGTCCCTTGGCAAAAAAGCAAAAGCAAGCAAGCAAACAAACAAACAAAAAAACCTTTGAGTAATTTTATTTTTATTTCTATGACTCTTTGATGTCTGGCTGAGTGGAAGACAAGTAGATTTTATATGTTCTTTATTTAATCTCCTGTATACTTTTTATACAAGTTTAATATTCATAGTAAGAATCCCTGAAATTGAAAATACACCCAAATCCAAAATATTGTAAATACCAACATAATATTTCAAATAAAGTGTCAACATGAAAATAAAAAAAGAAAAGAAAACTCCTATGACTTCTTTAGCCATACTCCTCCACATCTTATGTTATTTTCTTCACCCTGGTAGTGTACAAGCACTCCCAAAATTTGGCCCATTATTTTGATATTTACCTCCATTGTAGCCGGGGAACATGAATAGAGCTGCTCTTTTTGAGGTTATATATTTGTTTCTCATGTGTCACTGACAATTTTTTTAGTTTTCTGAAATCAACATCATTTTATAACAAGCCTTCTGCAATTTATCTCATGTTTTTGCATAGCTCATTGGCTTGGGGGAACACATATGTTTGGTTACAATAAACCCTAAACGTATTTTAAGCAGGTTTGTAAATAATCCTCCTATGGGTGGATTAGCTTGCTCTTGCTACACAACTGTTTTCATAATGACTGTTGAATATGAAAACTTTAGTATTGCCCTTGTACAGCTTGCTTCTAAACTATTTCCCTTCCACATAGAAGCAGAGATGGAATTGTTTATTTAAATAGCAGATTAGATGTAGGAGCCATAAGGGAAATCAAGAGAAAGGTGCACAGAGAGAAAACAAATTATGAAAATGTTCCTTTTCCTTAATCATTCTATAATTAATTTCTTATCAACTCCCAGGGGACTATAAAGTAGGCCATGTGCCATGCCACACAGAAGGTGGCATTAATACTTCTGTCACTGTCAGGACAACTTTGCATAAAAATCAGCTGTTGTGATGTGGATGGCTATACAAGTTCTGACCTCCTGCCGAGCCCGTGCTTTAACTTCAGCCTTCAGTAGATGATTGGCAAGGCTGCCTATATTGAGTTCTAATAGAGGTCAGCCTTTTACAGAAGTGATGAAATTATAACTTGTAATAGACACAGTATGTCCCCAGACTCATCTTTAAATTATCCTTTTGCCTACAGCAACAGCAACTAAAATTCTATCAGAAAATAATTTACAGGTTCATATCTCTATCATTCTTTTCATATTACCAAAAAATCAAAATATGTTTTATATATTCATACCCATCTCTTCAGCCTGAATATGTAATTTGCCAATATCAAAGGGTTGTAATGGGAGGAAGGGAGCATAGTAATGATTTCTTAATTCCATCATTCTTCTTTTGTTTTCCGATAGAAAGAAGGTTTACTCATATGCACATACAGAAATATGCATGTGCAATAAATATGTATGTATGTGCACGTGTGTGAAAATGTAGAAAGACAAGTTGGATCTGTCATTCCTGATTATACTCCTTTTGTATTACCAAGAGAAAATCATGGAGCTTTGAATCTATGACATCTCAGCTGTGAAGAACAGACATATTCCCATTCTTTCAGTTCTGGGTCCACTTTGTTCTTCTTCCTTTGTCTCAAAAACAATGACAGGAAGTAATGTTTGATCATTATATTATTTGGATTTGGAAGTAAAGGGTAAAGTTCACATGTAAAATCACTTTCTGAGAATCTCACATGGGTGCCCTCACACACTCTGTGTGGCACATGCTATTTTTATTTACAGAGTTGAGGAACACAAAGAGGCCTCATAATTTTCCATGTTGCTGTTCTGAGGGGTATACATTGGAATGGTGATGAGTTTCTGAATATCAAAGAAGGACAGTGTATAAGGCCAATGCAAGGGGGGAGTATTGTGTGATTTTTAATATCTCCTTGATAATGAACTAGAACCTTGGCGGGGAAAAAACGATAGTATGTATTTGATCTGTAAGCCCCACAAGAAAAGTGACCAATAAAATACTCCCCAGTCTGTTCTCATTCTTAGTAAAGGATGGAGCAAATTTTATTTTCTGCATTTTGGTTTTGACGAATAAATCTGAGATCAACAACAATTGAAGACTAGTAGAAGAAAGAAATAGGAAACACAGGATTAGAGAAAATTTTGAAGAAATAGAATTAAGTGAGAATATCTGTGTATGTAGGCTGGATGGACACATTCATCCACATCCATATGGAGTCATTCTGGTCAGGGATCCTACAGTTTCACTGGCATCCACTGCACACCTAGGTTCCTCCTCCTCTTCCTCTCTCTCCCTAGAAATCCCACCTATGTCTCCTGCCTAGCTATTGGCCATTCAGCTTTTTATTTCAACAATCACAGCAATATATTTTCACACAGTGCACAAATATCCCACAACAGAAAGATGTCTAGCACACTTAATATCCTTATATTTAGGTCCCCAACATTTAAATATTATCAATTAATTTGAAACTTTTTAGGGTATTGCAACCAATAGATTAAAAAATGTCTTTCTTTCACAGTTGGTCCATATTTCCCTCTCTTAGATTCAATTGAAGGAAAATAGCACTTATGTGATGAAATAAATATTTTAAAATTCTTCAGCTAATAATGCAGGTCTGACACAACGCAATCCTTTATTCTTCCCTTATAAGTGATGATAATATTTTGGTTATAGCTAGCATGCAAATATTTATGTCTATGTATTTTGACAGTTCAGGGTGAAATGTTTCATATTTTGGTCTGAATGAGATTTTTTTTGTCCATATTGAGTATCAGATTTAAGATAAGACAAATGATTGACTGTACTGAAATTCAGACATTGGTATAGCCTGACCACAAATTCAACAGAATCAAAATTCAAGAGATGCTTCCTCTTGCAGTAGAT